>LNAC01000369.1:1615496-1670737 GCA_002007465.1 Ailurus styani | reverse complement strand
GGGCCAAGTGACATCCCATAGCTACTTAGGGAACCATCCATGCAATCCAAACGTTTTTTTCTTTTTTTACAATTTTGAGGAGATTCTAGAATAGTGGGAGAGCCTCCAGTCTCTCATTCATGATGGTAATGATGGCAGATTTCAAAAGGGTAGAAACTTTTAGGTAAGCATCTGTCGGTGCGGGAGAGGGCATATGGCGCTTACTGAGGGGTCCCTCTCCCTCAGGACCCGGGTGTGCCCCCTCTCTTTTGCATATAGGGCCAGCTCTGCAGGCATGAAACTTAGTCCTCTCGTGACAGTAACTAAAGAAAACGGGCTCTGGGACTTTACTGCACTTTCTGGTTTTGTCTGATGCCGGTATTTTCATGCACACAAGAAATTCCATGCTTGCTTCTCACCCAAACATTTGTGAGTTTTCTGTACAGACTCCTCGGGCCCCTGGCCAAAGGCTGTGACCGTAATAGAGAAAAATAAATTTAAAAAATTAAATGTGCTTCCCTGGTTTTGTTTTTCTTTCAGGGGCTGTTTAAAAAATAAATCACTGTCAAACAATCCTTTTGCTCTTAATCATCTCTCCCTGTTCTTCCATCGTTGGGAAAATGAAATTCTTTGTTTAGATGAGTGGGTCATTCGCATCAGCTTTTACCTGATAGTGTCAGTCCTTTAGTGGTCTTGTCCAGCCTCCCGGCATTCCCAGGGTGCTGACTCCCAAATTGACACCTTCCTCCTAAGACAGGGTCACACCTCTCACATGGCCACATCCCAGTTCCTGAATTCACTGCTGCAAACTGGCTCTCCCCCCAGGCTCCCCCATCCAGGAAATGGTCTTCCAGCTGCTCGGGCTAATAACCTTGGCATTGGCCTGCTCTCTTCTCTTTTCCTCATCCCCTCCCTGCGCTGGCCAGGCTGCCAGGAAAATCTGTGGCTCTTTCTTCAGAATCTATCTAGAATCCAGACATGTCTGCCCTCTCCTCTGCCAGCCCCCTGGCCTGGGGCACCTTCGTCTCTCAGCTGGATTACTTCCATGTGATGCTCTAGCATCTTCTCATTGGTCACTTTGTCTCTACTCTTGCCTCTGAAATCTGTTCCCAACACAGAAGCCAGAATGGTCCTTGGAAACCCAAGTCTCTTCCTGTCACAGCTCTGCCCACAGCCCCTCAGCGCCTCCCCATCTAATGTAGAGTAAAGCCAGGTCCTTGCAGTGGGCTACGAGGCCCTGCGTGAGCCAGGACGCCCACTCTGCTTAGCTCCCTGACCTCCTTCCTTCTACTCTCCCTCTTGCTCGCCTTGCTTCAGCAACACAGCCTGCTGACTGCTCCTACCTTAGGGCCTGGCACTGACTGTTCCTCTGCTGTCATGTTCTCCCCCCACCAGAAATCCACAAGGCCAACAGACTCACCTTCCAGTAAGCTCAGATATCGTCAGCGAGGCCTGCCCTGGCCATCCTATTTAGAACTGCAACCTGCCCCACTTCCCCTCTAAATTCCAAACTCTGCTTATCCGTTGATATTTTGTTTTTCTCTAACCCACTTCACCTTCTAAAATACTATATAATTTACTTATTCATTGTGGTCATTCTTTCTTTCCTGTCTCTCCCAATTAGGATGTCATCTCCATGAGAGTAGATATTTTTGTCTATTTTGTTTAGCATGTCATCCCGACTGCCTAGAAATTTCCTTGCACAGTGAGTGTGCAACAAGCATTCATTGAGTAAATGAAATACTTTCCTTCACCATATTTAAAAATGGATCCGTTACTATAGAAACAGGCAAAGACTTCCAGTATTGAAAGGACACTCTGATAAGAATCAGCGTTTGGGATCGACTTCACTATTTTTTCTTCTTGACCCATGGTGGATGATAGAAGAGTCAAATCTTTCAGATTTTACATTCATTAGACTGAAAATTGCTCGAATCTGCAGGGAGCAATCAGCCCAGTTTGGTACTGTCTTCTGACCCTGACACAGAGCTCTGCGCGTGGGAAATGTTCTAAAACCTGAGTTGAATGAATAATGAATGAATCCAGGGCTTTCCCCTCCACACCAGTGTACAGGATAGCCGGCTAATCCAGGTCATCGAAACAATTGAAACTATTTACATATGTATTTTTTTACTAAGAGGTAAATTCACTCATTTAAATTATTATTATTATTGTTTTTCTTTAAATGAGGGGTGGAGTGGGGGAGGGGTTGCTACAGTGGAGAGGATAGATCTGAGAGTTGAAAATCCTGGATACCGAGTCCGGCCCCCACATACTGTGTTTCACTTTTATTTATTCAAGTTATGAGGGGTGACCTTGTAAAAACCATTTCACTTGTCTGAGAACCTGTTTCCTTGTCTAAAAAGCTTGGAAAGTAGCTGGAAAATCTGAAGGGTTGTTTCCAGTGCTAGACCTTCTTTCTTTCTAAGAAAAAGAAGGAGCAGTAGTTTTGCCCACTTTCCTTCCCTTCTTTTCTCCCTCCTCCACCTTCCCTTCCTCACCATCTAAGGACGAGGCTGTGTGAAAAGGCACATTAGTGGGGGGCTTTTCCACCCAACCGTGGGAGCAGCTAGACTGTGTTTGAAGCCAGAATCTGCTTCTTACTAGCTGCACGACTTGAGGTTAATGATTTAACTTCGCCGAGCATCATTATCTTATCTGAAAAACGGGGTTAAGAAATCCCACCCTACAGGACCACTGAATGCATTACATGAGATCGCGTGTATTGTATCGTACAAAATCTGGCACAAGGTTCCTAGGGGTAGGTGGGAGAGGACGCGTGGGAAGAGGAGAAGGCACAGCTGGTGTTTGAAAATCGGAATAACTCAGAGTTGGGAAGCATAGATGGGAATGAAGTCTTAAAAGTGTGCAAACTGACCCGTTTCCTAGGGGTAGGTGGGAGAGGACGCGTGGGAAGAGGAGAAGGCACAGCTGGTGTTTGAAAATCGGAATAACTCAGAGTTGGGAAGCATAGATGGGAATGAAGTCTTAAAAGTGTGCAAACTGACCCGTTAGGGTAGAGGTTCTCAAATTCATTGAGATGATGACATGCATAGAAAATAATAAAAGGATTTTATAACTATATTTTTGTTTTGTTTTTTCAAAGATTTCATTTTTAAGTCATCTCTACACCCACCATGGGGCTGGAACTCACAACTCCAAAATCAAGCCTTGCTCGCATGCTCCACTGACTGAGCTAGCCAGGCACTCTTGTNTCAAAGATTTCATTTTTAAGTCATCTCTACACCCACCATGGGGCTGGAACTCACAACTCCAAGATCAAGCCTCGCTCGCATGCTCCACTGACTGAGCTAGCCAGGCACTCTTGTAACCACATTAAAAAAAAAAAAAGTCACTGCCTTTTTCCTTCTTACTTTTTGCTTTGGATAACAATTACAGAAAAGAATGTGGCTGCTGCATGGTAGACGGGCGTGTTTGACCAAAGTGCTCTCTTTCTTAGTTCTAGAGAATACAAAGCCCACCTGTGTGAGAGAGTACACACCTGCCTTTTGAGACTCTAATCTGGACTCAATAATAGAAAGCTATAATTTTCTAAATCGGAGTAAGCTATTAAAAAAAAAAAGTGCCCAAGTGCATATTTTTCCTCAAAAGCAGAATTCGTGAACAAAACTGATGGCCTGAAGACTGTCTCATTCGTGGTGTCTGACAAAGTCCCCTCTCTCTCTATACACGATCATTAGCCTCCTTTGTGAGATCCAAGGCCTGCATATGTTTAATTAGGTGTAATTTCTGGAAATAAAGAAGAATGATTAAATTATCCAGGCTCCAGAAAAACAAAAGATCCTTATTTCAGCCATCTGTCAGGCCTCAACATCTAGAGTATTACATGCTGTAACTCGAATGAAAATATTTCACCTAAAAGTACGGTGCCCCTGTCCATGATATCGTTAAAGGAAATCATTAAGCATTTATGCGGCACTTTGTGCCAGAAAAGTGCTTTGCAGTTATTTTAATTGCCCACCAAAACACTCTGAGGCAGGTCCTTCTCTCCATCTTAAAACCAACGCAGAGAAGAGATGAAATTACTTAGGATCTTGGAGAAAATAAATGACCGTATCAGAATAAGACCTCTGAGTGCCAAAGTCGGCTGTTTTATTTAATCCACTGAACCAGTAGGTTAGAAGTTTATTCACTATATAAAGCATCATCTGATTTAGGATTGACTCGTTTTTCTTTAACAGCTAGATCTCTGGCAGCGTAGACCCAGCACAAAAGCTACTTATTCACAGTCACACTCATCATGAGCATCTCTGAAGAGCACTGAGCTCCTGAAGAAATGTAATTAAAAAGAAAAAGAAATCAATGTATTTTAAAGGGTTGGCTTTATTGTACTAAATAATAAATAACCACTGGAATCTGTGGCTTAGCCCTCAGAAGAAGGTTTGCCTTCCAGGCGGGAGGATGCTTCTCCCTCCAGGGACTCAGGGATCCAAGCACCCTCCCTGTCAATGCGAGGTGTCCCGGGGGGGCAGTGAAATAGGAAGCAGGCGAGGGTGGGGTGGGATTCCCTTCTGTGGCTAAGCACCCTGGGCCACAGCGATGCACACACTGTCAGCCCTTCTGCCCAGAAGGCTTTTGGCCAGAGGTAGTCCCATGGCCCCTAGACCAACTCTCAGAGGCTGGAAACGTCAGCAAGCGCCCGGGCCATTTGGACAGCCCCATTGCCTCTTACGTCTGCCGATCTGGGTTTGACTTTAATTCTCTCTTTTCAACTCTGAATTCAAAATGTTAGTGACAGCATTTAGTCAACTTTTGTCTGCAACGGGTGCCATGCTATCCCTTGTCATCTCTCTTTTATGGCCTCACATCTCCTGACCCTGTATTACTTTCAAAGTCCCTTCCTGGACTGCGTCTCGTGGGATTGCAACGGTAAGAGAATTCCTGACGGTCAAAGGGACTGCTGCGCTTCCTTCTCATTTCCTCCAATCCAACAGCTGTGGGACTTGGGAAGCAAGGTCTACAGTGTAAGGAGGGCATATCCTATTAGCTCATCCCCTGGGACTCGTCTACCACACTGGCTTCGAATTGGAGGCCGTATTAATTTTACGCCTGGAACTAGGTCTTGGTGGACTGCCACTTCAGTTCTCATTCACTGTCAGCGACGTCAGCGACCGGCTGGGCTCCACCTCGCCCGTGTTTGTGGAAGCTGAGAAGATGGGAGGCTAGAAGGCGGTGGGCGGCATGGGATTGGCACAGTTGAGTCTAGGGACCAAGGTAAAACCCTACTCCTCCCCACACTGTGCAGAACCATGTGCTGGGCGCTGGTCACACCCTTATCTAGAGTCTTCACTACGGGGGTTGTGAAAAAAGTTAGGAGAGGACTCCGAAAATAAAAGGGCACTAAAATGAAAACAAAATGTGCGATGGCATGGAAAGAAAGAAGGAGTTGGAAGTTCTGGATTATGGAATGATTTCCTTTGGTGGTGCGGCGAGGGCCAACTTAGATGTCAACTTGTCCTTCTCATATGTTTTCTTAAAAACATTCTTGCTGGTAAAGCAGAGAGACCCCCCAGACTGGTTTCTGAAGAAGGCCAATAATACATTTGTTTACCGATTGACTGGTCAGTGTTCTGACTTTAGCCTCCAGGTCTTCAACTAATGCTGACAACTTTGACCTAATTTTGGGAGGTGATTATATTTGGCTGGGTTGCTGAGCTCTTTCTCAGAACCTCTTCTCAGGACACTTGCCAAGTGCTCTTTTTGTGACTGTGTTGTAAAGTCTGAGGAAAGTTGTCTTGGGTCATTGCCAGGACCTAATGCCCCAATCGTAGACATACATGGTTTCAGTCTTTATGTTCCATGAGGGCTAAGACAGGCGCCAGCAGCCTTCTCTCACAGCTCTTCAAAACTAGAAAGGCTCTCTGAACGCTGCCAGTTCCCTGACGGGAAGCAAAAAATTTTACCTTTCTATATGGTAGCAATTCCTTTGTCCAGCACGGTCCTTCTCAGTGCCTTTAAAACCAGGGCTCTCTTTCATAAATCACAGATTTTGAGCTTGATGTGCTGCAAAGACTGGCGTAGCTCCCTTCACCTCTATTCTGCCCTCTGACTGGAATAATTGGGGTGGCTTTCTGTTTCTTACAATCACATGTCCTAACTAAGCCTTTGGAAATTGGAACATATCTAGAATTGACACTGAAATGTTATCACATTTTGCCTCTCCAAAATGTGAATATGACATCGCTGCCTTCAGAACACTTATATTTCTTTTGGAATCATGATTTTACTGAAAGCCAGCCTCTTCTTTAGCTTTGTTTAAAAAAAAAAAGTGACATTTAATCAGAAAGGAGATATATATTTAGTAAGGAGGGGAGAAGGTGACTCAAGAAGAGTAGGGTGAGGAAAAAATGAGGAAAGAATAAAACTGTCCACATTAACTTTTGCTGCTGGGTTGTGAGCTATTCTTATCCTGTCAGCACAATTAATGAGGGAAAAATAGTCCCCAGAAGCAAGGGGCTGGCGGCACTGGTCTGCCCTCCCTGCCCCTCACGCCAAGAGAGACAAGATCTAGAGCAAGTTTCCCCAGTGGGAAGTGACTTCTTGGCCCCGGGTAAAATTTTCTGTCTTTGTCAACCTCAGGGGCGACTTAATTTAGGGCCAGGAGTGCACATAGAGTTGCAAATGCAAGAGAAGAATCTCTCTCCTGGAATTGTTGACAGTGTAGACAGGGAGGAAATACTGACACGCTAGAAATGATGAAAGGAATTTACAAAGCAGTGGGCAATCCAGAGCTGGCCTGGGGGATTCATAGGGAAGAATCTAGAAGAGAGAAAGCTTCCACCCCTGGGTAGATGGGAAAGACTTTAGGGGAAAGGGGATCCTGGGCAGATCTCAAGGGATAAGCAGCTAAAGATTCATGGGGAGAAAGGGGAAGAATGTGGATGTCGGATCAGGCACGTGTTGGAATGATGGGAGCAGAGTGGCCTGATTAGGGGGAAGGCTTCGTACTGAGTTGTGTCCGCTAAGATGGAAAATTTTCTTGAGTTTCTGCCATCTCCACCTAAGGATCACTGACACCTGAATTCATCTTCCGTAAAAGTGTCAACTATTGATTTAGCCTGCATGGTCCGAGACAGTTAGCCAGCTTTATTTCATACCTTAAAGTTAGGCTCATCTGAGATTTCAGAAACTGCATAATTTTTTGTGTGTGAGCTCAGAAAGAAATGTGACAAAATATGCTAATAAGAAAGTCACCTTCTCTTATATATTTTTTAAAGATTTTACTTATTTATTTGATTGAGAGAGAGAGGAGGGAGAGCACGAGCAGAGGGAGGAGCAGAGGATGAGGGAGAAGCAGACTGCCAGAGCAGGGAGCCCAACCTGTGGGGCTCAATCCCAGGACCCTGGGATCATGATCCGTGCTGAAGGCAGATGTTTAACTGACTGAGCCACCCAGGCGCCCCACCTTCTCTTATTTTTTAAAAGAAAACCTTAAATCAACATGTCCATACATTTCATTTTTTGTTTATAATGTTTCTTAGGTATTGGTAGCAATGGATAGTAATAATAGATTATAGTAATAAGAAAACCTTACATTTTATATTTATAGGGCATTTTCATATCTATTGTCTCATTTGGGGAGTTACTACCAATCCAAATGTTTATCCTTCCTGCAAAAGATTTTCCACAAAGTCACAGACGAGCTCAATGGAAGACCCAAAATTCAAGTCCAGGTTTCCAGCTACTGGTCTACCGCCCTCCGCACCGCTGGGCCACACCACCTGTGCCAACAGCAGAAGTATTCATTATACTGGCTAAGGTGAAAAACAGCAGTCCTGCATGTGGATGAAAACCCAGCCAACCAAGGCATCTCAGTCACTACTGGTGGGAGCATAAATTGATTGGCATCCTCTAGAAAAAGCAGTTTGGCAAAATGTATTAAGAAACTTAACACTATTCTTATACTTTGATCCAGTAATTTTATTTCTAGGAATCTATAGTAAGTAATTACTGAGAGTTGTGGCCAATGACTTCCATAGAAATGAGTTTACTGGAATATTACTTTTAATATTCACCAATAGGAGATTAGTTAAGTACATTCCAATGATGGAATATTATCAAAGTCATCAAGAATCTTATTTTGGGGCGCCTGGGTGGCTCAGTGGGTTAAAGCCTCTGCTTTTGGCTCAGGTCATGATCTCAGGGTCCTGGGATCAAGGCCCGCATCGGGCTCTCTGCTCAGCAGGGAGCCTGCTTCCTCCTCTCCTTGTCTCTCTGCCTGCCTCTCTGCCTACTTGTAATCTCTCTCTGTGTGTCAATAAATAAATAAAAATCTTTAATAAAAAAAAGAATCTTGTTTTTGAAGATTATTGCTAACAAATATTGAGAAGATATTTATGATATGAGATCAAATGAACAAGAATCAGCCTGCAGATAGTGTAACTGGCAGAGAGAGAAAAAGAAAAAGAAATACATTAAAATGTTAGCAACGCTTAAGTGTGGGTGATGAGGTGACACATAATATTTTTAAAATTTTATACCCCTTTCCCATGTTTCCCACAGAGAGGGTGTAGGAAATTCATACTTAGAAAAAGATTAAAATTTGTAAAATGGTAGAAACAGTGGATTATACCCTAAAAATATAGAGTGATGAAGGGATTTAAGATCATCATTTTACCTAAACTGGTCTATAAACTGCATGTCTCCTGTTCAGGGGAAAAACAAAAACAAAAAACAAAACAAAACAAACAAAAAACCCAACACATAAAAGCAGTGCTAACTTGTTACATTTCCAAGGAGAAAAGTAAGGATTCCTACGAAGAAAACCACAATTGCCATGGAGTGTGTGGCAAATATTTAAAGCTAGAAAAGTCTGGCCCTGACTAGTTGACTCACTTGCCGGGTCCACGCAAGTGGTGTTCAGCACGTCTTGCCGGCCTCAGGCAGCCTTTCCGCGAGACGTTCTTCACTGTTCTAACACCCTGTGGACATTCACTTCTTCCTTCATCGTCTTTGGCCCTGGTGACACAGAGGAACAGACTCATCAGTGAGCCAGAGAAATCACAAGCAAAGAAGCGCAGAGATATTCTGGAACTTTCTAGGTGGGAGAGAAAGAAGTGCAGAATGGGCGGGAAGAGCAGCCCCAGCCTTGAGGGTTAACACTTTGCTTTTTGAGGAGCCTTCAGTCCTTGGAGGGCTTCCAGTCTGAACTCGCAGAGTTCACCCACAGGAAAACAAATAGCTGGCGTGCTCCGTATTTACTCTGCCTTTCTCAAGGTTGCAACATAAATTTCCCAACTGTGCAAGCTGTTAACTCCGGGGAGACATTTTGTGAGCTCAGGGCCATTCCACCAGTCGGTGTGACCCACGTGTGGCCCCATTTGGGGAAAATCTAGGTAGCAGCCCTCTGGGTGTGGGGGAAAGACAGCAGCTGCCCTGTGGGCTCTCGCAGAGCAGACAGTGGGGGCGGGAGGGGGGCCGAACGATGGCCCGAAAACCTGAATTCTCCGAATGAGAGCTGCCGGGCTGCCTGAGTGGAAAAAATCCACTTAGGCCACAGGAGCAAAAGCTGCAGACCTTCTCGCTGGGTGAATTTATAGCCGGCTTGACATGCAAAATACCCAATGGTGTTTTAGTGAAGTGGTGTCCAAACTGTAATATAGCTAGATCAATTCTGGAAGCAACCTTCTTCAACACCATGGGAATATTTGTGTTCTCACTTTCAACATTTCCAATTAGCAGAGAAGCTAATGCTGGGAACCACCACATATAATCCAGAAAACAGCTGTCAATGTAACGTTATAAAAATCGAATATGTGTCAGAAGGGGATTTAGATTCTTTAGGTTAATATTATTTTTGCTATTAGGTAATGAACTGACATTAATTTACTAGAGCTGTGTGATTAGGTTAATTTACTCCAGAATAATCTTGCATTTTAAAAATTAAAAATGGTAGCTGTGTCTTCTCAGTGTCAATCAAAGTAGCAGCAGGACCATGGAGATATCGCCATTTCGTACTCAATTGTGTTCTTATAGACAGTCAAATCAGCACTAAAAATGACAAATTACCCGGCTCAGATAGATCTTCATGTTTAAATACCTACAAATAACTGTCCATTTGTGAATGGTTAAATTTAATCGATTATTTTTCCTATAGGTAAGATACCCTTTTTCCTAAATAGAAATCTACAAACAATTAGTAGAGCATTTTAAATCTTGCATAGAGGAATGCCACAGCGTGGAAAAACAAAACAGGCTCACACACACCAAAGAAAGCTAACCGGTTTATCCTTTTTTGACCTTCACAAATATAAATGCTCTATCTATGGCTCTATAAATTGTTTAAATCCTTTAATGACTCAAATGTGCTGATAATGTTCCTGCACTTGCTGGAACTATGGTTCTGTTAATATTTTGAAAATTACTTTAATTAACCTTATTTCATCTGGTAGTAGTTAGAGAACACTTTTATATATTTTAAGAATGCATTAATTTGTATCATCATTAACCTTGGATTTTGCCCTTGGTAATTATGGTAATTTGTAAGTTGGGTTGAGCCAGGTGCCAGCGTCTTAGAGCAATGCATATCGTGGGTGCTGTCAATAGTCTGAGTAGGCAGGATTCTTCCGTTTACAAGGGACAGAAAAATTACTTGAAAGGGTAGAAGTACAGGGGGCGTGGTTCAGCAGAAAAGCCCCAGGGATGGATTTCATGCGGCCAATGAGTGTGGTGGAGAAGGAGGGATTCTTCTGAATGGCCACACCTGAGTTGGGCATCCACCCTACTCACCCTACCTCCTCCTCCTGAGATGAGAGAGGGAGGAGCCTGTTACAGATGAAGAGGGGAAGGAGGAAAATCAGTGGCCAGCCCCAAACAGTGTCCACCATAAGAGTTCATCCAATTTATTTTAAATGTTTGTGTTTTGATAGTAAGAGCGTGTGCTCTGCCCCTTTCTTCTCTGACACATCCGGAGCAACCAATTACTGCCACCATATGAAGCCGAGTTCAGGATTTTTACATCTGTACCCCCAGTTTGTCACAACTCTCAAAAATCCAGGTTTTGGCCCTCACTGGCTTTCTAGAAACCTTAATAGTATCCAATGCAACAAATGCCTGTCATGGGCCCTGTGAGGCCACGGGGATGATGCCGAGGCCAAGTTCCCTGCCCTCAGGGAATGGGTGCGGCAGTCAGTGGAGCAATTGGTGGGCATGCACGTCTGTTCTCTGGAAGTGCCCTGGCAGGCCAGAAGAGGGCGGAATGAGTTTCATCCGAGGGGACCCAGCTGTAATCACACAGCTGCAAACAACACACTGCTTTCCTGATTTGGCTAGGAGTCTGTGTGATGAAAATCCTCAGTTCCATCCTTCTCTGTATTAACATTACCTTCATTTTGAGCACATCATTTCAGTGACAGAAAACGATATCACATGAACCCCTGAAGATACGCTTAACGTCTTAAGTAAGAAGTTTCATAGCTGTCAAAGTGGCATCATTTAAAGAATCAGTGCTTTCAAAGAGCAGAATGCCTTCTACTCATTCTCCTCATGCCCGACAGTTTTCAAGGTCTTGGTCTGTAGTCAGCCCTACTCTGGGCGGAAGGTGCTTATTATTCCCTTGCAGACCACAGAGGGCTCAGGGGAGGTCAGGACATGCCAGGCTCGGGCCATTGAAAGATACCCATCGCCCTGATGGTACAGCTTACATCTCACGTTGCTGCCATGGTTGAGAAAGGTGTATTTGTCTATACCTGCCCAGCAGGTGGAGGAAAGGTGTTACGTGAGAAGGAAAACTCTTGGGTGGGTAGGAGTTTGGGCCAAGTCTTTCCTGGTTCAGACAACTTTGCTCCCACACAGGATGAGTAGTGAGGGGTCAGAGGCTGCTGTGGGTGGGGAACTATAAGACTTTCTCAGATCAGGATAAGATTTTAGACGTCACTTGGTTCTATGCCCCTCTTTGACTAATGAACAGGAAGATGGTGACAAATTCATTATCACAAAACTATAGCAAAGCCCCAGAGCCCCCGGGTGGGTGACTGGAAATCTTCATTGATGCCATCATCTTTCCTTGCATATCCTGTGTTGAAGGCTAACTACTTAACAAACAACCCAAATCACAGTCACCCAATACAACAGAAGTTATATCTTGCTTGTGGATCCAATTTAATGTCTGTGTTAGGTGGGCACATTCCATGAGGTGATTCAGGGACCCAAGCATCTTTTGTTCTGTGGTTCTTCCATTCCTGGCAGCCTAGAAGTCAGTTGTTGGACTGAGACAGGCAGAGAGGGGAAGTGAAAGATGGTGTAGGAGATGGGCAGGCCTGGATGTGGGGTCCCTCACTTCTAAGCATATTCCCCTGGTTGGAACCATTCACAAGACCATACCTTACTGCAAGGGAGGTTGGGATATGAAGTCCAGCTGTGTGCAAAGCAAGGAAATAGATTTGTGAGAGCACACAGCAGTGTCATTTTCAGGCTTTGGGAGGTTTATATTTAGTAGCAGAGGATACATGACCTTGGGAGGTGGACGGAGTTGGGTTTGGATACTGGTTTTGGGGCCTTGGGCACAAGTCTCAGTTTGCTCAGCTGGGGCAGTGGGGGTATTCTGTGGGTCACTGTGTACATTAAATGAGATAAGGGAGGCAACATGTCTAGGTCACAGTATTCTCACCTTGTTTTTACAAGCCATTGGGACCAGATGGAGCAGGGAAGAGGAGGAAACAGGCAGACTTCTTGTATCCCATTTCGACCAAGCCTGGGTTCCTGAGCTGCCAAGGAGGGCCCAACTGAGTCCAGAAAACATGCTCCATTAGATGCCAAGAGTGGGGGCACTCTCCTTGGTGTCTTGCTGAATTTCCAAATACTGTAATTCATTCTAATCGACATGGGACTTTGAAAGGAAAAAAATCCAGAAAACCACAGGCATCCATTTCATTTGATTAATAAAAATTCAGTCACTTTACATGCAGTTCCAGAAAGAGAGTTTTAATCCCTCACACTCCGTCTGAGACCATCACATATAGAAAGCAATGATTTTATTATTTTCCTGTGAAAAAAAAAACATTTCTGGAAAGTAGTGACAAGAAAAATGATCTAAACAAAAGTGTCCCCTTTCACTTATGAGTTTTGGTCCTCTAAGGCTAAATTGGGCTCACAGGAGTGAAGAGAATCACCTTCTTATTATGGTTAAGACCCTGAGGAATGGAATGTGGCTCCTGTCTCATGCTGTGCCCAGGGAGTGGCACACTAAGGGCTTCAATAAATATTTGCTGATATTGAATCAATAAGTGAGTGAATAGAGTTACAGAGGTAATAACAATGGAAAAAACAAACAAACAAACAGTCCTTTGCTTGAAACATCGAGATTTTGTGAGGGGAAATCCCCTGCATCTTAGTTATGGATTCTCTGAATGATCTCTTCTTCAGTTGTAAAGCTAACAATAAAACGTACACACACACACACACACACAGACACACACACAGACACACACACAGACACACAGACACAGACACACACACACACAGACACACACACAGACACACACACACACACAGACACACAGACACACAGACACAGACACACACACACAGACACACACAGACACACACACACAGACACACACACACACACACCCAGAGAGACATTCCACAGAGAGGTAAAACAAAGAAGAAGGTGGATTGTATCTTTTTGGGGGCGCACTGTCCTTTAAAATAACCTTCCAAGCCCAGCTAGTTAGGATGAGTGGCAATAACATACTGAAAGTAATAAATAAAATGACATCCGGGGCTCAGAAGGTTAACAGTTTTTTCAAGAAATTATTTTCCCAAGTCCGAGGGTAAAATGGCGCCTAAAATCGCGAAACGTGGTCCTAGAGTGCCCCCTGGTGCCCATTTGGTGGAATTGTTAAAACCTGTAATTGCGCCCCGCTAGAGCCGTTACGTGATTCTTGATTTATTTATGAGTCTGGGACTTTGGGGGCCAGGACTACTTGGAGGAAAAGGGGAGGACAGAGGAGGCTGGGGAAAATTCTTTCAACCCTTTTTCAAATGGGTTACCACCACAATGTCAAAAATAATTAGTCCGTTAACCCTCACATAAGATTTAAATACTGGAACCATGTGTTATCTTGAAGAGAAGGTCTTTCACCTGCAAAAAAATTATTGGCTTTGGGGCGCCTGGGTGGCTCAGTGGGTTAAAGCCTCTGCTTTCGGCTCAGGTCATGATCTCAGGGTCCTGGGATCGAGCCCCGCATCAGGCTCTCTGCTCAGCAGGGAGCCTGCTTCCTCCTCTCTCTCTGCCTGTCTCTCTGCCTCCTTGTGATCTCTCTCCCTCTGTGAAATAAATAAATTAAAAAAAAATCTTTAAAAAAAAAAATTATTGGNTGTGATCTCTCTCCCTCTGTGAAATAAATAAATAAATAAATAAATCTTTTAAAAAAAAATTATTGGCTTTTTTTATTTTTCGGAAGGCAGATTATTAAGCAGTTTCTTTTACCCGTTAAAAGGTTCTTTGTAAATCAGTTGGACAGAGAACAGTTTTTAATTTCAGAGATTAATTATCATACTTAATAATTGAGCCATCCTTTATTTTTCCTCAAGACCTATTCATTTAAATAAAAGCTAGTCTATGAAATGAGAATGAAGATTGTAGACCAAATTAAAATACTGTAAAAGGCAGTATTTTGTCATAAAAAATGTTGTTGAAATTTATTCCAGTGACACCTGGTTGGCTCAGTTGGTAGAGCATGCTACTCTTGATCTCAGGGTTGTGAGTTCAAAACCTATGTTGGGCATACAGCTCACTTAAAATTAAAAATATATTTTTATATGCGTGTGCATGGGGGTGTGTGTGTATCTTTAAAAAATAAGGGTATTTCTATTCCCTGGAAAGGAAAACCAGTTAAATTACACATATTTGGCAAAGGAAAAATGGTGAATTTGAAGTTGTTAATGATCTATTGATAAATCTGGCTTACCTCTAAATGCTGCACCAAAATTGTGAAATGTGATGATAAAAGGGAATTTTCTTCTTCCACCTGTCTCGGTGATGATGAAAGTCCGTTGAATTCCGCTTGCAAATATGTAATGTGTAATTCCAGGTGCCCCCATTGCTTGACCCGCCATAGTGGAGTCCCTGACCCTTAAGGAGCTTCAGACCCAGGAGGGAGAAACACTGGCAACACCCACTGTCCCCAGTCTATGGGACGGCTGCTGGGCTAGAGAGGAAGCACACAGGGCAGGCTTCTAAAGACAGAGGAATGGGGGATACATCCCTGGCGGTCATGACCTCGGAAGACAGGAATCGGCTAGATGGGAATAAGGGTCAGGGGCATGATAAGAACAGGCATGAGCACGGGCAAGGAGTCAGAGTGGCACTTCTGTCTAGTGAAGATGTACGGGGGGGGTAAGCCTCGAGAGGAGCCCTGGTGTGCAACATCAAGCCAAGGAGTTTTATACCAAGAGGCCTGGGGTGCTCCAAAGGGTTTAGGCAGGAGAAAGATGTGAGCAGCTTGGTAGCCCATTGAAGGGGGGTTGGAGCGGAACCAGGTAGGGCAGAAGACAGATATTCACTGGAACAAGTGTGGTACCTCCAGTTTTCTCCCCTGTGAGAACGGTCATCAGTGCTTATGAGGATCCTTGTAATCTGAAGAGGGAGTTCAGGGCGAAGAAAAGACTGGAGCTTTGAAGCTTGGTCCCTGCCAGCCTCAGGCAGGTTTCCTGATCTCTCTCAGCCTCGGTTTCTTTCACCAGTAGATCAGGCATAATACTCACCTGAGAGGATTGGAGAATCCTGGTGTAAGGAATGTGATTGGCGCAGGAGCTGGCACGTTACAGGTGCCCCGTAAATGGTACTTAAGTTCAGTTAAAGTGAAAGTGAGTCACGTCCTAAAGGCTCCAGACCAAGCCAGGGCGCTGTGGGCGTTCCCACAGCTTCCTGTGTGGGAACCACCCCGTAGTGTGTGGTTATGTAGAGCTATATAATTATATAATCGGTGTCCTTTTTTCTGGCCTCCAAGCCCCGTGAGGGCAGAGGCTAACTCGGTCACCACGGCTCAGGTGTCCTGCAGGTGCTAAATTTAATTGTCAACCCAAATCTGTCAGCACACAACCCCAAATGCTGGTGAGGATGTGGAGCAACGGGAACTCCCATTTATTGTTGCCAGGGAGCAAAATGGCGCAGCCACATTGGAAGACATGTTGGCAATTTCTCACAAAACTAAACATGCTCTTACCACATAATCCATTAGCTGCCCTCCTTGGTGTTAATCCGAAGAAGTTGAAAATGGGGTCTACACAAAAACCCACACACGGCTTTTCATAGCAGCTTTATTTATAATTGCCACAATTTGGAAGCAACCAAGATGGCAATCCCAACAACAGACTATTATTCAGTTCTAAAAAGACATGAACTATCAAGACATGAAAAGACATGGGGAAACTTAGATGCCTATTGCTAAGTGAAAGAAGCCAATCAGAAAAGAAGACACACCGTATGAGTCCAACTAACTGACACTCTGGAAAGGCAAAACTGTGGAAGCAATAAAAAGAGAGTGCCTGCCAGGGGCTTGGGGGGCACATAGACAAATAAGGTGAGCACAGAGGATTTTTAGGGCAGTGAAAATACTTTTATGACGTCATCATGATGTGTACGTTGATTAGACATTTGTCCAAATTCATAAAATGTACACCAAGACTGGACTGCAATGGAAACCGTGGACTTTGGGTGATAACGATGTATCACTGTAGGTTCACCGATGGCACCGAATGTCCCTCTCTGGTGTGAGGCATTGATAGCGGGGGAGGCTGTGTGTGTTGGGGGCAGGGGCAATACGGGAAATCTCTGTACCTTCCTCTCCATGTTGCTGTGAACCTAAAACTACTTTAAAAAATTAAAGTCTTAAAAAAATAGCCATCAAATGAAGGGACAAAGAAGAATGTTTGGAGAACCATCTTGCAGGGCATGACAAAACTAAGGGATGGTAAAGGAACCCTCCACCTGGGGTAATAATTCCCAGAACCCGATGATTCTGGGGCTGATAGCTTGCTTTGGAAACTGTAGTTGAATTAGGGGCATTGGCATCCTCACTGTGATCAGGTGGGAGGTCAGAGTAGGGAGCGAGAGAGCTGGTTTCTTGGGCAGGAAGACCTGGCTTGGAGATCCAATGTCACCACAGCCTTCCCACCCCTCCTTTTGCTCGTTAGCAGAGTAAGGATAAGACACTTTATTAGCACAATCCTTCTGATGATTAAACAAGATAATCCATTTAAAACCCATAACACACTCGCGCCTGTTATTCTTGATCATCGAGTTTACGGATAAAAAAAAAATCTTTCAGATTCTGGTTCACTGCTCTGTAGTACCCACATTTATTCTCTGCAGTGAAGACAAACTGTCCTGGGTTCAGCTTTAAATGGTAAAAAGAAACTCTTAAAATCAATAACTTCTTTTTAAAGATTTTTACTTTTTTAAAAGATTTTACTTATTTATTTGATAGAGTGGGAGAGCGCACTAGGGGTGGCAGTCGAAGGAGGGGGAGAAGCAGGGTCCCCACCAAGCAGGCAGGGAGCCCGATGCGGGGCTCGATCCCAGGACCCTGGCACCATGACCTGAGCCAGAGGCAGACACTTAACCATCTGAGCCACCCAGATGTCCCAACAATAGCTTCTTTTGCATTGCTAAATTCACATCAAAACTTGTCAGGGTTTAGATGGAAGTTATGGAGAGTTATAACTAGTGAACACTTACCGTGTGCTGTTTTCAGATTTCACAGGGCATTCTTTGAATATATATGTATATATCTATATGTATTTTCATGAAATAAAGACATTAATGTGTTTCTTGCTATAGAAATGTATTTATTTTTATGCATACGTGACAACAATGAGGGACTGACTTGTGGGAGTCAACTCCATGGTGTTTTGGAAACTTGGATCGATGTTTGGGAGGTCGCAAAAGTTCGCGAGAAGTTCACAGAAAGATCGTTGAGAATATTCAATGGACAGAGGCAGAGCTGCTGGAGAGCCCGCATGCCTCAGACAACACACACACAAACACACACACACACACACACACACACACACACACACACACAGAGCGACTTTCTGCAGTGTTCACGGGCAGCTGAAAACCCTGCGTATCATGATCTGAGTCTAGTTTTACATTTAAACAGAAAGGTTTAAATTGTTAAACTTGTATCTCTGGCACTCTAAGTTTCCCACCACAGAGATGAAGAGAACCTTGAACTTCATCTGTTCAGACCTTTGCTGGGAGCTTTCCTGCTGCATGGGACAAACAGCCTGTGGTACCTGAGTCACTTACGCAGGGCACCTGTGGAGTTTCTAGGGGAGAGGCAAGAGCTGGTCGCAACGTCATGTCTTCCGGCGCTCATGCTGGAATGTTTGCTTGAGGACTAAATGTATTTAATTATAAATTACTTTCATTTTCTCTTGATATTACAGATGGGGCTTTATATTGCTTTCTTTGCTGTCGATGTTGATCTCATGTGTTTAGGTAGGTTATGCTTGAAGTTCATTTCTAGAACAAAAAGGAAGGTGTTATAGAAGATCTGTTACCAAAAGGGGCTGTAGGGTCAGGGATAAAGGGGAAGGACCATTGATGGGGGCAGAGATGGTAAAAAGAGGTCAGCAACACGCTGGAGGGACGGGTGAGAACAGGGCCCCTGACTCAGTCAGGAGTGCAGACCCTGGAGGAAAAAACTCTAAGGCACATTCATTCATTCATTTTTTAAAGATTTTTATTCATTTGAGAGAGAGTGAAAGGGAGAGAGAGTACAGACAGAGGAAGAAGCAGACTCGCCACTGAGCAGGCAGCGGGATGCTGGGCTTGATCCCAGGACCCTGGGATCATGACCCGAGCTGAAGGCAGACGCTTAACCAGCTGAGCCACCCAGACATCCCTAGACTAAAGCCCATCTAATTGAAAATACTGCTGGGATTGACATGCATGTTAATCAGAAAGAAAACATAATAAACCTTTAAGACAAGATGCTTTCTAAGGAACATCAGAGAGGAGTGAGAGCTCTACGCTCTGACCTTGACTTTTCCTTAATTTCTGTAGCTTTCAACCTCAGTTCCAACATCTATAAAAGAGTAAGTTCAACTACAGCTTCTTGGGTGTCTTTCTCTGCTAAAATTCTATGACTCATCTACAGCAGCCATTCTTACAGTAAATTGGTCTCATTTTTCTTAGATCCCGAGAGCGAACTTCATACAAATGCATGAATTTTTAAAAGTTTTTCATTATAATTCCAGTATAGTTCACATGAAGTGTTGCATTAGTTTCAGGTGTACAATACCGTGATGCAACAATTGTATATATTACGCAGTGCTCATCGTGAGAAGTTGTACGAGAAGGCATGGATTTTTTCATATTGCTTTCCAGTAAAATTTCAAAGACACTTTCTAAAGATAAAGATCTGGCAGAAGGTGAAATAAAAACCTTCAATTTCTACACATCCACAGTTTTGTGGAATTTTTACTTGGTGTAAAACCACGAAGCAGAATTTAATGAAAATGTGTGAGTTCCGAATGTAGCTCTACCCATCATTAGTTGTGTGACCTTAGGCTGGTTGGCTAACTTCTCCTCTCAAAATGGGAGTACTAGTTATCCCTAGTGTCTAGATTAATAATAATTGTCCCCAAGAAGTACCTCTAGTTTTGTGAGGTTTAAATGAGATGATGCTTATAAAGCACTTAAAATATACCAAGCCACTCAGCTTGGCAGGATGGAAAATCTCTAAGGATCTGTTACACAACAGCATGAGCGTACCCAACACCACTGAGCTGTACACTTAAAAACGGTTAAGATGCTAAATTTTATATTTTTTACCACAATTAAAAAAAAAAAGATTTTATTTATTTATTTGACAGAGAGAGAGAGAGGCGTCAAGAGAGGGAACACAAGAGGGAGTGGGAGAGGGAGAAGCAGGCTTCCCTGCTGAGCAGGGAGCCCTATTTGGGTTTCGATCCCAGGACCCTGGGATCATGACCTGAGCTGAAGGCCAACACTTAATGACTGAGCCACCCAGGTGCCCCTCTTACCACAATTAAATATATATATATATATATATATATATATATATATATATATATATATATATATATATGACATTTATCTCATGCCATGTACTAAGTGCTTGATATACATCCCATACCCATTATCACATTGCTTCTTTCTGTTTTCAAGTGGAGCTCAGCCTGCTCATACACTCATCCTGCAGACAAGGACCGAGAGCCTGGATGTAGGACACCGGGCTATGCTGGAGACGTGCAGCAAGGAACAATGTCACTGACCTCAGAAGCTAAGGCTCAGGGCACCTGTCAGGCTCAGTCGGGGGAGCAAGCGACTCTTGACCTTGGGGTTGTAAGTTCAAGCCCTATGTTGGGTGTAGAGATTACTTAAAAAAAAAAAAGAAATTAATGTTAAAAAAAAATGTAGAAGCAGCAGCCAAGGCTTTAGAAGGGGAGAGAGAGAGGGGTAAATGGCTGTCACTGAAGGTATAAAGTGGTCTGGGGCAAACGTGACTGGGAGGATATGGAAACTGAGGAAATCTCCTCACTCTCTGCGCGCTTATTGTGGGGACACCCTGGGGCGGGAATGCAAATAAAGGACAGGGAGGGTCAGCGAATGTTCTCGGAAGGTTTGGGACTTTGTCTCAGAGAACCAGGTGGAGCTGGCCAGGCAGAGATGATGCTTCTGGAATCTCTGATTCAGGCCTGGGGGACGTCAGCGCTGGTTCCACACGTGGTTCCAACCAGGACAGAGGCAAACCTATGCCTTACACAAGGCAGCAAATGCCCCCAGGACTGAAAAGACACCTCTTTGTTTTGCTCAAGGGAGACCAAACTCCCATAATTTAAAAAAACAAAACAAAAAACCTGTTTCTTCTGCCCAAACCAGGGTTTATCCATCGCCGAGGACATATGCGGCCCGGGCAGGAGGCGTGCTATGGCCACTGCTCGCTCGGCCCCACGGGCCTGGCTTTCACACTGTCCAGAATCTCATTAGGATGGCACGTCCATCTCCTTGCAATTCACTGGCCAAAGTCGGCCCAGACAAACTCCCAGCCCTTGCTGTTGTGAGATGAGCCCGGGTGGGATGGCCTTCCTCTCGGCACCCACAGGCACACCGGAGTTTGTCTCTATCTAAGCCTCATGACTCAACAAATTATTTTGTGCATTTGCTTTATTGCAGACTGGTGGTTATAATGAAATTAGTTCTATTCCACATTATTGGTTCATAATTAGAATTACATGAGCAAAACAGATACAATCTCACCAAGTCTTCTACGCCTGAACAATTGAACTGACTGCACAGATTCTTCTTTTCTTTTCTTTTCTTTTTCTCCATCCCCCAGCTTCCTGTTCAGGTTGTTTCCAAGCCCTTAAAAAAATAAGACCTATTTCAGCTGGATCTTCCTACCATTCTTAGGCAGGGTAACTATACAATTTAGCATCCAAACTGGGACAGTCGTGAAGCCGAAAGAGAGGTCATTAATAATTAGGCCAGGATGATAAGATAAGCCAGAACTGCCCCAGGCAAGCTGCCAAGGGTGGTTACCCTACTTTTATGGGGGCAAGCCTCCCTCTCCAACAGTCATGACTTAGCCTTGCCAGGCAATGATGTTTTCCTAATTGTCTTTTTTAAAATGTTAAATTTGGGGCAATCACCTTTATGCATTAAAAATCACTTGCTATATGGATGGCTATTGTACAGTTTCAGAACAAATTTGAGAAATTAAAATGACAAGAAACAAAGGGTATAGTTACGTGCAGATATACAAGATCGCGCTGGACTTTCTTTAAGGTGACCACGGCAAAGGGTAAGGGGAAATCTGGGCTGTGGCGTTCCTTTACTCCAAGTTCGTGACCTGGACCAACATATGGAAGTGTGCTTACCTTCCCTTGAGGCGTGGGAAACTTTGCACAAAGTAATATTATAGTCCCTCTCCATTTCACAAAAATCAGATCTGAGCACATGAAACATTCACCCTTTGGCTTGAAAATGGAATATGCATCAGTAAATATGAGAATGTGTTTTCCTGGGAAAGAACCCTCATTTAGAAATAGCCAGGTGGCATCCAGAAATTCTGACCTCAACTCCAGGTTGAGTCAAGTGAAACTGACTATTTAGGATTCCTGCCTTCGAGGAGGCCACCAGCCATCCGTTATCCACCCTTGGCTAGCCAAGCTAGGGTTTTCCGTATTAAAGCATGAGACCTTCTGCTTTAGGTTTCTCCAGTGATCCCGAAACACGTGAACCTGAGGCAAAAAAATAAAGCTCCTTTGGATTCTTGAAGCAGCAGGGATTTCTCCAAGCACAAGGACTACGTCTAAGATTATGCCCTGCCTACCTGTCACCCAGGCTTGTGCGAAGACCAGTTGTGATAGTAACACATAGTACATGGATGTCCTTTGCTTACTGGAAAACAACGTAACAACATGAGTTATTATTCTCATTTTAGTGTTTTCTGGATGAAGTTGAAATATTTTGGCAGTTGCAGAATGAACTGTAGCATAGCCAGATCCATGCACAATACATCATGTTTTCACAGGGTTGTGCTCTACGGAAATGTAGTTTACATATTTCTCTAACTGTCACAGGCAACCTACACTTAGCAGGTACATAGTAGCCTCAAGTGAAGACATAGATGAAATCTCATTGAGCTCTAGAGAACAAACAACTTCCAAGGAAAGAAAGAATGAAAAGGAAGAAAAAGAAAGAGAGAGAGAGAATGAGAGAAAGAACTTGTGATGGTTTCCACAGGAGAGTTTGCAGTGTATCCTAAGTGGCCAGGGGCGACCACTCACATGACCATCCAAAGGAAAATCTTGTTAGAACGAGGTCATATTTTCTCTCCAAACAAGAAAATAGAAGGTGGCAGGGGAACTGGAACTGGACGGTGACCTTGCAGTGTGGGGGAGAAACCTGGTTTCTCTCCACGGTGTGACGGGTCTCGGGCGCCCATGCTCAAAGGGCATCACTGCAAAGGGACAGCAAAAGCCCACACATTAGACACCTACTGTAAGGAGCTGTTGACAGAACAGATCTTCATCAGTGTACAAATTGTCATCTTTTATCAAGATTGTTCACTCTCCTATCTCATGATAAACCTGTCCATGGTGTGTGTGTGTGTGTGTGTGTGTGAAGTAGTGGGTGCATGCTGTTGAGGGAGCACCCGTGTGTGCCCATGGGGGTTCGCTGTCCCATCGGATGCGATTAAGGGAGAAAAGCAGGGGGAGGAGGTGCCTGTTCTTTGTTTATTTTGCAGATAAATCTCATCTCTAATCCGGATGCAGAGCAATGTCTCGTGCAAAGGAAAGGAAGCCCCTCCCCCGCCCTGATGGCATCCATGTAAATCACAGGTTTTATTCCTCTGCTGTGAGGGGCATTACGGGATCCGTGCGACGTTGCGGACTCTCACTGGGTGATGCTTCATTACTTGGCGTAAAATCCCCAGGGCCAAAACGTTATTTAAATGTGCTATGAAAATAAATGTGATTTATACGTGTGTCGTCTGCTGAGCCGCTCTTCCCTGTTACTGCAGGTGTTGCTGGGCACCAGGATTAGCGCCTGGATTTATCACCAGCTCGAGCTGCACACATGCTCCATGGCAGGACATTGTCTGCATCTCCAAAAGTTCCAGAAGGGAGACAGTGTTTGCTGCGTGGTGGGTTTTAGACATGCACGGGCGTGGTTGACTTTTATGGGCTGAGAATGTGCACGCACGTGTGTGTTTGTGTGTGCGTGTGTGTGTGTGTGTGGAGCCTGGACCGTGTCCATTTGAAGCGTGCAGGGAACAGACACTTTGTACTTGGATGCCTCCATTTTCAATGGCAGCAGAATGGTGTTTCTGGTCAAAAAGAGAAAGAAGAAAGCATGATTTTCCTTTCAGCTCGGGGCTGGGGCCCACATGTTTAGCTCAAAGTGAGTGGAAATCTCTGAAAAGCAGGCTTGGGCTAATAAATGTCAGCAAACCTTCAGCGCAAATGGGATTTGATTAGCAGGAAGGAGTATGATTGGGGTGTTTCCATTACCAAAGAAAGAAATGCAGGGAAGGGCTTGTGTTAAGGGGGTGCAGAGCCTCGGTGATCGCCTCCTTTCTCAGTGGGTGCACGCTGACACTCGGTAAACATGGGACCCCCGGCAACCCCTGCCGCAGGCCATGGGGTGCCATCCCATTGCTCCAGACGAGGAGACTCACGGTGGGAAGAGGTGGAAGAGTTAGATCAGACACCACTCTTGGTTGAACACTCTGTAGGCGACAGGCCCGACCAAGACAAACCATCCTGTGTTGATCCTTAAAACAGCTCTGCCTTTCTGCCCATTTTAGGTGAGAAAACCTAGGGCCACAGAGGTAAACATCTCATAGTTTGGAATCCTACAGTCACAGAGAATCCAGGTCCTCTGCTTCCGGAATTCCTCTTCTCTGGACATTTGGTTAACTGGTAGCAACCTGTGTTTTGCCAGCCTCATCTCCAACTCTTTTATCCTCTAGTTTTCTTCAAGATTAAGGGTCCTAAATGATATCCAAAATAATAAGAACTGGCATCAAATTCATTTTTAGACCAATGTGGGGAAATGAATAAAGGAACTTACAAATACACTCTATTGGGCTTTTCTCTTAAATAAGAGACAGTGGTGGGGGTGGAGGGATGGCGAAATGGGTGAAGGGGGTCAAAAGGTACAAACTTCCAGCTATAAAATAAACCAGTCCTGGGCATGTCAGGTGAAACGTGGTTACTCTAGTTAGCAATACTGTGCTGCATATTTGAAAGTTGCTGAGAGTAGATCTTAAAAGTTCTCATCACAAGAAAAAAAATTCTGTAGCTATGTATGGTGATGGATGTATACTAGACTCACAGTGGTGATCACTTTGCAAGCTAGACAAATATTGACTCATTATGCTGTACATCTGAAACTGACATGATATTCTATGCCAACTATACCTCCATTTAAAAAATAAAATTAAAAAAATAAGATTAGAAAGAGACAGTAACGCTGGAGGCCTCAATAGAAGGATTTTTTTAACATTTAGTTTTGAAATAATTTTAGATCCACATGAAAGTTGCAAAAATGGTACCAAGACATGGATCCTGTATCCTCTTCATTCAGATTCCTCCAGTGTTAGTATTATACCATGTTTGCTGTATCATTTTGTGTGTGTGTGTGTGTGTGTGTGCACGCTAATAATTTTCTAAATAGTTTGGGACTGAGTTGCAGACATGCCTCCCCTTTATTCCTGAATACTTTAGTGTCTATTTCTTAAATTCATTTCTGAAACCAGACTATAGTTATGAAGTCCAGGAATCAACATTACCACAATACTATTATCTAACTTCCGGACCTTGTTTCAATTTCAGGAATTGTCCTACTAATGTTTTTCTGGAAAAATTGGTTTTACTCTGAGTTTGTGTGAAACTTGTGTTCCACATGTGGGGACTTGTGTGAGTCTGCTAAAATTTTAGGCTATTAAACTGAGAACTGAATATTACGTTATACACATACACACACACACACATATACACACATATACATATTTAGGTAAGGTAATATATATATAAGATAATTTATGTAAACACATACACACACACATATATACAATTCTCTCTTATCTTTGTAATTAAATGTCCATAACTGACAAATTAAAAATGTTTATGTCTTTGCACCAAACACTGGAGCCAGACTCTGGGTTCCTCTGTGCATTCTATTCAATGTTAGGTCGATATATACCCCTGGTCCCCCTGGGGATCTGCACCTTTGGCTTCTCGAAGCTTCCTGCAAGTCTCAGCAATGACTCTGGCTCTGAACCCAGAGTGGGCAAAACAAAGGTCCAAAGGGGATTTTTGGCAAAGTTTTAGGAGAAAAGGCACTTTGGTCTGTTGACTGCTTTCTGTGAGACTCAGCTCCTGGCGACGTTGGGACGCTCGAGGGTTGTGTCTCATCGGAGCTGCCACAAGTAGGTCGTCTGGCTCCCGTGATCACATTGTGTATCCGAAGATCCAGAGATAGGCAAGTGACAGGGTGAAAAAAGAACATTGCCCAAGGATTTAGTGCTGTCCAGCGAGAAGGATTAGTGGAACGCCTTTCTAATGCCGGTGCTGACAGACAGGACTAGCATCTGTTTTATAGGCTATCGACTGAGTTCTATCAGGCCTCGCCTGTGGGTAGTAGTTATGTTTCAGTCGACATGATTTGACCTGTGGTTTATCCGTATCAGTGTCATAATAAGCAGGGTTATAAGGGCGTTTACTTTTCCAGATATAGGCTGGAATATAGTAAACCTGTTCTAAAACCAAGCCAATAAGGCCTTCCGTTCCCCCCACTGGTCCACGGGGACGGCGCAGGGGTCGGCAACACCTTCCCCTCCGAGACGTGCCCATCCAGAAAGTTTGTAAAAGCTCTTTATTCCTCAGAGGGAAATGATTTTGGTCTGAGGAAGGAAACACATGGCTTTCTTCTTAGAGCTTCAAACTCCGTCTTGCCAGCTGCATGGCTTTCCCTTGGCCTGGCACTAATGAAAGGAGACTTTGATGAGCCGGGCGAGTGGCCCATCCAGAGGGAGGGATGCAGAGAAACTCTGCTTTCTGGAAGGTGCTCCCCTGAGAGCACTTCTGCCTTATCTCCAACACACATCCCAAAGAAACATCATGGGCTTTGGACGAAGAGCCCCCGGGGCCTGATTTACCTGCCAGAGTGACTTTCTCTGGGTTCGGGTCCTCGGAGAAGCAGCCCTAGGAGGGCAAACCAGCTCCCACATTCGGCTGCCTCGTCCCTCCCAGTCCCTCCTGGGCCTGGTATGCCTGAAAGCAAATTC
This sequence comes from Ailurus styani, assembly GCA_002007465.1. Lineage (NCBI taxonomy): Eukaryota > Metazoa > Chordata > Mammalia > Carnivora > Ailuridae > Ailurus > Ailurus styani. Next base: position 1,643,963 of record LNAC01000369.1, on the reverse strand, counting down.
CTGCCCTTTTTTTGGTTGTTGTTTAAATTTTTTTAAAGGTGTGAGCAATCTGTCCTACGTTCTCCCACCCCTGCTGGGATTTATGATCCAGTTCCCATTTTACTACATGATCTTGGCAGGCTCCCCTCGTTGAAATTCAAACCGAAGCAACTTGATGGGGGAACGGACATAAAAATATTAATTTGGTGGATATTAAAAAAAATCACACTGGTTATAAATCAGGGGCTGTCCACTGCTTCCTTTCATCATCTAAATGGTCCTTCTAACCAGACCACAAATCTTGCTGGGGAGGAGGAGGGGGTTTGGAAGGTGGGGGTTCCCTTCCCGAGGTTTTGGAGACAGCTTACATCCAACACACTTCCTCAAACCTGGCTTTGTTTTCCAAAGGTAATAAAAAGTGAGTACTTCTGGTACAGGCAGGCTAATTAGCTGGCCTCACAGAACAGACGGGGCTTAAAAGAAAGTTGGCTTGGTCTAAAAGAAATCAGGTTGTGGAAATGTCTAAATTTTGATTAAAAATCGTGTTTGAGAGACTCAGGAGGAATGTTCTGCTTCTCCAAGGCTGTGGAGACCATTGTGTTGTGATGGCAGACGGAGAACGGGTGAAGCAGGGGTGGGGTGGTGTGCAGGGAGGGGGACAGCAGACCAGGGCACGCATAGATACCTGTGACCAAGACTGAGGATGAGGAAGGCACGCCCGTGTCTCCATTCACCCCTCCCACACCAGCTTTTGGATTTTAATAGGAGCCGTCACGAGAGACAGCTAGAGGAGGGCGGTGGTTACTTTCCTGTGGGGTAGAATTCAGAAAAAGTGGCAGAGAATTTCTCTTCCTATAATGAGAATTTAATGGACTCTTTCATTTCCATCTTATGGCTGATCTTTACAGTTAAAAGACTCTTGATAGGTACTTTAAAATTTCATGAAAACTCCGGTAATTGGTCTTGAAAAACTGTGGGTAGTTGGGAGGCTAAATACTTTTGTAAGAAGGTGCTAATAAAAATGGAAAGCTGTCCCCATTATGAATGCCCACGTACGCAAATGGATGTGTAGCTATGATGAGAAATTCATTAGCGTTCTAGAATTCCAAGGGTTTATTTAATGGTACAGAATCCAATAAAGCAAACAAATCAGAAATTTGACCCGGCCAGGCTCACAGGTAACGTGGGTGCTGTAACAGAGCTTGGAACACATCTGGGGCTTGAGATTCAAGAGAGAGAAACCTGCAGTAGCTGGAAAAGAGGCAGCCAGCTTTCTATAAAAATCAAAGCGAGTTCTCAATTCAAAATACTACCGCGATAGCAGGAAGAGAAAACGATTGTAGACTGTTTTTTTAAGGGAAAACATTTCTAACCAACAATTGGTTCATATGACTTCTCTGCCATCTTTATTGGCAACATTAGCGAAGGGCCCTCCTTTCTGCCTAACGAGTATAGTGATGAGAATTATTTCATCTTGAACAGATTTTTCTACTTGGTTACCATGCAATCTAATACTGACAGTGCCTTGGACTTGAAAAATGATATTCTCATCTCTGAGAAATGGAAGATGGGAGAAGGTGCAGTTGTTCTGAGCTTCACTCTAAAGCAATTATGGTCTCTTCACAACTCTCAGACAAGAATTGATTTTTATTTTTAGATTATTAAGCTGTGGGTGTAAGGAAGTCAGGATGTGTGACCTAGTTTTGACCTTGTTGATTGAATTCTCCAATTGATTCAGTATTGGAAAGGAAAACTTAAAAAAAACAAAACATGTTTCTTGCCTTATAATCTCCCCAAATTTACTTTGCTTCTTTCCCACCTTTACCAAAATCTTCACATTCATAGAGACAGACGAATAAAGAGGGTGCATGGCGGGGTATTGGAACAGAGCGTAAACATATCAGAATTAATGGCAATGTCCGAAGGAAACTTAGAAGTCAGGAAAACTGACAAAAGGTGGTGATGTTGTGTTGGATGTTGTGTTCAATGCCATCAGTGATGTGCTTCCTTGCAGACAAACAGAATAGTAAGGTGTCTGGCTTTTATACTCACATTGTGGGTACTCACTTTACTATGTGTTTAGGGGAGTAGTGGTGCTTACATGTGCTCTTATGTGTTCAATGCACTGTCCCACTGAGTCTAGAAGGGTCCTCTGGCTAGATTCTGAGCCCCACCCAAGAGGTAAAAGGACCTGCTTGACTCTATGTTCCTGTGGGTCACTATCCTTCCTTCTCCCACAACACTGAACAGCTCAGACAAGCACCTCAATTGGGTCAACTTCTAATTTTTTTTTATTTAAACTCAATTTATTAACATATAATGTATTATTTGTTTCAGGGGTACAGGTCTGTAATTCATCAGTCGTACACAATTCACAGTACTCGCCACAACACATACCCTCCCCAATGTCCATCACCCCCCACCCTAACCCTCCACCCCACCTCCCTTCCAGCAACCCTCAGTTTGTTTTCTAAGATGAAGAGGCTCTTATGCAGCCATCAGAAAAAATGAAATCTTGCCTTTTGTAACGACGTGGATGGAATTAGAGGATATTACACTAAGTGAAATAAGTCGATCAGAGAAAGACAATTTTCATATGATCTCACTGATATGCGGAATTTAAGAAACAAGGCAGAGGATCATAGGGGAAGAGAGGAAAAAGTGAAACAAGACCAAACCAGAGAGGGAGACAAACCAGAACCAACTTCCAATTCGGAACCCCAGTCCGGAGTGTGGACCCTCGAGCTCACCAGTTTCCTCCCACCCCAACCTGGGCCTTGAAGCAGTCCAGCACCCTCCCTGCTCCCAGAGAACATGCATTCATGTGTCACTCGGAACCTCTGATGGAATGCTGTCTCCTCTATCCAGCTCTCACCGAACCTTCCGTGCTATTCCCCTAACCGTCTCCTCCAGCTTGAGCTCATCCTGCTCTCTTCCCAACCTCTGCTGCCTTTCCGGCGGGGACAGCCTGGCTTAGCGTTTCACGGTGAGACTGTCCCTGCAGTTGTGTTTCTTCTCCCTTGGAGATAACTTCCTCGAGTCTCCGATTCACGATTCGCCATCTGCAAGATGCTAATATATGCAGAGCTGTTGTGAGGATGAGGCTGGACAGAGCGCGAGGCTCGGCTCCCAGTGGGTGCTCAGGGAGCGCGTGGCTCTCCCTTCTGCCCGAGCACCGTGCCACGTTCTGCTGTATCTTCCTCTCAACCTCACAGCATTGGTGGAAGTGTTTTTGTGTGTTGTGGTTGTGGTTGAATTGTTAAGCAAAAACGGAACTCCTGTGCTCTATCCTACCTAATTCTAGGCAGAATTATACTTCTTGATTCTGGGGGGAAGGGGATGGTCAAATGCTTGGATGGGGATGACCTGGTCTGATGCGGGTGAACCTAGAGAAGGGAGAGAAAGCAGCCCACTCACGGCAGAGCAATCCAGAATTCTGAGTCAGTCTCTGGGCTTGAGGGGCTTCGAAGATGAGCCAATGCAAACCTCATATCGCTGAGTACTGCACTGTCTAGGATACACTGTGGCAGGGACCGGCCCCAGTAGTAGACATCAATAATCACCCATATGGTATTCGCTACTTAGAGAAACGTGATTATGACAAGGAAGGAGTCTCGGGAGCGTTGACCCCTCCTTCAGACAAAAAGGCAGGAAACCTGGAACAACTTAATTTTCTGAAAAGAGCTGTGTGACATTTGCATCCTGACTATGGAGCTGCTGATTATCCCCAAACAGGCAGCCCGCTCCTTTCCTCCTGAAAGAACCTCCCAGCAGAGCAGAGCCGCAGGGGAGCGGCCTCCCCGCGACTCCACGAGGTGGGACCCTCTCCGTTAAGCAGGGCTCCTGCTGAAAACAGAGACCAGAGACTTGAATTCATATTTCACGCTCATTGTGTTTGGTTTAGTCTGGGAAAATGGACTAAAATACAATGCATGTGCATACATAAATGCCATAAAATTAGTGTAGACAGCTGGCAAATCATTAATTAACAGCAGTAATGGTCTTCAAATAGCACTCGGGGGGAGACCACAGAGAGAGGAAGGTTCCCGGACCTGGTTTCAGTTTGGTCCACGACCTGAATCCATCCTCCTAAAAAAAAGGCAGGTGGGATGAGGCAGGGAGCAAAAGCCACGGAGACGTCACTCTAACACCTTCTGTCCGGCCTCCCTCTTCACCAGCCCCAAAGAGGACAAACGCTGAAGAAGCCACACCAGCCCTCTGTCTGCAGGGCATTTCCCAAACCAGACAGACGCCAAAGGAGCAGCAGGCACGGGAGGATGGGCCCAGCACAGGATAATTGTGCCATAAATATAATTAAAGTCAGCAGGAAGACCATTACGGAGAAAACCAAACTTAGAAAAAAATTAGTGCTAGTGAAGAAAATATCATACATTCTTTTTATTTCCATCTAATTTTGTTTACATGATTCATACAGTTTCTAAGAGGATCCCTGGAGAACATTAGGCCGGCACCACATGCATAAACATTCATATATAACATGTAAATTAGAAACAATCTCAGGATTTATATAGAAATTACAGCCACTTCTAGCAAATTAATTCAATGACAGAAAAAGGGTTACTGTCTCTCTTCAAATCAAGAGGGGGAAATATTGAGCAAAGCAGATTTATTTATTCAAGAGGCTTATTCCTTGCCAGGAGCTGATGTCCCCTTGGCCTGGAGATTTCCATTTTTTTATTGGATATGTTTTGGTGATTAAATTTACTTTGAATACAGGAGCAGTCAATGAGGACCATAATGGGTGGTTTTAAGTTATAGTATTGCTAATATAGTCATAAAGTCGATTAGGCTAGAAGAGTTTGCTGTAGGGAAATGATGGAAAAAGGCAAGTTGCTTGAGTTAAAATATTCAAGAATACCGAATCTTAGAGCTGCATGGCCTTAAGAGTGCAGACTTACCATTTTATAGATGAAGAAACTGAGCGCCAGAGAAAAAGTGATCTGCTCAAGAAAACAAAGGAAATAAATGACGTACAAAGTCAAACTAGAACCCTGTCCTTCTCCCCTATGATTAATGCCCTAACCACGTCATCAAGCCACTCTTCTTCTATATTTTAATAGAATGGAAAAGTGACATCTGAGTAGGGCTTTTCTTGTAGGGTTTTTTTGTACCTACATATTTCGGTGGTGATTTTGTCATTGGGGTTATAGTGGACTGATTGTCAAAATGGCCCCAGTTCTTCACCTTCCTCGTATCTGTCTCTCTCAATGTGACTTTAAAGTCCTTGAATCTGGGCCGGGCTTGTGACTTGCTTTGGCGGACAGAACACAGGGATGTGCCTGTTCTGAGACCAGACCCCAAGGAGCCATGCATGTTTCCACTGCTCTTTCCCTACCTGACAAGGACAAGTCAGGGACCATCTGCTAGAGGAATGAGAAATCTATCTGGGTTTGGAGCAAAAATTTGGGGACATAATTCTATTAAAAATTCCTTTTTTAGTCATCTGAAATTCTCATTGAACTTGGTGTCCTGCATTTTAACTGCACGGGTGAGAGAAGATAGTATTCTGTATCAGTGAGCCAACTCCTAAATGTGTATGAGAGCCCAGCCAAGATCAGTTCATCTGTCTGCCCAACCCCCGGCTGACCGCAGGTGTGTAAGTGAGCCCAAACAAGGTCAGCAGAGCTACCCTTAGACTCATGAACAAAAATAAATATTTACCGGTACACTGAGGTTTGGCGATTGTTTGTTATGCGATATTACTGTGGTAGAAGCTAACTAACTTAGGGACTAGCCAGTAAAAACCACTCTAGGAAAAGAAATTTGATTTGGGCTTCAGATGAGGGCAATCTAATTGTTGTGATGTTCTGTATGCAAGCAGAAATAGCAAGAAAGAAATATCTTGACATATATTCCAAGGCTAGAAACTTCATACATAAATACATATTAATAGAACATGAGTCTTATGCATATTTTTGCCTTTTGGGGTCTTGCCTTTGTTCTGGTGTTTTATTTTAAGCGACCCACTTTGCAGTTATGTCTTTGTTACAGAAGAGCTTTCCAGAATGAGATAATGTGGCTTTTCTTTTACTTCCCTAGGCTTTTGATAAAATCCCTGGCCTAGTGCTTGCTTGTGTTCTTCCTTTCCTACCTTCATGTGCCTCCTTTCCCGTCCTTCGGGAAGGCAGGAGATGTAAGTGAAGGTTCATCTTGAGGCCCAGTAACTGTGCTTGATCTCCACTTACAGGGACATTTTCCCAAAGGTCAGCTCCACCAGTCAGAGGCCCGAGCTATATGTCTTGTCCTTGTATTTTGTGCTTTCCAAAGCCGTTCACACTTACTGCCTTCTCTCTGTGAAAGCAGTCGGGGTGGACATTGGAATCTCTCTCTTGCAGATGAGGAAACTGAGCCTCACGGACTTCACGTGACTTTCCCCAGGGCATACAACCTAGCTCATGGCAGATTCAAAACTAGAACCCAGATTCTAGTCTCCTAACCTTGGATTCTTGCTGGTACACTCTGCGGTCACCCTCATCCTAGGGCTTTGGACAATTCTGTCGTGTCAGGTGGTTAACAAGCACCTGAATAATGCTTCTGTCTGTGACGAACTGGAGTGGAGGCAGGATGTTCTGAAAGTCACCGCTCGGAATCCCCAGACCTGCACTAAAGCAGGGTTCGGTGCACATGACTGATGCCTGGATCAAGGCTTTCACTCTATTGCAGCCGATCTCAGGCTCCAGAGCAGAGTTCCACATTGTGGATGAATCAGACCATGTCTCTGTTTTCAAATTATGCTATGGTCTCTTAAAGGTATGCTTTGAGACGTAATGCTCTGCCAGGAGCCACGGTCCATTTAAAAGCAGGGCTGCTTAAGGGTTGTTGGTTGAGAACAATGGAAAGGAAAAATACCAGGGTATTATCCCAGGAAGTTTCTTTTTTCTCCAAATCTATAAAACAAAAGCATGAGCCACCCATGCAAGTGTAATACTTGCCTTGATTCTCTGCTCCATTCTGGAATATCAGTACTGTTAGTATCGGGCTTAGGGTGAACAACTATCCTGATTTGCCCCGGACTAAGGCACTTCTTGGGCTGTGGGACATTCAGTGCTAACACTGGGTCTGTTGAGGCAAACTGAGATGCCGTCCCTCTCTCTGGTCTGCATAGCCCATTGAGATCAGCTGATAAAGAGCCAGCTCCTCCTCCTTGACAGAGGGGCACCAAGTCACGTCTCCCACACTGCTGGTCTTACACCCAAGGATCCTTCCACAGAGAAAAGACACCACATGCATATTTTAGAAAGAACGACAAAAGAATGACTTGCCCTGGCCTCTCAGAACTCGTATGCACCTGACCAGGGAAGAGGACCCGCTCAGGAACTAGGAGAATGACTCAGTTACTAAGTGGTTGTGTTAACATTTGCCAAGTCATTAATTGACTGCTCCTCAGTTTTCTCATCTGCAAAGAGGGGCAGGGAGCAGAGGTCTCTAAGGTCCCTTCTCTGTTACATATTCTAGGGTTTTATTGTCTAGGTACCAATGAGGTGGTCCCTAGACTCTTGACTCTTTTCATCCTGATGCCACAGGACTCCCTCACCAAGCTCTCCTGGAGGCCTTTCTTTGAACTCAACCCAAAAGATGGAACCTAGCTCAAGGTCAGACATGGGGCAGAGACTCAGGCTTCTTGCTTGAGGGTAAACCCTTTAGATCAACCTTGTCCCACAAAATTTTCTCTGCTGTTGGATGTGTTCTATATCTACTGTCCAACATTATAGCCATCAGTTACACATGACTATGTAAATTTAAACTTAATTAAAATAAAATGAATTTTAAAATTTAGCTCCTGAATCCAAATAACCACATATCAAGTCCTCAGGTAGCCACAGGTGGCTAATGGCTGCCATTTTGAATAGCATCTATCTAGGACATTTCCATCACAGCAAAAAGTTCTGTTGCACAGCCTCAGAGAGCCATCTTGAGCATTTTCTCGGTAGCCTGAGAGGTATCCAGGGTAGAAAAAAAAGAGGAGAAGGCAGGGAATTGGAGAGAGAAACTCCATCATCAGTAATCATTATGGATTGGTGACATCATGGGAATGATGTAATCACATTACTGGAGATGGACCATCTTAAGTCTTGGCACAGGCAATGGTCTTTTAAAAGTTAGTAAAGAGGTCATGAAAATATGTGCTTCCCTGAAGCCAAAGAAAAAGGCCATGATAACCTTTCTTCCACCCATATCTCCGATGGGGTTAACTTTTTGGTCAACTATAGAAAGCATCAAGAAATAAAATTAAGTGGCTAAATGTGAAAAGTTATGGAAAATTCTCTCTCTTTGTGAGAATCATGACTGAAAGTTTTCCCAAGCATCCTATAGGATGAAAAATGCAAGGAGACTGCTTTGTTTATCACTGAGATTAAGCAAAAATCAAAACGCCCAGTAAAGTGTTCAACTCCTGGAGGTGACGTTACCATCCTTGTTGAGGAAGTGGATAAGGGATGCTTTATGGAACAGAAACCCCAGTGATGACATGGGGGATGAAGAACTGGAACCCCGGGAGCACGTTCTTAGTTCCAGCTCAGCCATTGGAGGCTGTGTGACCTTCAACAAGGGGGACAGTCGCTTGCTTGCTTGCATCAGAAAGTCCGCATGCCCTCTTTTGCTTTGGTGTCTGCAAAGGACATCTTTTCATGTCCTTTTTATGAACTTGTAAAAGATCATTGCCTCTGATAAGATTGACCATCTCTGGGCCTCAGTTTTTATCTGCAGTTGGAGAAAGATGGTGCTAGGCAGGGTCTTGGGCATCTTCATTGTTCTCGGATCACTTTTGTGACCATGTTGCCGACTCCCGCTGTGGACACTGGAGCTACCTCTTTTGTCATAGCCCTAAACACGTTTTCTTTTAACACTCACAAATGATCGGTGTCATCAGTTGCCCTCACTGAAGGCTTCCATCATCAAACCTCCAAGAATTTGAGACCTGGCAAACGTCTAGGTTTTCTGGGACCCTCATACACAAGGATGTTCAGCATTTAGCTACTGTCTCCAAGCCAGGAGCAAACACTTCTCAGGAAGCAGAGGCCCCAGCAACCCTGTATGTATACAGGTGAGAACTGAGGCTCCGCCCTACTCTAGTACAGCCGCAGCATCAGGAGACCAGATGACTGGGAGCTACTTCCAGCTCTGCCTCTCATTAACTGCAGCACCAGGGGCAATTTCTTTCACTTCTCTGAACCTCAGCTCTTCACACAGTGAAGCACAGATAATAGTGGGGTGGCAGGCAAGGCTGGTTTACCAGGAAGCTAAGGAAGCTCAGGCTTCAGGGCCCCTCACTTGCATTGACCCCTTTCAAGACCTTGTGCTTCATTTTGGCTTTTGTTGTTGTTACTGTTGTAATTTCATGATCTTTTCCTCAAAGAGGGGCCTCCAAATTGTATAAGCTTCAGACTCCCCAAATGGTGGCGATATTTAAAACAAGATGGCACCCAGATAGACTACCGTCTATAAAGAGATTACCCATCAGACATGCTTGTGGAGCCAGACCAGTCTGCAGCTTTTCTGTTTCTTCCAGATACCATCTTCTCTCACATCCCAGCACACCTGTAGGCCATGTTAGTTTGTGCCTCTCAACACAACAGGAAAAGGGACACTTACCCTGTCATGAGCACCTCTCAGGTACCACAGTGTCTGTTCTTAGAGACCATATAATTATGAAATCCAAGGTCTAAAAATTACCTTGAGGGGCCCTTTCCACACTCCCCCTCTTAAAAGATAGTCCTTCCTCTCCTTTCCTGCAAGTTCCCTCCCCAAATGGAGATTCCACAGTCTCCTTTTAAAACCTGGTCTGGTCTTATGTCATCAACATTCTTAAGAATGTCTCCCTTCAGCCTCACCCTAATTTAATTTCTCCCCTAATTCAAATATGATCGTGCCTTTGACTTCCTTTTTTGTCCTGTTTTATGCAGATCAAAAAGCACTTTCAAGACATGTTCACTTGCCTGCTGCATACTCAGAATTTGCTGCATTAGCTTCCTTTTAGAAAGAAGTAACTGAGGTTCAAGTAGTACAAGACTTGCCCAGAATAGTAGGTGGTGGGGCCAGGACCCTGAAAGGAAAGTTCTGCTCTATTATTCCCATTGTTGCCGGAGGCAGGTACAAGGCATGGCAGACATTCCATGATTTTTGGAGGAGCCAAAGCTTAGGAATGGCTTGATTCCCAGGAGCTGTTTCTCCTACGGGACAGCCGTCTCTTCTTCTATCTGCTGCTACCAGCTCTGTCATTAGAACCTCCTTCCTTGGTCACTGGACTCAGAATTCTCAGTTCCTGTCCTTGGCGATAATCCAAACTTCTAGCAGGTGGTTAGGACCATACTCAGGCCTCATTACAACCTCATGCTCCCTACGCCACCCCACACCCCATTATTTAAAAATGAAGTAATAGTTCACTCTTTCTTTATTCATTCATTACAGAATTGTTTAGTGGGTGCCTGTCATGGGCATGGCACTAATGTTATAGCAAAAACAAAAACAAAAAAATGAAAAAGAAGAAGTAAGGGGGATAAAACACTTTAAGAGTCTTATGTATGGCAAGTGACATCAGCAAGATGGTAGAGAAGGAAGCCCCAGGCCCCCGTTACCCCACAGAGATACCTGAGACATCCACTTAATATAAGAACCAAATAAATGGCCTTTGTGAGAACTCCTAAAGAGTTTAAACATCCTGTTTTCTAGGCAAAAGGAATTTCTAGTTATTTAGTCAGATAGGCTAATAGTTGCTTGTACACTTAGCTAAGAAAAAAATCTGATTGCTACCAAGTGTCAGGCCACTAAGACCTTTATGAGTATTAATGAAATTTTCACCCTGATCTTATGAGGTTGTGGATATTACAATTATTCTCATTGTACTGATGAGGGAAAAAGAACGACAGGAAGCTTACAAAACTGGCCTAGGTTCACAAGGTGGCCAATGGCCGAGCCAGCAAATCAAGCACCCTGGCTCCAGGGCCTACACTCCAGATTGTGTTTAAAATTGGAAGTTGGCACAATCTGGGCGCATTTCTGAGCTGTTCAGATGAACAGATGCTCGAGTTATGCTGCTTTTAGGGATCTGCCTTTCAAAACAAAGATGTGTTCTTCAAAGGAGTAATTGAATTCACCCGGTCTTAACTCTTGATGTAATAAACAGAAGATGGAGGAAAGGAGCTGGTTTAAGTTTTGGGTCTCCATCTTTGATCCTAACTCTTGATGGATTTTGCCAGAAAAAGGAACAGAATGACCAGTTAAAGAGGACAACAGGCAAAGATAGAGCAAGATCTGTAAGAATAAATATTCTCACAAATCTACCGGGTCTGGAATTTCTCCCGATTTGCATATGGAAGGTGGAGAGTACTTGACCACAGCCCCTCATTTCCATATTAGCGATCCATACACTCTGACACATTAACAAACATTTAAATAGCTACACAGAGGTAGAGATATAGCCATAGCTCCTTGATTATTCTATAGCTCAGAAAGAAGTGGGCTTCAGAGAATATTTAGTTAATGCGTAAAATTGGGACAAAAATTCGAAAAACCCAGGTGACTTGTTTGGGGGAGGAGGATTCTTGCTTATCTTAATCAGGAAGATAACGAATATCTCTGCTTGTCTGGGCCATGGAGGTAGACCGCAGGAGGGATGCATGTGCAAAGATTTAGTTTGCTTGTAGACAATATGGCATCAAATCTGATGCCAGAACCCAGAAGTTCTGTGGGATTTTTTTTTTTTCCAAAAGACTTCGTGCCTTTGTAAAAGAGACTTACATAAAGAAGAGCCAGACGTTTTTTGGAAGATCAAATGTTTGTCAGCACCTCTAATGGAGCAATAATAATTAATTTCTCAGAACGATAAATCCATATAATTAGAACGGGTTGGGTGTTCTAAACATTTTCAAACTCGGGATGAGCAAATGGNTTTTCTTTTCTTTTCTTCCCCCCCCCCCCCAGTCTCTTCCTTTATTTTTTGGAGTTTGTGTGAAATCCTGAGAGGAAGTGAGCCCATCTGTTTCTGATACTTCCAGGCTTGAAGTATCAGAATGTTTTGTAGCAGTTATTTGATGTCTAGTATGCCTCTAAAGTATTTTCCATAAGCTGTAAGCCTGTGCTTTTACTGACAGGAAGTTTGTTTTCTTGGCGCTTTCGTGGCAGTTTGACACTCAGAAACGGGAAGGGAGTAATTGGTCAATTTCTAAGTTTCCCTGTGTTTAGGTCACCGTGCGAGAAAATTCGAGAAGAAACAAAAATGAACGGAGTTGCGGATATTCTTATTATTTACATTGCTTTTCGCCGGTTCCCCTCGGTGGCGACCCCGTGACCCCCTCTCCGCATCCTAGGACAGAGTGACCCCACTGGGGAGACGGGCAATGGTGGATCTCGCAACAGCAGGAAGGAAGCCGGAGGCTCATCTCCGTGCAAAGGTCGGGAGGCGGGCGGCTGAGGCGGCACGGCGATGTCACAGCTGTATCCTGCGGGCGCCAGCTCGAGCCCCGGGTCGCGCTGCGGAGGGAGCGCGGGGAGAGCCGGAGCGCGGCGGCCGCTGGTCCCTGCCGGGCTCCCCGCGCTCCGGCCGCCCTCCTCCCGGGTGCGTCGGCCGCAGCGCCACCCCTGCATTCTGCCAGAAGCCCCGTGCTCTCCGTCTCCCTCTGCCACCCCCGCATCTAGGGCAAAGAGGGGGCACGACTCAACACTCGTGCTGTCACGCGCACTTTCTGGGCAGGCGGGGGCTTCCGGACGGGAATCTATTCTGCTTGGTTTCTAAGGTGGCTTATAAAAGGGGGGGGGAAGTCCCGGCTTGGTGTGCATTTTCTACAGATCTCTTGGACACTTTCTAAGGTAATTTTTGGTGGTGCTCATCCGGACACACAGGAGGACTGTAAGGGATTTGACTCTCTGGGCAGCCCAGGGGGCCCACTCGGCAGCTCTGGGGATTGAACACACTGCTGGCTGAGTTTGTGCTGAAGAATGGGTCACGATTTTTTTTTTTTTTTTAAATTCTGAGCAGCCTTCCTCCAGTTGTGGAAAGAAAATAAGGAAGTCATTAGCTTCTTTAGCTCAGCTTATATCTTCATTTTGCCTGATTACTGAGGATGAATGCAGTTTGAATTATCATAGTATTTAAGGCTATGTAGCAGAATGGCATATTTTCTCTATGTACACATATGTTACCTGTAAGTACCTAGAGAGACGATTAGAAAGCTGCACACCAAACTGAAGAGGAGGAAGCTGGTCCATAGGAACTTTAGCTTTTTGAATTTTTTAATGTCTTGGTTTTGAAAAACAAGAAGAGAGTGTGGGTGACTTTCTTGATTAAAAAACAAGCAATCAATCTGAAGACAAACAACAACAACAACAAACAAACCCAAAACACACATACACATGCACACTTGCACACACGGGGAAGAAAAAGAAGAAAGAAAAAGGGAAAAATAGATGAAGAAGAAATGAACAAAAAGTTTTGAAAACATGCAATGCCTCATATAGGAATTTACCCTGCAGAGATGGTCACAGCTGCTGACAAAGATACAATGTCATGTACTACAGCAGTGTTTGTAATGTCAGAAAATTCAACACAACTTAAATGGTTCATGATATAAAATATGTAGAATAAAACCAGTTATGATCATTGAAAGAAAGTAGATCTGTCAGCCAGTCCAAATTGTAGAAGAATCCTGGGCCATGGGAAGATTCCCATTATTTATTAAGTGTAGCAAAAAAAACCTCTACAATTTCCAAAGCAGCACGTGCAATGATCACTTTTTTGAAATGCAAGTATAGACACAAAGATTTCAAGGATACATGTCAAATCTGAGCAGTGGTTTTCTTTGGTTATGGGTGAATTTTACTTCTTTCTTTGTGCCTTTAAAATTTTCTACAGTGCACATATGTCATTATAGTTGAAATACACACACACACACACACGTATATATATACAGTTTTGAAGATGCATTTAGCCCATACATGGTAATTTTCAACCATGGACGACTCTTTAAAATCAGGACAACCCGATCCCAGATGTACTAAGTTATCTGCCCATTTCGTTCTTTAATTTGGTCATCAAGATATCATCCATTTGCTTGAAATATTCTTATGAATAATACTGACTTGTATTGAACAAGGTAAATCAAATGGAGAGGGAAAAGACTACGTGTGGTGATGAAATACGTTTATTTTTCCAAGAGTAATTGCCTCCTCCCGAAATATGTACCATTACCACCTCTAGAAGTTAAAGTACTACTTCACAGTTTTAAAAAGAAATATACTGTTGCCTGGCATACTGTTGTTCACCTTCATGAGAATGTGCAAATCACTCTGTAACTGAGAAGCTGCTCCATGAGGGATACTGGAATTTTTTTTTCTACACAAAATTCATTTTACCATCAGGTTTAAAGCAATAAGATTGCTTAGTTTTTGGGGGCTGAATATTACTTTGAAACCTCACCTGAACTCCCTGTATCTATGATATGAAAGAAGAAAATTGGGGTAATTTTCAATGTAATCCAAGTTTAAAAGAAAAAAAATATTTTACATTTTGAAAATAGGCTGTTTCTTAATCTTTTCAGATACATTTTACCTTTGCATGGGAAGTTGGTATTCTGACACCATTCTGTTTTTATTCTATCTATTGCATTATTAGCAAATGGAAGTTAAAGTATTTCATAACCGCTTCATACCTTTTGGAACACTCACAGAACACGGGATCCTTAAACACAGTAATTATTAGTAAAGCAACTAATTTTTTTCAAGAGTGTGTTTTCATTACTTAATTATGGCACTCTACCACAAAACACTTCTTTTTTACATGAAAAAATATATTTATGCACCTCCAATGATGAATTCATGCTGTTAAAATAAAAAAAAAGTATATATATATATTCATGATGAAAGAAACCTGCAATAAACAAACACTCCCTGCCAGGTTCTTAATTTCCTTTCTTGTAGATGGTGTTTATCCACAAAGGCACATGCAGTCTTTTAAAATGTATATAGAACAAGCACCTTCCAGCTGAGAACATGTAATTGGTCAATCAGTTCTTATTCAGAGAGATTTTAAAATGTCACTGTATATTCTTATGCAATTCTTGAATTCTTGCATCCATAAAGAGTGGCCTAAACTGTGCCTTCTATGGGGCATATCAATTTCCATGTCTTTTTCTTATAAAACTACCCTGTAAAGATTGATGAAATTATCCTTGTCAAAAATATCCATAATTTTAAATAAAATAAAGTAACATAACACAGACTTTGACTTTCTCAGAGCTGGCAATTTGGTCTATGTATTTGGAACAAGGTTAATTTCTATCACTTGAACCTTTGTTTCAATATGTTAGAGTTGGATATTACAGGAAACTAAAGGGAACCAAGATTTAAAAACAGATTTCTTTCCATAACCATCTGCCACCACAATGAAATAATTTGGCTTAGAAATTTACAGGATATGTGATACATTATAAGGCCTGTATTGCTATGAGTTTATGAATTAATGATTAACAGTTCTATTTCCTTTGTTACTGGAACCATGATATCAAGATGGGGAAGATATAAATACCATGACGACTACAATGAAATGGTGAGATATGTACTTTTGCTTAATTTAGACACCACAAACATAGCTAATCATGCATTTGGTTAAATACTTGCTTGATGATATTCTTAATTACATGTCCTTTGTGGCTTGCTGGTATTTTCAGGTGCTATTAATAAAAATCAGTATTCCTAAAAGTGCAAGTAGATTGGAAGCAGATGCTGTTAGTAAAACATAATTGGGCTAAAGGAAAAAATTTGCAATTTGGAAACAGACCAATGTCTTTAAAGTGTTGGTTTGCTGTGATTATGCATTCATGCAGGATTTGAAACAGAAATAATCAACAAATACATCTTAAGAGAAATAGAAAATATAGGGAAGGAGAATTTTTGTAAAACTCAGAGAAACTGTTTGTATGAACAATATTGGAATTGCTAGCATATGCTGCAGAAAACTCTCAAATCAGTTTTTGCTAGATTAGAATACGAAAATGGAACTTTGGCAAATAATATTTTAAAGTATGCATAAAGGCAGATTAATTTGGGGTGTATTGTTTTGTTTTTAACTCAAAGGTTCTATTATGTTTAAAAGTGATAATATTGTATTTTTTTAAATGCAAACAAGTGATGTGGGAATTATTTATGAACAGATCCTTATATATATATATATATATATTTTAAAAGATTTTATTTATTTATTTGACAGAGTGAGATTACAAGTAGGCAGAGAGAGAGGAGGAAGTAGGCTCCCTGCCGAGCAGAGAGCCCGATGTGGGCCTCGATCCCAGGACCTGAGATCATGACCTGAGCCGAATGCAGAGGCTTTAACCCACTGAGCCACCCAGGCGCCCCAGATCCTTATATATTTTATATATATTTTAGTTTTACTTTTTGGTAGTTACAAATTGTTATTTTATGGATATGTTCTTTTTTTAATAAAACGAAGTTTTTAAAAAGTATGAATGTTATAAAACCATGAATTCTTACAAGTTTAAATTATAGGTCAAGCAGAAAATAAAAGCAATATAAATCTGAACTTGGAACAGTGAGTTCTTAATTTAGAGCCCAGTTAGAATTTTGTAACAAAAGAAAAGGAAAGAACAATCCTAGCACTTACACATAGAAGAAGGTAGGAAGGAAACATAGGAAAATGTTCATTTAATTCTTGATTGTGAGAATATG
The DNA here is from genome assembly GCA_002007465.1 of Ailurus styani. Classification (NCBI taxonomy): domain Eukaryota; kingdom Metazoa; phylum Chordata; class Mammalia; order Carnivora; family Ailuridae; genus Ailurus; species Ailurus styani. The sequence goes on along the minus strand of LNAC01000369.1, from coordinate 1,627,289 downwards.
TATACATTTCGTTTTTTCCCCTTATGCTTTTAAATATTTTTTAGTTTTTTTAGGAATATATATTACTTCAGAATTACATAAGCCTTATTCATAAAGAAAAGAATTAAAACCCTCCCAAACCCCAATGTGATAGCTTGGATTAAGTAAAATTTCATTTAGATATCTTAAATTGGTATTTTATTCATCACACACAGCTTATTAAAACAGAGCCAACATATTCATATAGCACTAACTCCTAAAACTGATTAATCTGAACATATAATTTTTTGCCATTAGGCTGTAAAATTAATCACTTAAAGTTACTAAGAATCAAATGTGTAAAAGTGCTAATGTTTTATTAATCTATTTTAGTTAGGATTCAGTTTCAAAAACCAATTTTGACGAATTATCAACTGACATGCTTCTTGGCTTAAAAGTAGATTTGTATTATTTTAATTGCTTGGAATATCATAGGCATTGACATGTATTCTTAATGTTAAATTACTTGTTAGCAATGGAATAATATTTTTGAATGCAATTTCATTGAGGAGGCATAAAATAATGTTTCAAGCCATTTACTTTTAAGACTACAAAATTAAATATTAGTTGAGTTGAATGTAATGAACACATTGATTTAACTCCAGGAAGGCAGTAATTAAGCAAAATTTCTACCCTATTACAGGTGAGAAAGTGTTTCAAAGAAAGAATTTAGACCACATTGACCTATCAAACTTTCCCTTTCCCCTTGATCTTAACTTTTCTGGAACCATTATTCTCTGTTGAGAGAACGTTCAGGTTTTTATTACTGTAGAAATTATTTAGAAATCTCTTTATTTCTGAGCCGGGGGACTAGGAATTGGAGAATTGGAAAGGTGTCATTTATCTTCCAGGAGGGAGATAAAGACAAAATTTGGGGGCGGGATTCTGTATATTCGTTTTTGCTCTGAATTTTGATTTTAATTTCTGTTTAAATAAGCCCGCAAGCCCGCCCTCCCCCGCAAATCCATCCGTTCTCCATCTTTATTTCATCAAAGGGCGTTGTTGACTATTTAGATTTTACTGAGTAATCTAAATTAAGGAACAACACTCCCAAATTTTAGTTTGGAAAGAACAAACCACCCTGAAAGCCGTAAGAAATATTATCCAATGTAAAGGCACAGCTGGTGTTTTAAAACTCAGTTTCCTGGAATCCGTGTTTGTCCTTTCATTTTCCAATTATTTGTCGCCTGACAGCTTATTTCACAAGTCCTGAAAAGGTACCCTTATGTTCAGTTTGACATAAAACAGAAAGGAAATTTTCGTAAGAAAAAAATCAAATGAATCACAAAAAATAATTCTCTTATTTAAAAAAATGTCGACCTAGTATCCCCGGGGCACATTACTGTTGGAAACAATCTTAACACTTGCATCATTCACAAGCGATTCACAAACGCTTAGCCCACAAGAAATTTCCATCCTTTCTCAGCTTTTTACACACTTCAACTTGGTTTTCCCTATATCTACTCACAGAAAATTAGGGAGAGAGGGAATTCATAATAAAGGCAAAAATGAATTCTAATGAAAGAGTAATTTATTTAAAAAGTGGGGGGTTTTTTTCGCCCCACATAGGGCCAGCAAGAGCAGCGGACCTTACGCAGATTGAAAGCAAATTAATTTTCTTTTTGGATGTATTGGTAATCTCTTATTTCATGGCACAACCCCGAATGACTTGCAAAAATAAACGGAAAGATGAACTTGAAAATATATAATTCCTTTCAAAGGGTGAATTAAAACGAAATTAAAACGGTTTTCAGAAAACCGTTTGATTCCTTAACTAAATCCACCGCGAAAGCAGGGCGAGGCTGGTAAGTACCCACCCCCGACCCGCCCACACCCCCCGGAAGAGGGGCGGGACACACGGTTCTCGGGTTGCGTGCTCTGGACTCCCCGCCCACTCATTATGCAAAAAGAAAAAAAATCGCCCCGGTTTTCTTAATCCAGCCAATGACCAAACGGCATCTCGCCTGGCAGGAGGTGGAGCCAGGAGGAGGAAGCTCAGAGGTAAACCCGGTCCCACGTGTCATGGCTCTCTCCGCCTCTTCCTTACTCTCATCCCGCCCCACCCTCCACCTCCCTCTCTCTACCCGGCCCTCAATCGGCCCCTCCCACTGTGGTTCTCCACGCCCCAGGAAGAGGCGGGGCAGTAGGCGGAGCGAAAGGCTATCGCGTTCTCTCATTTACATGCTGCCATTCTATTGGCTAAGGCTGGTTAAGCGCGCAAGCCGGAGGGGCGGAGAAGCTTGTCAAAGTGAACTTCACGGATTGGCTTAGCTGTAAGTGACGTAAGGGCCATCTGAGCAAATGAGAGCTCCGGGCGAACGCTTCTCCTTGCGAACCTCCTTCTGGCCCCACCTCGGTCTGAGCAACCAAATGAAAGACGAGCCTGTGCATCTTATTTCTTTGAACATTTAAATGAGAAATCTAGAAATTTAGCTATTTAAATATTCATGAAGAGGCGGGGAGGTGTAATGTGTCTTCCGGAAACGCTTCTGATTGGCTGGCTTTCTCAAGTATGTGTTAGCGTTAGGAAACCTGTGAATACCTCACCTTAAAGGCTTGCTTCCCCGCATTTTTTTCTAACTCAAAAGCGCCACACCGTATACACCTATGTTTTTTTTCTCGGTAATTGAATTCATGTGTGGTCCGACTGGCTCAGCTTTGTCACTCTTTCGCTCTCAATATATTTTCTTTTTTGTAACTCAAGTCCCAATTTCATCAGTTTTTAAAATGCAAAGATCTGAGACAGATGGAAACAATTAGAACCTCCGCTCTGCTGATGTGTATAATCTTATTAGTTTAATGGGTCACAGGGCGCAGGACCTATTTCCTATGGATCAAAGTGAAAACAAACACGGTTAATATCCCATTTTGTTTTAGAACCACATCGGATCGGGTTCCCTCTGTTGGCTGTGGTAATGACAATATTAAGAGATCTTGGTTGCCTTGAAGTTTAGAGGGAAAATGGACTCATTGAAATATCCTGGCTTAAAAACGCATTAATATTAACACCAGGTAGCCGGTTGCTAGTTCCTTGAGCTCTCTTGAGTTTATCACAATGGCATGGCTATTAGAGGATTTCAGTGTTGCTTGTTTTGATCTACTGCCTTCAAGCAAGCGAAAAATCCTGCCTAGTTCGCTGCTAATTATACCAGCCTCTCAGATTTCGCCTATTCAGGCCCAATGCAAGCATCAAGCTCTTTGTGTAAATTTCAGTTTAGGGCTCCTTAACGATTTTTTTCTTTATCTGTGGGTGGTGGTCACAAACTTTCTTAATTTTTAAGACGTTAAAGAGCCCCATAACTACTACCCAAATTTAGCTTTTAATTTCAGGGAGTTCTGACTCCAGTTCACAGACCCCCTAAGCATCCTGAACCCTAGTTAACAACCCACACCTTAAGGAAATGTTTCTCATATTTTGGGTTGTGCTTGAGTGTTTTATATATAATCTAAGCACCTACGGGGTTGGGCCACGGCCTCTCTCTTCGCGGCAAAGGCCCCCTTTGGAAACCTCCTGCAGTAACTTCTCACCCCAATAAATTAAATGCAGCCACAGTGTGGTCCATTACCCGGGAGTGTGAGGTGACGGCGCCTGTCAAAGGTGGCTGGCCGAATACAGACCCTTAAATATTCCTGCAGATAATAAATATCTGTGCAAGGAACGGATGTAAATAATAGGTTCATATTCGTTTAGAAAGCTCTGAACTACAGCAATGAATAAACGCACTGCAGACTTGATGAATGCCCCCAAGTCTTTCACAGAGGTGGGGGGCAGGTCTTGAAAATATTTTGCCCTGTACTGGGAGGCTAGGCTGTAGGAGCTGAAGGCACCAGCGCCTGTGCTAGTTCCTCATCAGGGCCTCTAGGAATGTAAATACCACGAGCTGAGACAGGTCGGGGCCCCGGAAAGTGCGAGCTGTGGTTATTAGCAAATCATTTTAATTCCGAAGCTGTCCAGAATATTTGCTTTCACTTGGCCGCACGGGGTTGGGATTACTAAGAGAGAAAACTCTATTCTCGTCATCCTCTCCTTGTGGGCTGGGACGCAGAGTCCCTGAGTCCTGGGCTCTCCTTCCATAGTCTTTGGGCAGAGTTCACAGACGCAGGTAGAGGCGAAACCCGCTTTGCCCTGCGGGCCGCAGGCGCGTCCTTCCTGGAGCTCGCTCTTAGACTCAGAAACCGGAGTTAAAACGCACGGAGCAAGTGGCAGGGGAGCCTGACGTCTGGAACAGATGTGACTGCTCCACCTAGAATGGTGGCTGTCCCTCAAATAAACGCTTGTTGCTTTCTTTTAATTTGCCCTTGAATTTCGTTATTTCGGCGTCTGATCTTTAAGTATCCCTCAGTGCATCACATAATCCTTTTTTCCCTGGTTTATCGCTGGAGGTCTTCTATGCACTCTATTTTTATCAGTAGTGTAGCTTTATTTTGAAAAAGGATAATTTTCCCCTCAGAAGTGGGGAAAATGATGGAATCGCCAACCCGTCTTTTCCTGGAACTCAATCCTGCGTTTACTCCTGGATCATGATATATTAAACCATAAACACGTCCATCACTGATCAACTTTAGAATTATTGTATATTTTTTTAAAATGGAAATATAATTTTAGTGTGTGTGTGTTTTATTACAGACCGACCATGTTAATCTCCCTTCCACGGGGAAAAAAAAAGATATTTGCATGAGAGATTCTAAGTAATTGTTCATTTAGGGTAATGATTTCTACGGGCTTGAGTTTTCGGATACTTCTTTGCCTCTAATATTCAGAGACATTAATAACCTTCAAAACCAAAACACCTCTTCCAGTGTAGCGGAGGGACTTCACTGACATCCAACAACAGATGCCCTTTCTTATTTTCTTTTTTTCCTCTCTCTTTTTCCTTTAGTCACCAGCCTGCTTTAGTTCTTTATTTTAGCCGGGTGAGCCCAAGCTGTAAACTCTGTAAACCAGAGCCGCGTGGATGGGTTCTCCGACAGACGCGTCCCGAGCGCGATCTGTTGCGCAGCTCTGGGACATGCAAGAAGCGCAGCTGTCACCTCAGAGGAAAGAAATCCCGCGTTAATGCCCGTCTGGGAAGAATCCCGGAAACCCGAGAATTCCTACGCGCTGCAGCCCACTAAGCGACCACCCGGACTGCAAGGATCACTGCCTCTTAGACTTTTGACAAAATGTTGCATGGCCTTATTTTGAACACTTGGTTAGTTTGCTGCTGGGAATGTGGGCTTTTATGATGAAGACCTTCCTGGCCTTCCTGAGCAGGTCGGCTCTCTGGCTTGCACTGCGATGGCTCTCATTGAGGGAGGGCCGGCTTTCAGGTGACGTTTCCCCCAGTCTAACAGTCAACTGCAAGTTTGGTCCACATCTGGGGTTTTTCGCGCGGAAAGGTCGGTGGAAAAGCTTCGGCGTGACTTTTACCATCACACCCCAAAGCGGGGACCCGTCTAGGCTGCTCCCCTGGTCCAGTGGTGCCACTAGCGCGCTGTCTAGCGTGGAGTTACAGGCCGGGACCTAGCCAAGATCAGAGGCTGCAGGGCTCGCCCGAGTTTAAAGGGAGCTATGCTACCGGAAGTCATTTGACAGATCTCAGACAGGCCTTTCTTCTAATCTTTACTGCTCCGCAGAGCTTTGCAAATCTCTAAACACGCTGTAACCTTCTTCAAACAGTGCTCCAGACACGCTTGAGGGTGGGGTTTTACTTTAGGGCCCAGTGGAATGGAAGTTGCATTTGCAAAGGGTCTGTACCGTTTCCATCTCTTCTTGAGACCCTTACCGCCTCCACTAAGCGGATTCCCGCGCAGGCATCCGCCCCCCCAGCCCCAGGAGCCCTCCGGTCCCCGGAGGCCTTAGACGACCTCCTGCTGGAGAACCACCCCTCGCCCCTGTGGCGGGCGGCAGCGGGGGAACCTCTCGGGAATTTAGCGGGACCGGCGGGGGCGGGGCAGGTGATTTATGACCCTGATCAGCTTTTTAGGAAGCAGAAATTAACCTGAAGGGGATTAGGCTTGAGCTTTGAAGTTCACGGTTTTGTTTTCCTTCAACTCGGACCTGCGATCAAACAGTTCTTGGTTGTTTCTACTCGCCTCCTCCAACTCCTCTCTGGGTGTCTGATCTCCCCACTCCGATCCCCCAGCCACTCTCCCTGTATGGATTTTCATAATTAAAAAAAAAAGAAGAAGAAGAAGAAAGAAAGAAAAAAGAAAATCTCCAGACCAGCGACTTAAGTTCCTGACTGTGACCTAGTGAACAGAGGCGACATACTGTCACCTCTGACTTCTTGGAATCATGTTTTACGTTTGAAACTGTTACTTATATTTGGAGGTCGGGAGTAGTAAATTTAAATCCCCCCCCCCTTTTTTTTCTCCTTTTGGCTCCTTCCTGCTTGTTCCACTTTCGGGGATTGAACTTCTCTTGCAGAGCAGAAGCCCAGTCAGGGTTGAGGTGGTTAGTCCTCTGTGGGTGACCACTAACTTCTCAGCGTGTCCTGCAGGAACTGCAGGTTTGTGAATTCCTCCTATAGTTGACCAGAAAATTCAAATCCAGACGTGAAAGGCCTCCCTAGCCGCCTGGCACTCTTCTTACCTTGGCCGCTTTATTTCCATACCTCCAGACCCCCCTCCCNCCCCACACCGGCTTCCCACCCCCCGCTCCCCGCCCTAACTGCAGGTCTCCAAGGGGAATCTGTCTCCTGCGGTTTTTTCCCGCAGGCGCCTGCTGAAAAGGCAATTTCCTTGGGGGTGTGGTTGGGGCGAGAGAAAAACAGAAACCAGGATTGTTTGGGGGCCTGAAACCATCCAAGTTTTATTGCATCCGCTACAAAGTCAACTAACTCTTAATGAGCATCCAAGCGGAAAAAGGCCGAGGTTTACTCGGTGTTAAGGCAGAGGTGGTGGTGGTGGTGGGGGGAGTTAGCTTATTTCTTTTTCTTGCAACCAAAGGTTGCAACACCTTCCCGAGGGGTTCTTCCCAACGCCAAGAGTAAAGACAAGAAAGTCGAAAGGCATCAGGTTTCAGCTCCCTGAGATCGAAGATCATTCGGCCACGAGCACCTTCTAAGTTGGCCCTGTCTACAGCTTGTAATGAAAAGGATAATCTGTCTTGTAATAAAAAACAGGACTCACACAAACAAACCCAGCATCCAACCGCCTTCCACCGCGCCTCACTCTTCCCTAATAAGGGCCAGTGACAAAATTGCCATCCAGTTCCAGCCAAAAAAGAGGAAGCAGTAGATCTTCCTTTTAATAACTTCCCAAAGCGTTACAAATAATAAAAGGAACGCATAAATCATCGCGGGCACGACTGAACGTGGACCACGGAAGGATTTACTCCTCTCAAACCTTGACTTCCAGCCGCGTTCTCATTGGCTGCTTTCTTGTAGCCCGGCCCCCCAAATCCGCCCTCTTATTGGTCTGTCAGGATGGGTGACGTACGGAAAGGGCGTGGCGTCGGTAGGGGCAGAGTCCAGCAGTGCGCATGCTCCCTATGGCTTGCGCGTATGATTGACAGCAAGGGGAGGTGTGCGCGCGTGCGCGAGAGTGTGTGGCGGTGGGGTGCTGGGAGTGTGGGGGTGATGGTGGTGATAGTGGTGGCGATGAGTGCTCGACTTGAGGCTGCTTCTCCCCGTTCCGTGGGTGTAGTAGTCCTCTTGGAGGGCATTTTCCGCTGAGTCAGAAGAGCTGACAGTTACAGACTGGGACTCACCGGCTCGGGAGACAGTCTGGAAGCGATTTACTGAGGGTCTCCAGCAGTAGGTTCATTGGAGAGGAGTAAAGAAAAGTAGAAGGCATGCTTTACTGTGTCTGAAGAAGACACTTAAAAATACCCAGGGAGAGATTTAATTTTACCGCCGTGTCAATTTGTGCGTTTCTTGCAAACCACACACTAAATCACAGCCCAGTCTTCGTATGCACCACGCACCTCTTGCCCACCTTCTCTCAGCGCCGACCAGCCCCGTCCGGTTCCCCTGCAGTCACAGGTACAAGCACATCCTAGTCTCTCATAGTCATGCAAATCAGGACGAACTTTCAAAACACGGGGAGCCCTGTGATAACCCGTAACTGGAAGAAACAAAGAAAAAAAATTAAAAAAGAGAGAAGTAAAGAAAAGAAGAAAAAAATGAGAGGAAAGAAAAAGAAAACTAGAAATATGTAGCACCAGTTAAACAATAGTTTCAAAAAATAAAGAAAATACAAAAGGAAAAATCCGCTAGTTATTGGATGTAAACTGTAAAATTAATTTCCCAATCTGGCTAATGTCATAGAAACAACTCCAGCCCATTGCACTGTTGTTAACAGTTGTTAACTGTTGCTGTTAACGCCTAGTACAAAATTCTTCAGAGGCGAGGGCGGGCTTAGCCGAGAGGAGAAACGTTGCTCCGTTGCCCTGTTGCATCCAAATTCTCGTTTCGGACAAGTTTTCTTTGGCGCGTTGGAGCTGGGCAGGAAGGCTGGAGAGTGGTTTCCTATCGCAAGCTGTTTGTTGCTTCGCGTTTGCATATATTTTAGGGAGACAATAAAGGTTCGATAGCGCTGGATATATTTTAAATTACAGTAGCCCTGGACGAATTTTGTAGCTGGCAAATCAAAGCTTCGGTTTTACGAATTCTGAGATTCAAAACTGGCAGTTACGTCTTAGCAGGCCCTGAGATTTTTTTTTTTCCCTTTGTTTTCATTTTGGAGTGTGTAGTGGGGGGAAGAAGGAAAGTACAAATAAAAGTATTACCGATGATTCATTCAAGTACTGTCCTCTTTGTGAGTGAACAGTAAATAAATAAAAAGCAGAGTGATAGAAATATGTGACTGTTAAAAGCAAAATAAATTTCTTTTAAATATCCCCTTTGGTGCATTTTTTCTTTTGAAGCGGTGCTTTCAGCTTGCCTGAGTATTGAAAGCAGTGTTTTTAAAAACAGTACCACAGTAATTTTATTCAGAAGCCTCGTGTTCCCCTTACATTTTGAAATAATCATTTACGACACGAAATTATTAGCATTAATATTCTCTTTGCTTTTTATTTTGCCTTTGACTACTTATCAGTATTTTAAAGCAGCAAACATCAAATAAAATTAGAAACAAGGCTTTGATGGTTGCTTGTTTTTGTTTAATTGGATGTCTTTATTTTATTAGGTAAATATACGATTACATTTATTTTAAAATAATGAGCAAAACAATACTTTTCTTTCGCATTGCTAGAACAAAGTGATTTTTCATTCTTCTCCGTCGGTTTCTTTCCTGTCCAGCTGCCACAGTCGACTGACAAGCTCCTAGCGACTGAGGAACTAGTATGCAAATTTCGGATGATTGACACCTACAGTAGAAACCAATCACGCTGGAGTCGGTTGCCGATTGGTTGACAATGATTTGACGTAAAATTGACGTTTTAAAAGCCTAACATCCAATCAAAGCAATTCATGCAAATGAAGGAAGGTGTCGAATTACCAGCGGCCAGAAATACTTGAGCACGCCCTCACGTGTTCAGTGGCGGATATTGCACAGTTGCCAGCCCGGTTCTCTGAATAAATAAAGCAAAATGTTCAACTCCACGGCTTGTTTTGGCCTTTCCCAAATTTCTATGTCACTGGTATATAAATATATCCTTTTTTTCAAAATATAAGAGCCGTGTATGTCGTGCACAAATATGATGGTTTGACTGGAAATCTATGTAACTGGGCTTCCAAAGCACAGAATTTCCTTCTCCGTTCCCACCAACACAGGGAATCTGTTTTTAAATTAATCCTTCGTGAAGGAGGCTGTTTCTCCCCCTTGATTTCAAAAGGAGGAGATTTACAAAGCCTTTCCCTGGAGAAACCCTCTCTAGGCACAGATGGTCAGTAAATTTGGCTCCTTCAGCGAAATTCCGCATGGCACCGCCAGATGGCATTAAGGATCGCCTTCCAGCCGCCGTTCCTCCCCGACCTCCCCCGCCACCCTTCGCCCCGTGCCCCGTAAGTAATTTAGAAAAACTGAAAACCAAACACTTTTATATTTTATAGCTAAATGAAGTGAGAACGTACTCGCACTGTTAAGGAGCTACATATTACGAAAATAAGCTTTGTTGGTTGTTGCTTTAGCGTGAAACTTACTCTTGAGAGTTTGCCCGGGGAAAGTTGGCGAATAAAATCCTCATCCAGTGAAAGTGTTCGCAAACACATTCCCTTAAAGCCAAGTGTTCACCTTAAGCACAACTCCAAGCAAGTTAAAAAGATAGGAGTAGGAAGCGGCTGGGTTTCTGAGGGTGTCTTTTCAGGGCCTCGTAGACATTAAATGAGATCGAGGGTGAAGTTAAACCTCCCAGCGAGAGGTCTTCCCGGGAGCGAAGTTTGGGGGGGACGCATGGGGCCCAGGTTGGATCGAGCGGCTGGTAGAGCAGGGTAGCTTTTTTAGGGGCTTAATTTGGGATCCCGATTACAGATAGGGAACACGTTCCTCCCATTCGCAAATCAGTCATTAGAAGCAATGCCTTTGTTTTGCCAACCCGGGCTGCGGCTGTGGGGAGAGGGCCTGGAAAGGACTGACACCCCCGTCTCCTCTGCCTTCCTTTTTATGAATATATCTGTTTTTCTCTTTGAATTTGTCAGGAAGAGAGGGATTCGTGCCGCCCCTACCTCCAGGCCAGACTAAGAGCTAATGGTATTTGCACGGCGGGGGGGGGGGGGGGGGAAGAAAGAAGGAAATACCCAAGAAAAGTAGCAAGTAAGGCCATTTATGAGGTTGACAGCTCTCTTCTTGGGAAACTTAATGTTTTCTTCACTAATTTTTGCAAGCAGAGTAATTGTACATTTACTTTTGATCACTCTACTCCATAATCATGCATTTTAAACTTGCAGTCCGGAGTTAAAAATAGATCTTAAATGGACATATGAATTACTTAAAAAAATGTTTCTTAAACTAGTCATTAAGCCCTCCTCTTACAAAAAGGCAGATTCATTGGGTTTGTTGCTTGCGCTTTGTCTGCTGACTGTCGTTTAGCCAGAAAGTAATGGTTAGAGTGTCCACGAGGACTCACCCCTCCCCCCAATCCTAACTGTGGGTAATTGTCTGGCCTAACGTCATATCCCTTAGAGCCTGCAGTTCAAGCATCTGCACGTTTGAAACTGTAGGTAGGAAAACTCATCACACCCAGTCACATACACATACAAAATTGAATAGTTATTTTTTTTTTACCTTAGAGCTAACACTTTGGATTTGTTAGTTCAAGTTGAACCATACGTTTATTTTATTCACTATCTGCACTTCTTCCCCCCCACCCCCATCTTTCGAAGCAAAACTATGATCGGAGAGCATCACGGGCAGGCTAAAGGTCAAGTAAAAATTTTAGGGAGAGCCTATTTCTCTTAGGTAGTAAGGAGAGTAGCGAGGAGAAGCAGAGAACACAGCAACGTAAACTCTTCGGCGATTTAAAAGAGAATCTCCGGTTTCTAAGCACACTCTCGCTGCTCTCAGATTTGTTTTCTGCGCTGCAAAAAGGGAGCAAATTGTGTTTGAACAGACAGAGGTGAGGCTTAGGGGCTCTCCAAGGCTTCGCCCAGGACCTCGGGGAGCTAACAGCTTCTCTTCCTAGTCTCGGAGTTTCTTTTGCTTCCCCCCCCACAAAATCGGGCCCAAAGGTGCGAATTCGGCGCCCCCGGCGCGGTGCGATGGCTGCATTCGGGGGCTCGGCCGCGCGGGGTGGAAAAGACCCCGGGGACCGAGCGGCGGGAACGCGGGGCCGCGGCCCCCAGCCCCCCCCGGAGCTCAGTTCCCCGCGAAAATGTGGGCAGAAGGCGCGAACGGCCGCGGCCGCCTCTC
>LNAC01000369.1:1596410-1615050 GCA_002007465.1 Ailurus styani | reverse complement strand
GCGCGGCGCGTTCCCACGCGCGGCCGACGTGGCCAGGGAGCCGCCGCACCCCGTCCCCCCCAGTAACGCGGGTCGTGGGGGCCTACGACGGACCTCCCGCGCCTCTTCCCCGAGCGGCTCACTCCTGGCCCCCTCCAACAGAACGAGGCCAACTCTCTCTTTTCCGGTGGACCCCCAAACCCCATCGTCCCAGAAAGTGCAGTGTAACTGGGCGGGGTGGGGGGAGATTAGTCAGTAGCAACCCGAGATCCCCAGCAGGTCACGTGATGTCTCTGGGCCTCAGTTGCCCTCCTGTAACATGCAAGAGCTGTTTTAGAATCTTTGCATTTTTCTGGTTGTTCAGGTCTAATGTTCTTTTGTTTGGATGGGTTTTTCTGGCTGGGTTGCCAGAAGTTCCCTTTCCCTCCCCTCCACGTTTACTGTTCTTCCAGCCGCGTTGCCCCCGACACAGCGGGGCCGGCCCCTGAGCGTCTCAGAGCACAGCTCGGGCCCCCAGGGGAAGGGCCCTCGAACCTTTGAGGAGCTGAGCCCGGGCCATGCTCGTTTCACAGAAGCCACCAGGGGGCGATAGAGCCCAAGGATAGAGCCGCCAGGCTGCACAAAAGTTTGCAAACTCGTCATTGCTTCCTTTTTCTATTTGTGCGACTTGTAAATGGCGCAGAGTGGTTTCTTTTAAGATCTCAGTAGGTCAGCACTGAGGTGGGTAAATGCAGCCTGGGGCTCATGGGGCATGAAGTACACAAGCATTAGCAAAGAACAGGCTAGCATGCCCCCCAAGACGAAGCAACATGGAGTGAGGGCAAAACGCTAACTTGAAGTACAAAACTTTAGTTCTGATGCCAGGCACAGGAAGTGGCCTTTCAGGCTCCGAGAAAGAAGTGGAGACAAGGGCCAAAGGCATTGAAACAGTGGTGATGCACATTAGTGTATTTTTTACCCGCCCTTTTGCAAATATTGGGTTTATTTCACCATCACGAATGGGGGTAGGCTGGTAGGGTGGGGGCATGTAGGGTGGGAGGTCTGTCGTAGGCCTCCACTACACAAACAGAAAAAGATATTCTCAGGGTGGGGGACGAAAGGGGGATGGTTTAGCTTAGAGAAGCCCAATGCAATGACCTTCATCTTTGACCTTCATAAATTCTAGAAAGATTCTGTTTGCAAACGAGAGAAGAACCACACCCCTTCCCCTGTCTCCAATGGCGCTGTTCTTTTATTTGTTCCCTGCAAATGTTTTACAATACGGATTAGTGGGGCCTCAGTGGAAACTGGGGCTGGTTCTCTTCGAAGAGCCAAAGGATCTTCAGGAGAAAATGTGTTAGGCTGAAATATCATCTTTTCCCACATGTGCAAGCCTCTTGGACTGTGTTTGCTTTCAAAGTCCATAAATGTTTTTATTAAACTATATCTTTCTTGTAGCCCCTGCGCATATAAAGTACAGCATATGTAAACGCTTCCATTTTGGTCCTCCTTTAGGAAAACTTTGTAACTCGCAGTAAATATTTGCTCTAGGGTGAACCTTGGCAAGAAGAGCTAAAGTCTAAAATCTGTTTTCACTGTATGTGTTTGTGTGCACATGTGTATGTTTCAACAGTATATATACATATTCTGGAAAATGTGTAGTACAGCTCGGTATTTTTACTTCTTTGCCACACATGGGGAGGTCTAATGACTGTAATTACTCGGATGACATTGAAAAATTAACAAATTCTCTTTCAAATTCGATTCTTCCTTGTGTGCTCTCAGCCCTCTCCCCCAAATCATGTTCGTTAAATGTTCTTACGATGTCACCCTATAATAACACCCTTTAATGTAGTGATTTTGGAGGTGTATTTTAAAGTAGTCAAGTGTAGTTTTTGGTTCCTACATTCTATCTTAATAAGAAGAATGTAAAAATCAAATCACGATCTTCATTGTTCTCCTTCTGTTTATACTTTCTGTTCTTTTAATGTTTTGATTTGTAAGCCATACCAAAAAATTTCGGAGAGAAAAATGAAGACAGTTCAGAAGTATGACGCATACAGAGTTAGGATTCTGGATTCTCATCCCTGGATGAAAATTTGGCTTACAGCTATTCCTCTGTCATGAAAGGGACTTCAGTTTCATGAAGACGTTGATTCCACTGAGGCTGATGAAAGAGAACTCTATGGAAAATCATTTCAAAGTATGAAAGCTGCTAGACGAGGGCTGTGTGTTAGTCATCTTTGAGGGAGTAATCGGGAGTCAATAACTCAGTTCAGACGGACAAGCCTGGACACGCTCACTGCCATGTGTGGCTTCCGGGTGTGTCCCCCGCCCCTGGGCTGGCTGGAAGTGGGGTGGCCCTTGCGGGAGCCCCGGTCTGTCCTCGTTCTAGAGACATTCTCTCCTTTCTTCCTTTCCTTTCTTTCTTTTAGACAATAGACACTAAAGGGAGAAGGCTATATGGTAAGCGGCAAATCCAGAGTTAAACTCTTTCCTTCTGACCTAGAGGGCACAGGGAGCACAGATTTGCCTTTTCCATCAGAGGCCCTCTTGAAAGACTATAACTCATTGCTTCTGAGTGATGGGAACTGAGCATCGGGCAGGCTTTGTTACTTGTTTCTTTTCTTTTTTTTCCATCATTCCCCCCCTCCCCCCAGTATCGCAAAGACAGTATGTCCTCTGCTCCTCATGTTGATTTTATTGATTCCAGGGGGTGCTGCAGAGAGAGAAGGCAGCTCTGAGCAGGGAGAACAGGGGACCCTAGGTACCTGTTTGCGGTGGGGTGGGCTGGCTGTTAAAGTTGGAGTAGCCTTGTCTGGAGAGCTGAATGCACAGCTCCCCTTCCCGTGCAGACATCGTCCCTGGAAAACATCATGTGGATCTGAGTCACTCTCTGGAGGACCCGCTTCTCGGAGTTTGGTTTGGCAGTTCGGGCATGTGTAAGCCTTCCTTTCATATTTTCCCTGTGCTTTTGAAGACAATGGTTTCCCTCTGCGTGCACCAAGCGCACTTTAAGAGAAGGCCTAGAACTACGTGAGGGGAGGCCTTTGGGTGTGGCCTTTTGGTGGCAGCCAGTATCTGAGGCTGTCCCAGTTGGGCACTGCCCCCTTCCAGTGAAGTGTTACCCAGATGCACGAGCGGATCCATCGGAATGAGGGGCCGGCCCGCGCAGACAGATGTTGGGGAGTTAGAGCATTCTGAGCCATGGGGGCTGTGAGAGTCTGAAGGAGAGTAGCTTCCCTTTAGGGGCAGCTGGTAAGTGTTGTTGCCTCGCCATCAGCTTCCACTCGTCCACACTGGCCGGTAACTGAAGTTCTCTGACCACAGAAAGCGTGACACAACTGCGGAACAGCAGTAGGCAGGTTTGTTTTATGGGGGCTGGAGATACAACTTGGACAAGCAGCCTGGCCATCTTTGGATCCTTTATTTTTCTAAAAGATGGTAGATGGATAATTGAATCCAGTCCTGCCGAACTTTATTCCAGGCCATTTTAGTACAAAAGAAATACGATCTGAGCCACTTGGGTAATTTTACATTTTCTAGAGCCCACGTTTGAAAACAAAACAAAACAAAACAAAAAAACAGATAAAATTACTGTCACATTTTTATTTAACTCAATATCTCCGAAGTCGCTTTTCAGTGCATAATCAACATGTAGTGGGTGATGAGATTTTTACATTCTCTTTCTTCTCCCATGTCTTCAGTATCTGGCAGGTACTTGACACTCAGAACACATCTCAATTCGCATTTCAGGTGCTCAGGAGGCACGTGTAGTCAGTGGTTATTGCATTGGACAAGGCAGTTCTAGAGAGTTCTAGTTCTAGAAGGTCTGGACACATATGCAAAGTCGATAGCGTCTTTCCCCCCACAGTCCTGTTAGGGTCAACAGTACTTTTCCCTATTGGAGAAAAGACCAAAGACAAAAGGCTCAGAAACTTTTAGCAATGTCCTTTTAGCTTTGAAAAGGAGAGTCCTAAGCCCCAGCCCATGAATCAAGGAACATCTGGTGTTTCAAAGAAGTGGGTGATGCCTTTCAGCGATTTTATTCTATTTTAAAATGTTTATTTTTAATTATGAAATAAATCCCTACCTGTTATAGAATACCTAGAGACTGTGAAGTATAGAAAAATAATAAAACTCGTCTGTAATCTCACCAACTATTGATAACTACCATTCATATTTCCGGGTATTACTGTCCTTAAATGCAGATTGTTTCCCTAGCTATGATTATACTGAAAATGTACTTATCTATCTTGCTTTTATCCATTTATTGTTATATCAGAGGCATCTCCATATGTTGTTAAAAGCTCTTCTTAAGAATAATTTTTAGCATCAGGATGGGTGGGCCATAGACTACTAAAGCTGGCGACTTTTGGCAGAGTAAAGCCTGCAATGTACTCATTATGAAGTGACCACAACAAACAGACTACTTCATGGAAAAGTCACCCTACAGGGTGGCCGTCCTCATCCCTCATATGGGGGCCTTGGCTTCCATAACTGTCTCACCTTAGGCAACCAGAATGCCTTCTACACTTTTTTTTTTTTAAGGTGTATTTATTTATTTTAGAGAGAGAGAGTGAGAGTGCACGGGAGGGGAAGAGAGCATCTCAAGCAGACTCCCCACTGAGCATGAAGCTGATGTGGGGCTCGATCTCATGACCCTGAGATCATGACCTTAAGAACCCAATTCGGCCACTTAACTGACTGTGCCACCCGGGACCCCACCCCCCATGCTTATTTCTTTAGAGAATGGATGTAAATGCCTTAGAAAAGAATCGTCCTTCTTGTGCCTAGTCACCCACCCCAATTTGACACATTTGGATTATGACTTAAGGGTTTCTGAAGAGATTTTGAACTGAAAACGAGAACATTATAAAGATACTCATAGAGCATTTTCTTTCTGTCTTGTTGAATCCATGCCCCCTAAGATATCACAGGACCCCTTAGGTACAGGTACTGGGCCACCTTCGGTTGAATCATAGTTAGATTTATTTTTGCTTCCCCTTTTGGCCCTCTTTCCCACCATTTGTCTTTCCCGCAGGCTTTTGTGACATAAATCTTGTGGAATGTTGGCTATGCACATAGCATGAAGGATTCAAGCTCTCCCATTTCAGGCGGGTTAGCCAAGGTAAGCAACAGAGGGTGGTGGAGATTGGGGACAGATATGACGGGAAGAGGTTGGGGTAGAGGGACTCTGGAAAGTACCTATGATATATGACAACAACAGCTTTGAGGTTACTCCACTCCTGGAAGTTTAGCCAAGGGTGACTGCAGTTGACTGAAGATTACCAGGTAATAATAAAGTCTACTGGAAATGGCACCATTAGGGACTGCCATGGTCATGGTATTTTTTCCTCTATATACGCAAAGGCCCAGAGGCTGTCTCCAAGCACAGTCTGCTTCTCTTGACACAGTCCTGATTCAGTGTGGTGTCTGGATGTGACAGACTTCTCATCTGGGAATCCAAAGACCTGCCCTGAAGGGAAAACCCCAGGAGAGGCGTATTCCTGTAGCGCATCTATTCTCTTGCCAGTGATGGCTTCCCAAACTTCCAAGCTCAGTTGGGCTGGAGTTGGGTGGGGGCTCACTGACACCCTTCTCTTTGGCCTCACACCTTCTGCCACAAAAGAGCATTTCTCCTGACTTGTGGAAGAATCTGCAAGCGCGCGAGTGCTGGGGGGGGTGGTTTATTAAACTGGCAAATATTCATACAAGGTTACTTCAGACCGGTGGCTCTTCTTTCTCCGTCCAGAATCGCTACTTCCCTTCCCCCTCTGGAGCTCTCGTTGGCCCAAGCAATTCAGGGCAGGGAGTCTGCAGGGTATTTTGTTTCTAAAGTGGGCAGTCTGTAAAATAGTGGACCTTTTAACATCGCACTGACAGACACTTTCAGAGCTAATATAATTGATGTATTCATAGGAGCTTAAGCGAAATAGCTTTGCAAAGAGGAGAAAAAAACTTGTCTTTTCACCTAAGGACTGACCGATTTGTGGTTTGGATGCTTACACCAGATATTAAACAGACTCGATGGAAAAGGTTTGTTCGCCTCAAGTTTGACTTTCCCTCATCTTGTAATTTTTGGCCCTGTGTCAAGTTTTTGTCCGTTCCCCTGCATGCCTTGGGTCGAGGCCAGCGCCACGGGCTTGCACTCTCCGTGGTGTTGACAGAGTGTTTTTCAGCTGTACCAAAGGCCACAGATTTTATGTCAGGCTTCAAGATGCACAGCTTGATAAACATGTCTGCCTCTGGCGATTGGCAGCATTCTTTCTGGAAAAGAAAATAAAAATTGTTTTACATAAATAAGGAAAGTGGTATGAATAGCATAGAATAACACGACTTGGAAGGTGTGCCTGGGTCCTGAGCCTTTGTGCAGTGCATTGTGCTCTTTAGACGGATTTAGTTTTGAATTCTCTCTTCACCCCCACCACCATCTGATTGCTTCCAGCAGCCGTGTGTGTCTGCGTCTGTAATGAATAAACAAATCAACAACTGATTTGTTTGGGAAGTTGGAGAGTGGTAAATAACTCCAGGCTGGTGTTTTGGAAAAGGATCTCGGCTTCCCACAGCTATTCTGTTTTTCATGCTGGCTGGAGTGGCAGACCCCAAAACACCTTTCATTCACTGTAGTTTATTTTCTTTTTTTAAGATTTTTAAAATTTATTTATTTGACAGAGGGAGAGACACAGTGAGAGAGGGAATGCAAGCAGGGGGAGTGGGGGAGAGAGAAGCAGGTTTCCCGAGGAGCAGGGAGCCCGATCCCAGGACCCTCGGATCATGACCTGAGCCGAAGGCAGACGCTTAACGACTGAGCCACCCAGGGACCCCCTCATTCACTTCGTTTAAAGAAACTCTGTGATGCTGTGTCTCTTTGATATTTTCTGAGTTTTCTTTGCCTTTGCTTCTTTTTTTTCTCCAGAGATTTTATTTATTTATTTGACAGAGAGAGAGCGAGCACAAGTAGGCAGAGAGGGGGAAGCGGGCTCCCTGCTGAGCAGGAGCCCGATACGGGACTGGATCCCAGGACCCTGAGATCATGACCTGAGCCGAAGACAGAGGCCTAACCCACTGAGCCACCCAGGTGCCCGCTTTTGCTTCTTTCTCTTGGCTGAGTGTCTTTCTCTTGGCTGAGTGTCTCTTGGCTGAATTTGGTATGGGGTCAGGGCACCTGTAGGACACAGAGCTCGACTCTATGTTAATCTTTTTAGGGCTGCAGCCAGCTCATCACTGATGCCCATGGTCATGGAACTGGGTACCATCTGACAACTTCTGATAATCAGAGAGGAATCTTGGCTTGTCACCTGGACTTCCAAGGCTCCTGCACCCCAAGGGGCAGTGCCCCGAAGCTACTTTGCATTGAGCAGATGCCCCAGAAGCCTGGGGATAAGGCTGGCTCCTTCAGGTTGAACCTCCCTTTGCAGGATGGGTGAAATGCTGAAGGGGTCTGCAGCAAGCCTGTGTGGCCGAGGGGCCTAGGGCCGGCGGGGGAGTCTCTTGGGAGGTCCCTGCTCACCTGGACGCTGACTGCTGAAAGATGCAGGCTCTTGGGACATCTGCTCCCAGGATTCCTCGTTCCCATCAACCACCCCTCCCCCCCAGAACCCGCTCAAAAGCCCAGCACCAGACCTCTGATGTCATTGCACGCCTGTGATTAAACACCGGCTCGAAGAGCAGCCTGGTGACAGGGAGGGTCATCAGTAATGGGTCTGAGAGGGGTTTCAAGGCTGAGGGTAATATTTTATTCATTATCAATGTCGGCTGAGGAGCTGTGAATCTGTCTGTTGTTTGGTAGCACTTTATCCGACACCTCCCCAGGGTCAGCGCAGAAGCTCAGGGCTGCTGGAATGCAGTTTTTGTTTGAGGAGTGTGTGTGTGTGTGTGTGTGTGTGTGTGTGTGTGTGTTTGCGCGCGCGCGCGCTCATCAGTCTTCATCAACTTCCAAAGGCTGCACCAAAAATAAAAATGGCTGATTCCTAGACATGGTAATCTACTTGTATGTGCATAGAGAGACCTACATATGTATGCTTGTAGGTACACACATGTCTGTATTGTTTCTGAATGTTTTAAGGTGAACTTTGAATTTAGGACACCCTGTGTCCATGCTGAAGAGCCCTTGTGTGCACCTGTTGCCTGTGAAGGGCAGGTTCCTAACCTGGGGTGGATGCCCAGTGGTCCATGGTGGGGGGGGAGGGGCTCAACAAGATCTGGGAATCCCTGCAGTCATAAGTCAATGTTTGCACAGGGGGTAAGTTATGCAGCCTCTCCAAGCTCTTTTAGGCATCTGTAAGTTGGGGGAAATTAATCCCGGCCTCATTGGGTTAGTGTGAGGGTTAATGAGAAAATGCACGCCAAGCCCTTAACACAATGGCTGGCCCCAAAGTGTTCTCTAAATATTAGATGCTGTTATTATAACTATTGTTGTTATTATGATGTGCCTATGTGAATTTTAAATGGCTATGAAAAGCCATGGATTTTTACCAGATTTTCAGAGGGAGCTTTGGACCAAATAGGGCAAGAACCACTGTCTCTGATATGGCTACCAGAGAATAAATCTCTCCCGAGTCTAAGTCTCTTTGTCAGAAATGGGAGAGGAGGGCATGTGACTTGTGAGGGCTGGCCCATCTGGGGGAAATTCCTATGGTCCCTGGGAAGCAAGAGGACTCGGCAAAGTTTTTCGGTCACTCCTGTTTTTCCTCCACCTTCTATTAATTAAAGAAAAGGTTTTATTTTCCTTACTCTTCCCACTTTTTTTTCCCCCCTGAATGAAGTCCACTGGGGCATGGTCCTCTCTTCTGAACGTACACAAATCCTGTTTTCCCTCGTGTTCTTTTGGGGTCTCGGCTATTATTATAATAACGATAACTTTTTAGCATTTAATTTCACAATTATAAAATAAAAGTGCCAACCCTACACTGCAGCTTTCCTTGTGATATAAGTAAGTGGGGCTATTTCCACTTTACAGGTTTGCACACTGAGCCAGAGGAGGGCATATTTTTATGTATGTATAGAGTCAGAAGTAGTTACTCTCAGTTCAGGTTATGCCAAACCCATGTGCCAAGTAAAACATCACAAAAGGGACTTCCTCCAACGCAGTGGCCCCAGGAATCCAGTTACCACAAACTCTGTGGGGGAGAAAGTGTCTCTCTCCTGTCATAAATCTGTAGCCCCTTAGCCATGGCTGAATGGTTGAAACTACACTCCTGATAATCTCCGTGATTTTTCACATAGAAATGAAGACCAATAGCTGTGAAAGTTACAGAATACCAAATTACATGTAGTAAAAAGAGACAGTCAAGCCCTTCATCTAAAAATTAACTTAACTGCTTGAGGAAAGATATGGTTATAAAGTTAAATGGCGTAATTTCGTGTATGGAAATGGCTGTCCTTTCTTATATTTAAAATTTACCTTAGGACATAATTACCTCTCCACAAAGCCAATTTCTAAATGGGAAACATTCCTCTGGCTGGATGTTCTTTCCATTCCTTGGGGCCCCAGTGGAATAGTGCTGCTCAGCGATCGGGGAGAACGTGTCAGTGCTCAGAAGCAAACTTCCTCAATGAGAGCCTCCCTGAAAACTGGCCTCATTCATCATTATCTGTTCTCATCTCGAGGCAACACGCCAGCTTCCCATCCTATGGAATTTGGCGGGAATTCTCGTCTGACAAGGATGTTCCAGGGGGTGAGAAACTGACCCAGTGTGCGGAGAGGTCTCTGATGGCGTTCCCAAAGAGGAGACCAGAGGGATCTCCGTTTAGCTAACTCACTTTGTCTTCCTTGTGTCTTCCAGTTGACTCAAGGGCCCGCTGTTGTTCTGATGTGACATCCCATTGTGTACAAGCAAGATGCTAATTGGGGATAATTTGGCAAATGGCATTTTCTTTTCCTATTTGCAGTAACGCTGTTCCTTTCTGGAATTCGGTTCACCAAGCATTCCTCGTTTCCACAGTTCATCAGCTCCGTAGAAAGGTCCGATGTTTGTCTGAATTTTTGTTATTCTCAAGGAAGCAAAGTCTTTTGCGCTCTTCTGATCTTAATTGGAAGGGAAGCCCTGTGTGCTAACATCGTGACTTATAATGCCAAATATCTGTGCTTCTGCTGGTTCCTCGAGTCCCGGGGTCTAGAGGCCAAAGTTGCTTTGTTCATTCACAACACACTTGTCCAGGCCCAACTTCATTGAAAGCACAGCTCTGGGTGCTGTGGACACTAAAGATGGATGGGACCTGGATCCTCCTCTTCAGGATGTAGACGAGGTCACAAGGATGAGGCCTCTGCATATGGAAGCAGGAATGTGGTGTGTGGCAAAAGTGCAGAAGGATTCCCGTGGAAGGTCAAAATCAAAAGAGATTGTTTCTGGCTTTTAGGCAGGCAAGGCTTCTTGGAGGAGGTGGCATTTAACTAGATGAATACAGTGGGCAGAGCCAGAAAAGGTGACATAGAGCAGGAATGTGATTTTGACTTTATGTTCCTTTAAAGAACAATTCTCAGTACTTATTTTCTTTATGGAAATTAAGGTTGTGATGATCAGAATGTGCCTTTCTTTCAACCCCCAACTTTAGATTCTTTTGTACAAGGCACGTGACCTTAAAGCAAGAAAGTCTAGAAATGAAAAATGCAAAGACAAAGCGCATGTTGACAACACGGGCATTATGGATCATAGAGAGCGTCTCTTCCACACTGGAATAATTCGTCAGGTCATCGTGCTAGAGAAACATAATTTTGGGTTGAAAACAGGACCAAGGTTTCAAAGTTCTGAATTTCCAAATGGTGATCACAGGGCCTTTATCTGTTTACAGAAGAAGTCACAGTGGAATAAGGTAATCACCCTTTCCCGGAAAGCGAGAAGGATGCATTTCCTGGCGCTGTAAATAGAGCCTCTGTGAGTCTGACCACCCCCTCTTCTCAGGAGACTGCAGACGCTGGACGGTAACAGCCCCTGTCTTTCGGGCAGGAATAATTAATGGAGTAAGTGTAGGTTTGTGGCTTGTGAGCAGCTAGGGTGAAACGGCTTGTCCATTTCAGCTTTTGCCTAAACCACTGGGACGCTTACTTCCTGAGTCAATGGTGATCTCGCAATGCTAACAAAAGACCCCCATTGATCATTGCCCTCTCGTAATTGCTGCCAGTGTGAGGCTGTCCCTCACAACTTGTTGACATCTCTTGACAATTTAAATGTGGCCCGTGCTAAAGGCCCAGAGCCATCATAATGCGGGGTGAAGAATGAAAAGGCAAATATGGACTCTTGCAGCCAAGTTCTCGAACTCAGGTTCAGGGTGCAACAATGCTTCTCCAGTGATGACATTTAATTGTACATTAGCAACTTTTCTGCTGGAGCCTCCAGGTTCTGCTTGAGCTGAGAGGTTGCTGGTAAGCTAACTCTTAAGTAGCCCCATAACCTTTCAGAAACGAGAAATCAGGAGGCAATGTGTATCCAATAGCACTTGGGTGTGGAAAGAACCTCTAGAAGGAAAGGTCTCACCCAGGGGTGGGGGTGGAAGTTGGCAGCCTGCGTCCAAAAAACTGCTTTGCAATTCATCCAGACTCACGCTCAGCAAACTGTCGTGAGGGCTCAGCAAACTGTGAGCTTGGGCCAAATCCAGCCCAATGCCTGTTATAAATAAAGTCTTAGTGGAGCGCGGCCCCACCCATTTGTTTACATAATGTTTATGGATCTTTGACTTTTGCAAGAGCAGAACTGAGTGGCCAAGACAGACTGTATGAGCCACGAAGCTAAAAAAATCTTTCCTATCTAGGCTTTTACACAGAGAGTTTGCTCTAACGTATATGGCCAGTTTTCATATGAAATCACCGAACTAGGCGCCTGGGTGACTCAGTTGGTTAAGCGTCTGTCTTCAGCTCAGTTCATGACCACAGGGTCCTGGGATCGAGTCCCACATCAGGCTCCCTGCTCGGTGGGGAGCCTGCTTCCCCTCTTACTCTCCCTCTGTGCTCTCCCTCTCTCAAATAAATAAGTGAAATCTTGGAAGGAAGGAAGGAACAAAAAGAAAGAGAGAGACAGAGAGAGAAATCACAGAACTAAGCTTTCAGTAGGAGATTTTTGTAATCTTAGAGAAGCCTTGCAATTAATTGTGCTTTGAAGCCTAGAGAGCTGGACCTGAGACACCAAGGCCACCATCTAGCTTATTATGAAGCTTTCAAATTCTTGGGTGTTATTCTGGTTCTATTTCCCTAACACACTAGTTCCTGTAGTTAACAGTCTAGCCTCCCGTGATTTCAGGAACGTGACAGAACTGGGAGTTTCGGAAGGCCCTGGAACCCTCAAGGTCTAAATGGCCAGTTTCTGAAGTGGAGGTATGAGAGCTCAACACAAGTCTTTGATTCGCATTTGGTTTGGATGACTATAAAGATTTCCAGGGTCACGCGTAAATTTAGTAAAAGTTAGGCATGCTTGTTCTAGCATTCCATAGTTAAATTCAAATTTCTGGACTGCTTCGAGAAAGATTTCTTCTTTGTAGTTGAGATGGAATTAAAAGGCACCAGATTGATATGACTGTTAAAAATTTAGTAGTTGTTTGGGTCAAAAGCTCTCTAAAATGTACTATATACTTTTAGCATGAAGTCCCCGATTTAGGTCTGTTGTCAACATGGATGCCAAACTGAGACCCAGCCCTGGAGGCTCCCCTTTCTGTTTTCTTCCACTTTCTACCCCCAGCTTCATCAGCTCTCACACACATAGAGAAGATGTCCATTGCCCTGAATGAAAGCCAGCGGGCTGATGTGTTGAGAAAGATTCTGAGGATGCATCTAAGGGCAGTAGAAAAGAGCTCCATGACCCGTGATTGGTGGATGTGATGATTCCAGAGAGGAGGTTAGGTATCTTCAGCTTCATAATTCTGATTCTTTCTCCATGGCTTCCAGGGCCTCTGAATGGCAATGTCATTTTTTGTTGCTTTGTTGTCAGCTCTCTACTTTGCTCTTAACAGATCTGAGACTCAGCGTTCCTGTTCCTGGGTCTTACCATCGTCCTTTCTTCTGTTCCTCTGGTTACTTCACTTCTCTCCCCTCCTTTCTTATAGTCATCTATTATTCTGGGCTCCTCTGACTGTAATGACTTCTCTTGAGAAGTATGTCTTTAGACACTCCTGGCCAAGAAGGTGCTTCTTTCTGTTCCCAAGGGCCACTGTGTATAGGTGTGCAGAGGGGGACCTGGACGAGGTTGCTTGGGGCAAGGATGGGAAAGGAGGCTTTTGGCCAGTGTGCTCCCTGCCCCTTTCACGTTGGTTTGTCCGCATCCTACTTCCCATCTCCTTCTCTCTCTTTTTTATCCTTACCCATGCATTCTTGTTTTATTAAATGGATTATAATCCATTTGTTCCGATGCTCTGATTGGCCCACATTTGGCAGGTGGGAACCCTTTCAAGTTGGTTCCTTTGTTCTTTTGACTATCTCTATCCATTTTTTTGGTGAATACTTCCTTCCTTTCTGCACAACCCAAAATTCCAGATTCATCTTTACCTTCCTTGCCCCAGCCCTATAAGCTACTTCTGCAAGAAGCCCTGGTTCCTTTTAGTTGGGGATGATATTTAGAAACCAAGACCGGGTGCTCTGCTGTTGTCAACGTGGGTGCCAAACTGAGACCCAGCCCTGGAGGCTCCCCTTCCGCTGCTGGCAGTTAACTGGGGCTGTAGTTGCTTTTAGAATTTAAAAATGTTTCAAAAATTATTAATGATAGCATGAGTTGATATTGTTACTTCCAAATGCAATCCAAACCCATAGGTCCTTCTTTGCTTTTCCTATTCCATTTGTATTTCCATTATATTTCTTTTCTTTACACGTAGAAACTTGATTCTCAACAGTACATCCTACCTATTCATTTGATCAATTCTATAATGCATTTAATTTCCATTTGAATTTGTTCTCCTTTGGGCATCTGGTGGTTTCTGAAATAGTTTTGTCTTTTTATTTCTTTCTTTGGGAAAATGAAGTCTCATTATGTGTCTTCTGGTTTCTTGTCCATTTTTATTAGTTTTTGGATGTACTAAGTTACATGTTTATTTATTTATTAAGATTTTATTTATTTATTTGACAGAGGGAGAGATCACAAGTAGGCAGAGAGAGAGGAGGAAGCAGGCTCCCTGCTGAGCAGAGAGCCCGACGCGGGCCTCGATCCCAGGATGCTGAGATCATGACCTGAGCCGAGAGCAGAGGCTTTAACCCACTGAGCCACCCAGGTGCCCACATGTTTATTTGAAAATAATTCAATTTGTCATATGATGTTAGAGGCATCTTCTGCTTCATGGTTGGATTTGGAGGGATAGTTTTTATTAGCTGAAATACTTTTTACACTTTTATTTCCTTCTGACAGTAGTGTTCTATGCAACTGGTTAGGTTTTTTTTTAAGATTTTATTTATTTATTTGACACACAGAGAGAGATCACAAGTAGGCAGAGAGGCAGGCAGAGAGAGAGGAGAAGCAGGCTCCCTGCTGAGCGGAGAGTCCAATGCGGGCCTCGATCCCAGGACCCTGAGATCATGACCTGAGCCGAAGGCAGAGGCTTTAACCCACTGAGCCACCCAGGTGCCCCGGTTAGGTTTTTTCTATTCCTAGGCATTTGGTGGGTGAGTTTTCTAAATTGAAAGCACCATTTTCTTTCACTGTAATAAAGTTCAGTATCTTCACTTTTTTAATTTTTTAAAAATATTTAATTTATTTATTTGAGACACAGACAGAATGAGAGAGAGCAGGAGTAGGAAGGGTCAGAGGGAGAAGCAGGCTCCCTGCTGAGCAGGGAGTCCATCGTGGGGCTCCATCCCAGGACCCCCAAGGTCATGACCTGAGCCAAAGGCAGACTTAACCAACTGAGCTGCCCAGTCCCCTCAGTTCAGTATCTTTAAGAGATAATGATGATGATGAAGGTGGGGTGGACTGGGAGTGGCCACAAAGTCTTACTTTTTTATTTGCTTCTTCAGGTTTCTTATCTTTCGTTTCTTGCTTCCCTTTTGGCCTTCATTGCTGCATATCCAGGCAACACTGCTTCTTGTCTGTTTTTCTGATTCTTCCCCCAGACAGTGGTTCTTCAAGGCTATACCATTGCTGTCCTATTCACTTTCAAGTCCCTTCCCATCAACAGATTCCCTGAACTAGCAAGCCCCCGATCACTGTTTAATACTTGGGCAGTTAATGTTGGACTTGCTGTTTCTGAGACTTTCTCTTATCTTCAGATCTGAAATTTTCTCCTGATGTTACTTCTTGCCCCTCAATCTGTAGGTCAGCTCTGGCTTGGCTTGGCACTGGTGGGTTCTGTGTTTCTTTTCATTCCAGGAGCTAGACTGAAGGACCAGTCCCTATTTGTGCTACACTGTTCTCATAGCAGAGGGCACGAACAAAGAGATTGACCCAAATTATTCGAGCACATTTGAAGCTTCTTTTTTTTTTTTTTAAGATTTTATTTATTTATTTGACACAGAGAGAGAGATTACAAGTAGGCAGAGAGGCAGGCAGAGAGACAGGGAGAGGAGGAAGCAGGCTCCCTGCCGAGCAGAGAGCCCGATGCGGGCCTCGATCCCAGGACATTGAGATCATGACCTGAGCCGAAAGCTTTAACCCACTGAGCCACCCAGGCGCCCACATTTGAAGCTTCTGCTTAGATATGGCGCATAGAGCATTTGTGCGTATTTGTTGACAAAGGCAAGTCACGTGGCCAAACCTCCCAATGAGGCCAGGAAGTGATCTCTTCCCACATGCAAACATGGCAAAAGTGAGGAGTGGATTACACTCTTACAGGGAAGGGGGGTTTTAAAATGCTCATGTGCATAGTAAATCTTCAAGTGGGAGATTTTATTAAACAGATTTACCCGAATTAATTGACCACAGGGCCCTTTCCTTGAAGTACATCTCAAATTCCCCAAAGAATACTTTGGGAAATGCTGCTCGGCTCCATCTTGAGATGTTAGAACTAATCTTCCAAAGGACATTTCTTTGAAAGTCTGGGTATGTAGAGTATATAGAGTTCTGAAGCTCATGTTTCAATGAGTGAGAGCCAGATTTTAAAACCTTCCTATGTCAGCAAGTCCAGTGCCCCTTTATTAGCTAACACTTCTTTAGCCCTGAAGTCCTACAAACAGCAGAGTTGGAAAATAATCTTTAAGTTCTCATGCTTTCTGATCCTTATGAATATCAGTGATTTTGTTAGGAACCATCTCCTCCCCCTCAAATAATCCATTATTAAGGAATCATTTATGCTTCTTCAAATAAGAAAATTAAGAGTCTCCCCACCTGGTTGTTTCAGGTCTCTTTCTGTGTGAGTGGTGTCTTTCTCCGATTCAACTCACCAACTACTGGTAGTTAGCATGGTATCGGCAATAACAAATTGCTTTGAGTGATGAAAAATTGCTGACTGAGCAGGTGATGTGCTCATCACAGGGTATCTTCACTCTGTGGGCTTTGGCTCTATGGAAAGCAGAGACATAAAACTTAAATTAGGAACACATCTTCTGTTTTTATAGCATAAGGTAAGTATCTCATAACCTTGGAATGATGAGATACAGGTCATGGGGCTAAAAGAGAAGGGGAATGAGGGTGTCCTCATTCGTGTACCCAGCTTGGTGGTTACCTTGGGCAATTTACTCTTCTTTAGTCTTCTCAGTGGCCAAGCCTCCCAGTAAGAGATACTGCATGGGGCCTGGAAGAAATTCTGGTAATAAAGCTTGCAAAGATGAGAAAAGGATTGCAGAAGGTAGAGATGTGCTATACAATACCATGTCACTGGTATTCATTTTCTTTTATCTCCAGTAAGTGTCTTTCAAGGGTTTTTTTCCTCAGTGTTTTAACTGTGACAAAAAATAGGTAACGTGAAATGTGTCATTTGATAATTTTAAATGTAGAATTCATTTCACCACATTTCACTTACAGAACTTTTTCATCATCCCAAATAACAAGTCTATCCATTAAACAAAAAATCCCCATCTCCCCTCCTCACAGCCCCTGGCAACCTCTATTCTACCTTCTGTGTCTGTGGATTTGCCTATTCTAGGCCTGTCCTGGGAGTGGAGTCAGATGCTATTTGTCCGATTGTGTCTGTTTCTTTCAGTATAATGTCTTCAGGGTTCATCCATGTTGTCATGTCCATCAGAATTCCCTTCATTTTTATGTCCAAATAATATTCCATTGTATGTATATACCACATTTCACTTATCCATCCATCCATTGACAGACATTTGAATTTTCTCTGTCTTTTGGCTATTGAGAATTGTGCTATGCACAATAGTGTGCAAGCAAAGCCTCTTCTGGAAGGTTTCGGTCCACCTCTGCAGCCTTGAAGTCCCAACACAGTTGGGTGGAGGTACGGCGGCGAACAAATAGAAAAGGGCAACTGACAGCAGGCAAATGGTTAAAGTTCTGGCTTGAAGTTTTATAAGCTCAGCTCTCTTCCCTTTTTTTCCTCAGAGTAGACCTTTTCCTGGAATCCAGTTCAGCTCTTAGAACCACTCCATGGGTGGCTGATGGACAAAGCAATAAAGCTGACCGAGTCTTGCTCCTTTCCATATTAATGGGACCATTTGCTGTTGTGGGATTGAAAGTATTACAGTTGAGTGACAGTTGTTTAATATTCTAATTACATAAACTTTCTGTGTTACAGTTTTGCCATTTGACATATGAGATTTCATAATGTGATTGAATTTGTATGTTGGAACTATGTTTATTAATGGAGACTGACATGGTTCTAGTAAGAATTTATGTTTTGCTGACTGAGTGAGTGATGTGGGAAATCCGCAGTGATCGTCTGGGGGAGGTTGGAGTAGAAACTGACCAGAGTCTTTTCTGTTTCAGTTTCACAAGAACATTTCTTGGAGACGAAGTTCACGTTTTCATTCATTTGGACATGTTGCGGGATGATTGGATGTGAGATGAGGGAAGACTGGCTCAAAAAACGGGAACTTGCAGAGGCTCGAATTCAAAGGAGCTGCTCTGTAAAGAGATTGTCCGATGGGGGAGGGCACAGAAACACAGTTAGACCGTCTGATTTTATTACCTTTTCTTTCACAAGGCTTTGCTGGCTCTGAGTATAAATACATTGTAGTTAGCAGAAGCTTTAGGCTTTTCTTTGAGAACACCTAAGTTCTACTCATTCCAAGCTGGATAACTGGGTTGGGAGCCATTTTTCAGGGCGGCGATGGCCTCAGAAGGTGGCAACATGATTTTTCCCTCTGCACTCAGCTTAGATCTGAATCAAACTGGGTCTCAGCCAAGAGGTTTCAACAATTTATAATTTAGTGAGGTTAGGCTCACGCTGGTCTCCAAAGGTAGTTTAAATTGAGTTTAAACAGATTTATGCAAAACTCCAGTACAATATTAGTAAGATCCAGATAAATCAGGAAACTATAGGCATTTTCATTTTTCTAGGATATTACGACTTTAAACCAGCAGAGAGATTTTGTATGCTAACAAGTTTAAAAATTATAAAGCAAACAGATGAATTCTACCCCTAACCAGATTTCAATTTTTAAAAACAATTGCATATTAATTTTTTTAATTGTGAAAATAATAGAATTATCTTATAGAAAATATAGAAAAGAAAGAAAATTACTCCTAACACAATACCCTCAAGCACCCTCTAATATATTTTGGTATAATTCTTTATAGTCTTTTCCCTCAGCATAACTATTTATCTTTTTTCTTTACATATTCATCATCATAATTTTTTTTTTATTTTTATTTTTATT
>LNAC01000369.1:1506129-1596302 GCA_002007465.1 Ailurus styani | reverse complement strand
AATTTTATTTTTATTATTTGCCCAAGGGGTACAGGTCTGTGAATCATTAGGCTTACATCTTTCACAGCATTCACCAAAGCACAAACCCTCCCCAATGTCCATAACCCATCCACCCTATCCCTACCCTCCCACCCCCCAGTAACCCTCAGTTTGTTTTATGAGATTAGAAGTCTCTTATGGTTTGTCTCCTTCCCCATCCCATCTTGTTTCATTATTTTTCCCTCCCTACCCCCACAACCCCCCACCCTGCCCCTCAAGTTCCTCATATCAGAGAGATCATATGATAATTGTCTTTCTCTGATTGACTTATTTCGCTCAGCATAATACCCTCCAGTTCCATCCGTGTCATTGCGAATGGCAAGATTTCGTTTCTTTTGATAGCTGCATAATATTCCATTGTATATATATACCACATCTTCTTTATCCATTCATCTGTTGATCATCATCATAATTTAAGGACAGATTTGTATCTTATTCTTTTTATTTAATATTGCACTAAAACATTTTCTGCGTTTCTATATTGTCTTCATAGCCATAATTTTAAGTGGCTTAATTGAGGGAAAGCAAGTAACTCAGAGCATTTATATCACTTCCAATTTTAGAGTAAACTAGACCATGGGCATTTGCAAATTCATCATTCAAGATTTCAGCTGTTCTCAAGCAATTCCAAAGGCCCAAGGCATGTAATAATTAGTAATTTTATCGAAGCATTTGGGGGAATTTGAATCATAAAATCAGAGTCCATGAACTGATTGCCAATATCAGGATATTAACATCGTTTTTCTATTTTCTGTTTTTCCCGTATGCATTTTATGGGAAATTATTGTATTAGTTTTTGCTGCATAACAAACCACTAAGAACTTAAATGCTTAAAACAGCAAACGTTTTATTATTTAGCTCATGATGCTAAGGTTGGCTGAAAAGGCTGGGAGAATTCTGGCCTGGGATGACTGGCTGGGGTTGGGTGGCCTAGCAGGTACTCAGTCCCACATCTGGGGTTGGCAGGGTGTTGGCCAGAGTGAGTGGCTTGGCCTTTTCAGCACATGACCTCTCTATATTGAACTGCTGGTGGTCCCATGATTTTAAGTACAGAAAGAGAAAGCAAAATCTATATGCAAATATTTCTTAATCATTTTTCAATGTGCTTGCATCATACTTGCTAATGTTCTGTAGGAGAAAGCAAGCCATATGGCAAGCCCAAATCAAAGTCCATTAATAGACTTTACCTTTGATGGACAGAGAAGCATGTCATATTGCAAAGAGGCAATGCATACCAGAATAGAAAAAGATATTGTTTGCAAGTGAACTACCACAATTTCATATGTAGATTATGATCGCATTTGGGAATCTGCAAAAGCCTGGCAGAAATCCAAGGGCCACATCATTTGTGATTTATGGGGAGGAGGATCTTCTATTCATAGGCAAATATTGTAAATAATACTTTAATACTGCTCTTTGTGTATATAATTTCTAAAACTCTTTTGAGTTATTTGGTTAGGATAGATTCCCAGAAGAGGAATTACTAGGTCAATGAGAATGAGAATTATGTTTCTTAATACTTATTTCAAGCTTGTTTTTCCAAATACTGTGTTGAATCATGTGCTGTCAGCAAAGTATATTTGATTATGCACAAGATTATCTGTTTTGTCGCACTTCTGTTAACACTGACTGTTATCATTAATAGAATTTGCTAGTCAAAAGCTAAAAAGTGGTTCCTAACTTCCAAGGGTATTTATTAGTCTTCTAGGGTGGCCATACCAGAATGCCACACTGTGGATGGCTTAAACAACAGAAACTTATGTCCTCACAGTTAAGCGGCGAGAAGTCCAAGATCAAGATGTCAGCACGTTGGGTTTCTCTGAGGCCTCTCTGCTAGACTTGCAGACGGCTGTCTTCTTGCTGTGTCCTCGTGTGGCCTTTTCTCTGTCTGCACACATTCCTTTTTTTTTTTTTTTAAGATTTTATTTATTTGTTTGACACAGAGAGAGAGAGAGAGATCAGATCACAAGTAGGCAGAGGGGCAGGCAGAGAGAGAGGAGGAAGCAGGCTCCCCGCTGAGCAGGGAGCTCGATGCGGGCCTCGATCCCAGGACCCTGGGATCATGACCTGAGCCGAAAGCAGAGGCTTTAACCCACTGAACAACCCAGGCGCCCTGTCTGCACACATTCCTGATGACTCTTCCTTTTCTTAGAAGGACATCAGTCATATTGGATGAGGCCCCACTCTGAGGACTCACTTAATGTTGGTTAACTCTTTAAAGGCCCTATGTAGGGCGCCTGGGTGGCTCAGTGGGTTAAAGCCGCTGCCTTCGGCTCAGGTCATGATCCCAGGGTCCTGGGATCGAGGCCCACATCGGGCTCTCTGCTCAGCAGGGAGCCTGCTTCCTCCTCTCTCCTCTCTCTCTGCCTGCCTCTCTGCCTACTTGTAATCTCTCTCTCTGTGTCAAATGAATAAATAAAATCTTTTTAAAAAAAAAATAAATAAAGGCCCTATGTCTAAATGTAGTCACACTGGGGACTGGGGTTCAACATATGAATTTGGGGGGAATACAATTCAGCCCATGACAGGGTGGGTCTAGGTTTTGTGAGGCCTGAAGCTTATCTAATTGGGGGGCCCTCTTTAAAAAGCATATAGAATCACAAATATAAAATTGTTAGGTGCTCTTCCCAGTCTTGGAAGAGCACTGGGGCTTAGGCCCCCAGGGTGGCACAGTTAGCCCACCTCTGCTTGTTGCTGTTTTGCACTTTAGTTAACAGTGGGCATAAAGGCTACTCATTTGTGTATCTGCCAGGTATACAGCTCAGGATATTAGTTTTGAATAAAAAATGGCAGGAGAGGAGTGTTACAATTTGGCCTGGAAGGTTCTCAGGTTTGAAGCTCTGGGTTTAAACAGACATGGTAAGGTTTTCACAAAAGGCCTTACTTGCTCCGGTAGAGCAGTAAACCACTTATGTGGTGTGTTTGTCTTGGTGACAATGAAGGTGTCTTCTTGCCTCAAGTATTTTATCTCTGCCATCTGAGCACACAGTTGACACATGATTAAGAGAGAACCAATCTTCATTCTTTAATTAGACATGGGGCACAGAATCTAAGTTCCCTGGAGAGAAGAAACACCAAATGTAAGTTTACATTAAGATTTGTAGATTTTCTACATTTTGCTAGATTTTCTAGGAGTAAGTTTTCATAAGGGTAAGAGAGACGGCACTTGTCCAAAAGAAGGTATTGGAAAATGGAGTTTGAGATGCCAATGAGAAGCTTCACTCTTAAAAATGTTGGATGTAGCACTTCTTCTAATTGCAGAGGACTTGATACTATATACAGAAAACCCTGAAGACTCCAGAAAAAAACTGCTAGAACTGATAAATAAATTCAGTAAGGTTGCAGGATACAAAATTAATAAATAGAAACCAGTTGCATTTCTATACACTGGTTGTATATGAAGTAGCAGAAAGAGAAATTAAGAAAACACTTCCATTTACAATTTCACCCCAAATAATAAAATGTCTAGGAATGAACTTAACCAAGGAGGTGAAAGATCTGTACTCTGAAAACTATTAGAAAAAAGTGTTGGATGGGCCAGTGCTGGCTATGGAGGACACGGTTGTTTTGTCCTAGCACAGAGCTGTCTGCGTGGAGAATCTGTTGTCTTAGGAATGTGTTTCTGCTAACATTCCTGCTTCCTTCCCTGTCAGCTACAAGGGACTGAACCAATCAGGGACTTAGGGGAAGGGGCAGGGCTATGCTGTGACAGGCATTGCCTTAGACCAATGAGGGTGTAGAAACAGATGAACCAGGCAGGGATCCTTGGGGGTAACAATTACTCAAGCATGAGTCTTTAAGTAGAGGTTGAGGGGAGTTTGGAACATTGGTCTGGCAGTGGGCTGGGTGGAAAGCAAAAGTCACATGGGAGTGGAGGTAAAAAGAGAAATTAAGAAGAGATACCCTCACGAAATGACACATTTAAAGATTCATATTTACACAATTACATAGAAAAGGTAAATCTAACTTTCTTTCCCTCTTGTTAAATAATACAGATAATTCATAGAGCTGTGGAGATCATTATTCAAAATCACCATGAACCTTCTGGCTCCTGGAAGACAGCCAGTGAAATTCCCAGAGCTGAAAGGGGCCTGTCTTAACTACCAGCCTGAGTTACCGCGGACACCCAGCAAAACATGTAGGAAAATATTAGCATTTCCTATTCAAACAAACAGGATATAGTCTGGGGACACAGGTTTATCTAATTTTCCTTTGAAAAGATAACATATAAGAAAGCACAGGGTTTAAACAGGAAAATCACTTTGCACAAAGTCACCAGTGATCTGAAGTGGAGTAGTCCTCATTGCCTCCGAGAACAAGCAGAGCATTGTCTCATCCATGAAAAGAAAACACCCTCTGATTTTCTAATTTTGCTCCGAACCAAATTCTCAGTTAACGTCTAAGGATGTATTTTCTTTGTCCTTCTCTTGCCTTCCTTCTTAATTTTCTTAACCTCCGATTTTT
Organism: Ailurus styani; assembly: GCA_002007465.1. Taxonomy (NCBI): domain Eukaryota; kingdom Metazoa; phylum Chordata; class Mammalia; order Carnivora; family Ailuridae; genus Ailurus; species Ailurus styani. The sequence continues at coordinate 1,591,799 of LNAC01000369.1, read as the reverse complement.
AATGGGGCTATCTAAGTGGATGTTGAAACAGGCTGAATGTTCAGAAAGAGTACATTTCCTATGTAAATAAACACAGCCCAGCTTAGAGAGAAAGGAAAGCAGTCTTGTCAACCCGAAAGGACCCAGCACATGGTAATTTTCGTAATTGAAGTATTCCAGGGATCCCAGAGTACAGGAACCATCCATAAAACGGGAACTGGACCACACAAAAACACACCCATGGCTCCAGGCGGGCACGTTTGAAAGTAAGCAGACCTTGAGGAGTAGGAAGCAGGGGGCTTGCATCAAATGACCTTTATAAATGTCCCTCTAAAATTAAAACCCTCTCTAAGCTTCTTCCAGGTAAAAATGTTGTCTGGGGGGCTGGAGGCCACAAAACCCAAGTGCTGTGGAGAGGAAGACAAATAGACTGCTGAGGTCGGGGCTGGAGTGACATGACCTTGAGATTTTTGTTTCCTTTCTCAAGGTCTTTGACATGCGTCATTGGATTACAGTTTCAAGTCTGGGATTCTGATGGAATTTGTATCCATTGAGAATTTATGGTGCTCTAGTCACAGAACTAGATGGTTGTAGACACAGTCTCTCATTTGGGTTCTTCAAAGACAACACCTAATTATCCCCAGAGAACTCATGGCCAAAAAAGATGGGATGGTGAGAGTTCCTAAATCTATTCTAGACATGATATTCTTTGGAATTTCTATGCTACTGTCAAAGGTGCTTTCTTACTCACCTGCTGGGAAAATTTTTGACTGTCTGAAGTCTCTAGATAATAAATGTTATTGGAGCAATCAGATAATTTTTTAAAACAGCAGATTTAATGTTTTAAAACAGAGTCTATCTGTGATTCTTGTAGGTTCCATTCTAATTCCAGATGAAGTACTGTGGGTGCCAGAGTCCAGGCAAGCATTTTGGCACCTCCAAGGATTAGCAGAACATAGGGAGAAAAAGAGACCCTGTTATCTTTCTATAGGGGCAGCCATTTAACTTCCCAGAGATGGAAGTCAAAATTTCTTCTGGTGTAAGTGGTAGCTTTTGACTGGCTGTAAGGAGAGCCTGAGTTTGTTTAATTTGGAGTAAAGTTTTATGAGTTAATCTCCAGTGAGGGAAAGCAGCAGTAAACACAGAACATATTGGTCATTATTCCAAGTATTTCTACATTCTTTCTCATGCATGAAAGGAGAAAAAAATTTCAAAAAAATGGGGAGGCATAGTGCTCAGACCTGGGTGTGTGGGTGTGCGCACGTGTACACATAATTTTGTTTTGACCAAACCATCTGGTGTACAATATACTTCAGTAGTGTGAAGGCAAACATTTACCAGGAGATTCACATGGTTTCTGCTGTGTATAAACATACTTGCTGAAGACTCTTACGTTTCTAGAAAGTAGAGATAAACATAGATCTCTCTAGGCATATATTAACACAGTTCAATCCTTTACAGACCAAACTGTGATTTATTTTGGTGGCCCTTATAAACTCAGGTGGGTTAAAATGCCAGAGAGACATACACAATCTGGAAATGATCACTGTCATGTCTGAGGAAAACTACCTTTCTCCTCAACTTTAGTCATAGGAGCAAAAAATTCAGGGCTATTGTGATATGATTGTGTGCTGAAAAGTGGATTAAATCTTGATTAAATCACAACATAAATAATACCTTAACTAAGAACGTTAAACGTGAACTTGAAATGGTCTTAAAAACAAAGGAGGTAATTTGCCTGATTTATTAGGGGAGAGAAAAAGTAGCTTTGTGTGTGTTCTGTGGATTTCCCATTTAATGGGACAGACTTCTAGGGAAACTGCTGGGATTTGGGGAAGCTAGACCAAGAGCTCCTAGCATGCTGGCTGGATTTTTAAGAGGCTAGAGGGAGGGGAAAAAAAATCACCCGCCCATCCACCCAAACAACCAACCAACCAAACAAGCTAAGTGCCCAGGCCCTGGGAACATGGCCTCTGTTTCCAAAGGGAGTCCTGGATATCAGAAGAGCACTCAACGAGGGAGTTCTTAAACTTCAAAAGGAAAAAGGGGATTTATTAGGTGGTTTGAGGGGAATGTTCCTGTTACCGCGGCCCCTGCTGTTCTCATTCGCAGGCCCAAGGGCTGTTGAAAACCCTCCTGTAAGATACAGATACAGCTTTGGCTCTTGGGCGTTAGTAGCAGCTTGAACATTTTGCACTTCCGTTTCTCTGAAAAGTCCAGGATGTAAGGTGCTTCCTCGAAAGCCTCTCAGTCCTTCAACAAGGACTGAATGTGAAGCTACACTTGGCTTTACAGTGGGGTGGCGGTGGGGGTTGAGGGGGTGCTGGAAGACATGTTTCTGGCTGGTCATGTGTCAGTAGGCCAGGGTGTCCCCTCTTGGGCCCTGTTTCCTTATGTGAAATGGGGGAGTGTTTCCTTAAGGGACTTTCCAGCTCTAAAATCCTATGATTCTCAGTGGGCAAGAAAATTCAGCTTTTGAGCAAAGCTCGGAGTGACAGAGTGGAGTTATTAAAGGCCACACAGCAACTGATAGTCAGTTTGAAGAAGAACTTGAGACTGTATCTCTCTTCTGACAACTAGACTCTGACATCCAATAAGGCTGAGGGCTTTGGGAGGGTGATGACTATGCCTGTCTCACTCACGATTATAGGTTCCATATGCCTGGCCAGAGCCAGCACTCAAGAGACATTTAGTGACCCAGTAAATGAAAGGATGACTAGAAGGTGGGGACTTCCTACGAGCAACCTGGTTTTGAGTATAGGACTTGCTCAGTTCTGAGGTGTGGCACCCCGTGGGATCAGCGACCCTGAATTTCATATGGAGGAGGGCAACCTTCCCAGCATGCTGGGAGAGAAACGGACAGAGTGACTGTGTGGGAGACTAAAACATTTCTGTCATTAATTTTGACGGCAAAATCTGGCTTGTTGTTTCACAGACACACACGTCAAGTGTCATACTTCTGGAGGCGATGCAAGGAACATCAGATGATAGCTCTGACTCTGGATATTGATGAGTCAAGAGCCAAACCCTGAACTGTCTTGGATTGTGCAACAGAATTGCTTTGATCGGACCTGTGGAGCAAGTAGGTTACTTGAGGACTCTTCATAAAAACATGTCACAAGTCTTTGAAATAGCACATTGTGACCCCGTGCATACTTACCCAGTGAAAATTACAGCTTTATGAAATGAAACTTTGCCTTTAGTCTGTGCTTGTACCTTGATACTTTAGGATAATTCCATTTCGTGTTTTTTTTTAAGATTTTATTTATTTATTTGACAGGGAGAGACAGATTACAAGTAGGCAGAGAGGCAGGCAGAGAGAGAGGAGGAAGCAGGCTCCCTGCTGAGCAGAGAGCCCTATGCAGGGCTTGATCCCAGGACCCTCAGATCATGACCTGAGCGGAAGGCAGCGGCTTTAACCCACTGAGCCACCCAGGGGCCCAGATAATTCCATTTCGTTTTTATTTTGTTATTTAAAAATACTCAGTGCAATGCACTAAAAGTTGATTTCATGGACTAATCCACAATCTGCAAACAATACTAAAGGGTATGTTAGAAGTGGGACAGTTTGGGGCATGTGTGCATTAGGTATTTCCTTTTGTTTCATTTTGATTTAAAAAAAGTTTTATTGAGATATACTTTGTGTGCCACACAATTGGCCCATTTAAAGTCTGCAATTCCATGGTTTTTAGCATATTCCCAGAGAAGTGCAACCAACCTGGTAATTTTGGAATACTTTCACCCCCTCAAAAAGAAACCCCATATTCTTTAACTATCACTCCCCATCTCCCCATCTCCCTGGCTCCCCGGCCCCAGGCCACCACTCCACTACCTTCTGTCTCACATAGATTTGCCTATTCTGGACATTTCACATGAAGGGAGTCGGAGAACCTGTGTCCTTTCGTGACAGGCTTCTTTCTCTGAGCATCCTGTTCCCCAGGTCCATCCGTGTTGTCACATGTGTCAAGCCTCCATTCCTTTTTATGGCTGAATAATGTTCCGTTGGGTGGGTCTACCACATTGTGTGGATCCCTCCGTGGAGGCGCTTCATCTTTATTTACAGAGGAGGCTGCCTGTTGCTGCCCAAGTCTTTCTGGAATCACTCGTGTTCAGCGTCGGACAGGGCGGCAGGGCGGAAGCCCGGGAGCCCGCACGGGGAGAACTTCCGGGGTCACACGGCCCCGCCCCCTGGGTCCTCCGGCCTCGCCAGCGCGTCGGGAGGCAGGGCAGGGGCTGGTGCTGCGGGCAATGGGGCGCACGCAGCTCGCGCTCCTCCCTTCGGGTGCCGGGGAAGCACGAGCCGGGCCGAGGGCAGGAGCCGCGCGCGTGTCAGGGCCCGCGGAGAAGGCTCTGGAATGTCCCGTTCCGTCCTGCGAACGCCCTCGGGGCCCGGAGCTGCCGGGCAGGGAGGAGAACTTTGTCCGCCCTCAGGATGCTGGCGACACCCCTTCGGCAGAAGGAAGTTGCTCCAGACCGAATTTTATCGCCTCTTGTTCTTTAAACTTGGCCTTTTAAGTTCCTCAGTGTCACCCAAATCACAAAGACAAACGACTAAGTTGCAACCTGAGCCTCTTTTCAGGTCAGTGTTACTATTTTTTTAAGCATCTCCCTTCCCTGCCTTTTTTTTTTTTTAAGATTTTATTTATTCATTTGACACAGAGAGAGAGATCACAAGTAGGCAGAGAGGCAGGCAGAGAGAGAGGAGAGAGGAGGAAGCAGGCTCCCTGCCGAGCAGAGAGCCTGATGTGGGCCTCGATCCCAGGACTCTGGGATCATGACCTGAGCCGAAGGCAGAGGCTTTAACCCACTGAGCCACCCAGGCGCCCCCTTCCCTGCTTTTAAATGAACATACAAGTGATACGTGTGCAGATCCCCCGGGTGAAGACAGTGGGTGTCCTCTTGCCCCCAAGGTCTTTACAACCCTGAATAGAGGATTTGATTTAATGTTCGCCGAAAGGCCGCCTTTGGCTCCACCTGATTTCTGGAATTTTCTGGGTTACTGAGGCTGGGCAGTTTTTCATTTTCTTGGCCTCGGCCGTGACATTCCATGCTGACATGGCTGCGTCTGCCTGCTCTGGGTCTGAAATGTTCCTGGCATTTTCCTTGGGTGTCAGCTAACCCAGCATTGCGCAGGATGGGTTCCGAGAGGAGAAACCGGGCCTCAGAGGCAGGGCGGAGAGGAGGTGGCGCCCCTCGGAGGGAACCCTGGGTCTGCCCACGCAGCCCGTGGTAATCGGAGCAGAGCGCCGGGTGGTGTCTCAGCCTCACCCCGAGGCGCCAGATGCTGGTTTCAGACAGGCCTCGGCGTGTGTGTCTGCAGAGGACCTGGGGGAGTGGGTGGAGCTAGCTTTCTCAGGCAGTGAGCCCCGGGAATCAGCCACAGGGATGGTTCCCGAGAAGGTGCAAGCGACGGGCCCTTTTGGAATCAGGAGGCTTTGTGTTTGGAAGGTACTTATTGAATGCTCACTAGGCACCAGGTAGCCTTCTGGGCTTTCAAGTTACATTGCAGGACACACTGGAGTTTGTTTCTGTCTTTATGGTTCCTTGTTGCGGCGGGAGGTGGGAATCCAGTGATCAAATACATAGGTATAATATGATTCAGGCTTTGAAAGAAAACTAAAGCAAATATGGAATGTAGAGTGAGGTCCTCTCGTGGACACAGAGGTCTGGGAAGAGTTTTTCAAGGAGGTGATGCTTAGCAGGGATCTGAATGGAGCCAGAAAGTGAGCTGGGGATTTCTAGGGATTTATATTCCAGGCTGAGGAGGTGGCAGGTGCAAATGTCCTGAGGAAGGTGCTTGCTCGACATGCTAGAGGAGCAGCAAAAGTACAGCATAGCTGGCCCCAAAGAGCAATGGGGGTGGACCTGGGGGGACCCCATCATATAGGGCCTTGCAGAAGTATGAGGCCTGATGTGATTCTGGTTCGTGCCTCAGTTTCCTTATTTCATGTTGTTTGAGATGATAGGATGTCAAGTGAAATGTCTGGATGTAGGAGGCATTTAGGAAAGGCCAGTTATTATTCTACTCTACTAGGAGATGGCAACAGGAACATTTGTGATGCCCACAACCTCACCCGACTTGTCCAGTTCACCAGGATTACCACCCTTTCATTTTGCCTTGGGTTGGGTATTTAGGAAGTCTAGTTTATCTCTACTTTTTTTTTTTTAAGATTTTATTTATTTATTTGACAGAGAGAGATTGATTAGAAGTAGGCAGAGAGGCAGGCAGAGAGAGAGAAGGAAGCAGGCTCCTTGCTGAGCAGAGAGCCCGACGCGGGGCTCGATCCCAGGACCCTGAGATCATGACCTGAGCCGAAGGCAGCGGCTTTAACCCACTGAGCCACCCAGGCGCCCCTAGTTTATCTCTACTTTTGACTATCACTAGATCTCCTGGGTGTTGACTTTGATTATGGTGGAGAAGGGAAACTGAAGACCTATGCCATGGGAGTGCTTTCTTTTGCTAGCCAGCAGGGACTGCGTTTCTAGTTGGTCAATGTATTTTGTGCCCACAGGAGAAAGAAACGTATGGTGCTTCATGAAGCCAGAGAAGGGGCCTGGGTGCCGGCAATCTCTTCAGCTCCCTCCTGTGATTCTAAGACAGTATCGTGAATGTTCACTTTACCCTTCGGCACCTATTTGTTGGGTTGGTTTTTCTCTGACAGTACAAGGCAAAGCTCTTCAGAGACCAAATGAAAATAAGAGTATAAGCAGAGTGCCATAGGACCCAGTAAAGTAGCTAGGAAGACAGCAAGAACGTTGGTCCATCAGTTATGATGTAATAACATATTTATTTTATCAAAGGTCCGGAGTCATCCTGTCGCACTGAACCCTGGGTGTAATCTACAGAATCCATGGCTCCCAGGTCCTCCCAGAGGGTTTTCTGCTGACTTCCAAAGGAGTTACATTGAGGTCAGTGGTTTCCAAACAGGTATTGGATGGGAAGGGTAGTGTCAAAACTCCAGAAATAGTAAAAATTAAAACCAGGTCCATAAACTGGTATTTAGTAAGAACTTATTGTGCACAAGAAGAACAATTCACGAACTGGGAATCTTCAAATCCAAAATGGATCCAGAACCCAGATCCATATCACAAGATGGCTTATGACTTGAAGATGAGGATGTCATTGAACTTGACAAGGATTAGTTATCACAACCAGGGTTTGCAGATGGTGTGGGGTTGGTGAAAAATGACCATCTTATATCATTTTAGGAAGACGAGTATAGGTTTTTTGTTTTTGTTTTATTATCAGAGGCATTTACAAGAAATAACCTAAGTTTCTCTTATATGAAGTAATCTACATTTAGTGTTTGAATGATTTTGTCTACCTGCGGAATTTTCAGTCCTCGTCTCCATTTTATTTTATTTTGATGGGAGGAGTCCCCCAGGAGTGGGCAAGATGACATTTCTGTGGGGAGGCTAGAAAAAGATGGTAAGAATTCTAATTTCAGTTTTAAAGATCTCATCCTTTGGCATCATCCTCAACTCCACCTCCTGAGTACTAGTCTGTCCTTCCTGTACTAACTTACTAGTTGAGAGATGGACTCTGGAACCGGATGACCAGGGTTCGAATCCTGACTCTGACACTTCCGAGCTGTTTGCCTTTGGGTCAATTCCTTACTCTCTTGGTGCCTTAGATTCCTCATTGGCAAAATGAAAAAAAACTACTACCCACCTGTTCAGGTTGTTGTGAAGATTAGAAGCATGAGTGTATGTAAAGTGCTTGAAAGGGGGCATGGCATACTGTTCTAGTCTGCTTTGTCCCTATTTTCCTATTATTCCAAGGCGATAATTTATTGGTAAACAAAGATGAAAATATTAGGCAGGTGTCCTACATTTTTTTCAGTGATGAGATGGATGATTAAAAAAAATTGGAGATCATTTTTTGAGATGATGAACACCACATGTGTTCATCTAACAACTATGACATTAACCTTTTTAAGGATACCATTTGCTAGCGGCTATTTTTTTTTTTTTAATCAATGGTGCAGGTTTTTGTATCAACACTAGAGAGAAAACATTTGAGATATAAAGGATCAAAGCCCCAGAAGAGCACCCAGTTGCTTTCCAATTATAGATCTATTTTCTGAGGCTCGTCTATAAAGAGCTGAGCTGCCTTGAGAACACAGGGATGTTCTAGTTTTAAGAGCCTAGAAAAGCAGATTGTTCTGGAATAATTGCACTTTCCATACTTTAGTAACAGATCTAGAAAGGGATTAATTTTGAAAATCAAGATCTTGGAGCTCCTTCAACTAGGAATGTTTTTGGAAGTGTTGGAGAAGGGAAAAGAAATAAAGTAAGATTCATTTTAATTCAAGGTATATTTGCCAGATACTTCCATTTTTTTTGGATCTCCAATTCTCAGGGCTTCCATCCTCAGTGTTTCATGTTAAAAGAGCCCCAGTTGGGCACCTGGGTGGCTCAGTGGGTTAAAGCCTCTGCCTTCAGCTCAGGTCATGATCTCAGGGTCCTGGGATCGAGGCCTGCGTTGGGCTCCCTGCTCAGCGGGGAGCCTGCTTCCCCCACCCTCCCGCCTGCCTCTCTGCCTCCTTGTGATCTCTCTCCCTCCGTGAAATAAATAAATAAAATCTTAAAAATAAATAAATAAATAAATAAATAAATAAATAAATAAATAAATAAAAGAGCCCCGGTTAACCCATTGTTTGCCAGGCTCCTGACAGACACCGAGCATAGACTGAGCTTTCCATTTTTGAGCTGAAAAGAAGAATCCCCTTTGGAGCTGGGCGTCCCTTGTGCCCTTCCCTCTCCCTCCCCCTTCTCTCCCTCTCTCCATGGACGTGAACAGCCTCTCCTCCTCCACCAGTTCATCCTCTGTGAGTCACTGGCAGATGTGGGGTGGAGACGCTGAGGGCTCTCTCCCAGTGGTCTATAAGCAATAGATGGAATTCTGCCTTGAAGGGAATCCTACAATATGGGTTTTATAGGACTTAGTGCTGGCTTTGGCTCACAGATCAGTAGCAGCATCTGTTTATAATAAAACGAAGGGTCTGTACCCTGACTCTGTTTGCAAAGGGCCACGGAGCTGCAGCCATTCAGAGTGGACCAGACATTAGCCTAGCTGTCCAACAGAGAGCTGCGTGTCACCTCTCCAAAAGGAAACGGAAGCAACACAAAACCCCAGACAACAACACCATGTCCTAACAATAGTATTTAAATACCTTTCATTATGGGAACTTTTGAATATAATACGTGGCCTTTGTACCCATCACCCAATTCCAAAATTACCACTTCATAGCCAGTCTTGTTTCATTTACAGCTCCTTGATTTCCCCCATGCCCCGGAATATTTTGAGGTAAATCTCAGACATCGTATCATTTCATCCCCCATACATTTGAAAAAAGACCATTTAAGATACTGAACCACATGGCAAATGGTAAGAAGCAGAGAAAACGAAACAAAACCCATCTAAAAGCATCTAGTGTGCCCGTGAACTCAAGAGGGACCTCTATAAAAAAAATTGGGTGAAGAAACAGCCAAACTGTTCTCAGTGTCCCATCTCTGAGTGAGCTACTAGGTGAAAGACCCCCTGCTTATCAACACCCTCCCCCAACCGGTGACTAACTAACTGCCTTCTTGCCTTTCTGTAACCGCTTGGCTGCGCTACGCCCTTCCGCCAACTGCCACCTGACTGCAAAAACAGGAAGAGAACAAAGGACAGAAAGCCCCGAGAACCCCTCCCGGCCGTTTTGGGGAATTCCAAGGGAACTAACAGCTGTGACCTTAGATAAGCTGCATTCTTGTTTTAATTAACCAATAGGAAGCCTGTCGCTAAGCCGTTGCTTGTGTACCTCTTCTTCCCTTATAAAAAGCTTGTGAGCCAGAAGCCCGGGCGCTCAGCCAGCCGATGCTGCTGACCGCCCGCAGGCGCGTCTGTGAAAAATAAAACCCTCTTGCCTTTGCATCCAGTAGAAGCCCGGTGTCAGATTCTTGGGTAGCGGGATCTGAGGGTCTTTCATTTGGAGGTCCCACTGAGATCATTAGACTCCTGCCCAAGACTCCAACCGGTCCCCACCGGGAGGTAAGCTGGCCGGCATCTGTGTCTGTGTCTCTGTCCCCCTTTGTCTGTCCGTCTCTGTGTAATCACGCCGCGACTGATCAGTAACTCCGTAGTTGGTCTGTATTTTTGGGCAGCCTGAGAAGGAGTTGACGAACTCAGACTTCTCCCCTGCCACCCTGGGGGATGCCCCGGGGGTCAGTAGGGTCCGCTTCTTCGGGGCCCCAAACGTAGCCGAAGGGTACGTTTGTTTGTGGGCCGCGGAGGAAACTCTACGATCCTCCCGGCCCTCCGAATCTGTACTTTCGGTTTTGAACCGAAAACGCGCAGCGTGTTTTATTGTTGTTTCTTTAGTTGTCTTTTGTGTTTTTTTCGTTGCTTGTTTCATTTACTTAGATTCTGAAATGGGACAAACTGTTACCACCCCCTTGAGTCTCACATTAGGTCATTGGAGAGACGTTCAAATCCGAGCAAACAATCTGTCGGTAGAAGTCAAAAGAAGAAAATGGCAGACCCTTTGTACCTCTGAATGGCCCACCTTTAACGTCGGATGGCCCAGGGATGGAACGTTTAACAATATTATCTTACAGGTCAAGGAGCGAGTCTTCAACCGGGGGCCCCATGGCCACCCGGACCAAGTCCCCTACATTGTGGTCTGGGAAAGCCTGGTTGATGACCCACCTCCCTGGGTCTCTCCCTTTGTTCACCCGAAGCCTAAGTCCCTACCAGATTCTATCCCTTCCCCAACACCCTCCGCTCCTCCTGCCCCTCCCCTTGTCCCTCTATGTCCCACTGATCCTCCCAAACCCCCTTCGTCTTCTAACTTGTATCCCTTGATAGGTGATTCTTCCTCTGCCTGGCGTCCTAAACCAAAGAAGATCCTTCCTCCTGGAGACTCCCCCTTGATAGATCTCCTAACCAAGGACCCCCCCTCCCTATCAGGCTCCCCCTCCACAGGCGCAGGCACCAGATTCCTCAGATACCGAAGAAGAACCGGACAACCCACCTGAGGAACGCCGTCCCTCACCATCCCCAATGGTGGGGAGACTCAGGGGTCGCAAGGAACCCGCACAAGAAGGGTCATCCAAACTTCTCCCCCTGCGCCAAGGAGGGGGCCCAGGCAATCAACTTCAATATTGGCCCTTCTCAGCCTCAGACCTATATAACTGGAAGTCCCATAACCTCTCCTTTTCGCAGGACCCTGTGGCGTTAACCGCTTTAATTGAATCCATTTTAATTACCCATCAGCCCACTTGGGATGATTGCCAACAACTCTTGCAGACTCTTCTCACTACAGAGGAGAGACAGAAGGTTTTCCTGGAAGCCAGAAAAAATGTTCTGGGAGACGATGGAAGGCCCACCCAGCTTCCGAACGTGATTGATGCTGCCTTTCCCTTAACCTGTCCCGACTGGGATTTTAACACGGCTGAAGGTAGGACCCACCTAAATCTTTATCGCCAGTTACTCATAGCAGGCCTCCATAACGTGGGGTGTCGCCCCACCAACTTGGCTCAGGTAAGACAGGTAACTCAGGGACCAGAAGAATCTCCAACCGCATTTCTAGAAAGACTTAAGGAGGCATATCGCAGATATACTCCTTTTGATCCGGACAGTAATGAACAGAGAGGAAATGTATCCATGGCGTTTATTTGGCAGTCAGCACCAGACATTAGAAATAAGCTACAGCGGTTGGAGAATCTACAAGATTTCTCATTACAGGATTTACTGAAGGAGGCAGAAAAGATTTATAATAAAAGAGAAACCCAGGAAGAGAAAGAAGAAAGACTTAGGAAGTTGCAGGAAGAAAGAGAAAAAAAACTTAGAAAGGAAGCTGAGGAAAAAGGAAAAACGAGAGCGTAAGCGGAATAAAGAACTTAGCAAAATCTTGGCCGCCGTAGTGCAAAACAGTCAGGGACAAGAGTCAGGAAAGACAGACAGGAAGGGAGACACAAGGGGGCTCCAGGTAGATGGGGACCAATGTGCTTACTGCAAAGAAAGGGGACATTGGGTCAAGGACTGCCCAAAAAGACCCCGAAACCCCAAGGGAAATGCCAGACAAGTCACAAGATTGATGGCCTTGGATGAGGACTAGGGGTGTCAGGGCCAGGAGCCTCCCCCTGAGCCCAGGATAACCCTAACTGTTGGGGGGCAGCCAGTCACCTTTTTGGTAGACACCGGGGCTCAACATTCTGTCCTAACTAAGACACCAGGACCCTTGAGTCACCATACGGCATGGGTTCAAGGAGCCACAGGAGGGAAACAATACAGATGGACTTCCGAAAGAAAAGTACACTTGGCTTTAGGTACAGTTTCTCATTCGTTCCTCCATGTGCCTGACTGTCCCTACCCACTTTTGGGGAGGGATCTACTAACCAAATTGAAGGCCCAGATCCACTTCGAGCCCAAGGGGATATCAGTGACTGGCCCCAATGGAACCCCCTTACATATACTTACCCTTCAGTTGGAAGAAGAATATAGGTTACATGAAAAACCTCCTAGGCCTCAAGGCAATATAGAATCCCGGCTCAAGTCTTACCCAAATGCCTGGGCGGAAACAGGAGGAATGGGACTAGCTGTACAGCAGCCCCCCATCCACATACAATTAAAGGCAACAGCCATTCCTGTTAATGTAAGACAGTATCCTATGTCCAGCGAGGCTTACCAAGGCATTAGACCACACATACGGCGGCTACTGGACCAAGGCATTCTGGCCCCATGTCGGTCCCCCTGGAATACCCCTCTACTACCTGTCAAGAAACCTGGTACCAATGATTACCGGCCGGTCCAGGACCTAAGAGAGGTCAATAAATGGGTAGAAGACATCCACCCTACGGTGCCAAACCCTTACAACCTACTCAGTATCCTGCCTCCAACTCACTCCTGGTATACCGTCCTAGATCTGAAAGACGCTTTCTTCTGTTTAAGACTGAGTCCCCAGAGTCAACCCCTCTTCGCATTCAAATGGAAGGACCCAGAATTGGGGATATCAGGTCAATTAACCTGGACCCGGCTGCCGCAGGGGTTCAAAAATAGCCCCACCTTGTTCGACGAGGCCCTTCACCAGGACCTGGCCACCTTCCAGGTAAAACATCCCTTTCTGGTCCTACTTCAATACGTCGATGACATCTTACTGGCGGCCACTAGTGAGGAAGACTGTCGAACAGGTACTGGGGATCTCCTACAGACCCTTAGCCAACTGGGATACAGGGCCTCCGCAAAGAAGGCCCAAATTTGCCAGGCTAAAGTCACCTACCTGGGTTATGAGCTGCATAACGGCCAGCAGTGGCTAACTACCGCAAGGAAAGAAACTATATCCAACATTCCAACCCCCCAAACTCATAGACAACTAAGGGAATTCCTAGGGACGGCGGGCTTCTGTAGACTGTGGATCCCGGGGTTTGCAGAAATCGCGGCTCCCCTGTACCCCCTAACCAAGCAAGATACTCCTTTTGTTTGGACTGAACAACAGCAACAAGTATTTGACCATATCAAACAAGCGCTCCTTAAATCTCCAGCGCTAGGCCTGCCTGACATAACTAAACCCTTTGACCTATTTGTTGATGAAAAGCAAGGGTTTGCCAAGGGGGTCTTGACTCAGAGACTTGGGCCTTGGAGATGCCCTATCGCCTACCTTTCTAAGAAGTTGGACCCCGTGACAGCAGGCTGGCCACCATGTCTAAAGATGATAGCGGCCATAGCGGTCCTAATCAAGGACGCAACCAAACTAACTTTGGGACAGCCCTTGACCATCTTGGCTCCACACACAGTGGAATCTTTAATCCGCCAACCACCAGACCGCTGGCTATCTAATGCCCGCCTAACTCACTACCAGTCCCTCCTCCTGGATACGGACAGGATCCAGTTCGGACCCGTGGTAGCCCTCAATCCCGTGACTTTCCTGCCCATCCCTAGAGAGACACCATTACATGATTGTCATCAGATCCTTGCAGAAACGCATGGGACGCGACCTGACCTAACCGACCGGCCCATGAAAGATGCAGATCTGACCTGGTACACAGATGGCAGTAGCTACCTGCAGAATGGGGAACGACGGGCAGGAGCCGCCATTACAACTGACTCTCAAGTTGTATGGGCAAGTGCGCTACCAGGAGGTACTTCAGCACAACGGGCCGAGCTAATCGCCTTAACTCAGGCCCTCCAGCTGGTAGAAGGTAAGAAACTTAATGTCTACACAGATAGCAGATACGCTTTTGCCACTGCCCATGTCCATGGGGAAATTTACCGAAGGAGGGGGCTACTGACCTCCGACGGAAAAGCAGTTAAGAACAAGACTGAGATATTGGCCTTACTGAAGGCCCTATTTCTCCCCAAAAAGCTGAGCATAATGCACTGCCCAGGCCATCAGAAAGGAAATAGCCCAGAGGCAAATGGAAATCGCTTGGCTGACGAAGCGGCCAAACAGGCGGCTTTAGGGCCCCAACTATTGACTGTTACCGTACTCACTGAAACAGAAAGAACCGACGAGGCCCCCGTCTGGGAATACGAGGAAACCGATTTGGACATCATACAGGAGTTAAGAGCCAATTACAACCCGGCCCTGAACCGATGGGAATATCAAGGAAAGACCATAATGCCCATAAAAATGGCAAAGGAACTAATAAACCACCTCCACCGTTTGACTCATCTAAGTGCAAACAAGATGAAGTCCCTAATGGACAGGGCCAATTTAGAAAACTATTTCCCTAAAAGAAACTTCCTCCTTCAACAAGCAGCCGCTAATTGTAAAGCATGCGCCCAGGTAAATCCCGGAAAAACTGTCATTGGACCAGGCATCTGGATGCGCAGTCATTGCCCTGGCACACATTGGGAAATTGATTTTACTGAAATCAAACCTGGCATGTATGGATATAAATATCTCTTAGTCTTCTTAGATACCTTTTCAGGATGGACAGAGGCCTTCCCTACCAAGAAGGAAACTGCCAGTATAGTTGCCAAGAAACTACTGGAGGAAATATTCCCAAGGTATGGAATGCCTGAGGTGCTGGGGTCAGACAATGGGCCTGCCTTTGTCTCCCAGGTAAGTCAGTTGGTGGCCAAGCTTTTGGGGATCGATTGGAAATTACATTGTGCTTACAGACCCCAAAGTTCAGGACAGGTAGAAAGAATAAATAGGACCATTAAAGAAGCTCTATCTAAATTATTGCTTGAAACTGGCTCTAAAGATTGGGTACAACTCCTGCCTCTAGCCCTCTATCGGGCCAGAAATACTCCCGGCCCTCACAGCCTGACACCCTTCGAGATCCTCTATGGTGCTCCCCTGCCAGCTGTCACGTTCTTTGAAACAGATATCTCTGCTCACTCCCCTTCCCCCTCTATACAGGCCCATCTGCAAGCCTTGCAGCTGGTGCAACAAGAGGTCTGGAAACCCCTGACAGCCGCCTACAAGGAAAAACTTAACACCCCATCGTGACCTCATCCCTACAAAATCAGGGATAGTGTATGGGTCCGCAGGCATCGAGCCACTAACCTTGAACCCCGTTGGAAAGGACCATACACAGTACTCCTGACGACACCAACAGCGCTAAAGGTCGACGGGATCGCAGCCTGGATCCACGCCTCCCATGTAAAGGCAGCACATCAGGAGAAGCAGGCTGAGCATCACCAGGAGACCACTGCTCCCTACCCAGACTCAGAATGGACCATCCAACGCTCCCCAAATCCACTAAAGATAAGACTCGTTCGCCGTTAGTTTTATTCTTTTGCTTATTTTCTCTCCTGTCCCCTATAAAAGGCACCAGTCCACATCTCCCCAAGCAGTTAACCTGGCAGATCCTCTCTCAGACAGGAGAGGTTGTATGGTCCATTACGGGCTTACACACCCCCGGTACTTGGTGGCCTACGCTCACCCCTGACTTCTGTCAACTAGCAGCTGGTTTAGATGAATGGGACATTCCTACAGTAAATCCTCAATCCTTAACCTCTTGGACAGGAATCCACCCCGGACAGATGACAGCCCCCGGATGTAGTTCACCCACGGCCAGATGTAGACTAGCTCAGTCAGACTTCTATGTCTGTCCTAAGGATGGCAGAGATCGTGCCACAGCCTATAGATGCGGGGGATACCAAGAATATTTTTGTGGCCAATGGGGATGCGAAACTACTGGGGACGCATATTGGAGACCTTCCTCGCAATGGGACTCCATTACCATCCGCAGAAACTATACTAGGCCTGACATGGATGGAAATACTTGTTATTACGACAGAGGTTGGAAAGGGCAGGGACCAGCCCTCTCGTTACCTTTAAACATCACTTTCATAAGGGGCAGGGCCACTGATGTTGCCCAATGGATAGCAGGGAAAACTTGGGGCCTCAGATGGTATCTCTCAGGAAAAGATAAAGGTGTTACCCTCAAAATCAAACTCAAGGTTGAAAACCCCCAGACCCATCCGGTAGGACCTAACATAGTCCTATCAGACCAAAAAGCCCCAAGAACCCCTCCCGGCCATTTCGGGGAATTCCAAGGGAACTAACAGCTGTGACCTTAGATAACCTGCATTCTTGTTTTAATTAACCAATAGGAAGCCTGTCGCTAAGCCGTTGCTTGTGTACCCCTTCTTCCCTTATAAAAAGCTTGTGAGCCAGAAGCCCGGGCGCTCAGCCAGCCGATGCTGCTGACCGCCCGCAGGCGCGTCTGTGAAAAATAAAACCCTCTTGCCTTTGCATCCAATGGAAGCCCGGTGTCAGATTCTTGGGTAGCGGGATCTGAGGGTCTTTCACTAGGGACGCCTTTGGCCGTGAGTCTTCAACTCGTTCACAGTGTCAGTGGATTCAGAAGTAAATTTTATGCATTCAGCATTTGATTGCACTTGACTAAAATTACAACCTTGACAAAGAACATATTAATAGAGGAATAAGCTAGAATCTGGGAACTGGCTGTAGTCTGAGAGGGGATCGAGATGTTCCTGTCACCTTGGGGAGCGTGTTATTGATTCTCAGATCTATCAACCCAGGAGTTCGAAATTTCTGAAGAAAATGACAAAACTGGTGTAGAAAAAAACAAAACAAAACAAAACAAAACAATGCCCGATTTGCCTTCCGAAAAGGAACCGAGGGAAGATTTCAGGGGCCTTTCAGTTGCTTTTCATTGTCGCCTTGCTGAAGAGTGGAGTAGGTGCCCTTTCTCTTCCCTCCCTGAGCATGCCAGTTGCATGGGGACAAGCCACTCAGGTCATTTTTGAAATGTCGCCCACTCCTGATAGAGGTACAATCTAAATAAGGAACGGGAAGTGAATAACTTTGTTGTTGTGCTCAGGAACTTGAAATTCTAAATGTTTTATCCAGCATTTCTACCCATTTTTTTTTGAAGATCCTGAACAATTTCTCTATTTCACATATTTCGCTCAAACAGTTCTATTCTTTCCTATTACCACTGTCCTAATACATCAGGTTCAACGTCCTTTTTCTTTTTTCTTTTTTTTCTGTTTTTGTTTTGTTCTGGTGATTTTCATTTGGTAATCAGTGCCACAGGAAAAGATACAGTTTTAACATTAAAGTGATTTTTCTTCCACCTAAGTAAACCGTTAAAGACAATAGAAAGGAGAACAAATGTGCTTTTCAAGAGCCATTTTTCCCTTCCATTGTATCAGCTCACTGCAGATGGCATGTGTACAATTCACTTTTGACTGAATCATAATAAATATGAGACAATATGGTATAAACCACTTTTTATAATGTGATGCTCACCAATAAATTCCACTTCTAGCCTTAAATCAAATCGGTGCAGATGCAAAAATTATGTAAAGCTGGTGGTACCTGCTCTTGACCTTGTGCAGGCCCCCCCAGATTTGACTCAATAAACTTCTTCTTCCCTAATGATCTGGCAGTTATTCCTATCAAGAGAATACCATGGGGGTGCTGCAAGTTGGGGAAGTGAAGCAGTGATTCAGAGACCACCAGGGCCCTAAAGAAGATTAATTTGTATGAGGAACCTGAAAAGTTGGAAAAATCTCAGTGCATTTCTGAATACACATATTCATTTTGACCTGATTTCTGTTCCTCTTGTGCCCTGTAAAATTTCAAGGAATGTAGTTGAGGTCTGGAGATTTCCACAAAGAGATTAAGAGAGGCTATAAACTGAAGAAATAGTGGTTTTGTGTAACTGTTGGGCATGAAATATTTTCAGTACCAAGATGCCCTAATTTTCAGTATGGAAACTGAGTAAACACCTTATAAACATTTAGGGAACATTTCTATTAGTGCTCTTAATAATAGGGCATGTGAGTTTAAGTCTAAAAAGGGCCTGCGTCTGTTATCTTTCCTTGGAACAATGTATGAGACTATTTTTGTCTTATTTCATGAACTAGTCAGCGAAGCGGCTGCATTTTCTGGAGACATCTAGGTCCAATTTTGTGTTTTGTTTAGGAGCCAACCCATTTGGGAATCTTTATAAACACTTTTATTTAATACTTGCTGGATTTCATTATACTAACCAAACACTTTTAATCTTTCTACTTTTAAAAGAAGTGGGGTCCTCCTGGCCCCACGAAATCCTGGAAGGTTCTCTTGCAACGTGTCAGGCAGTCAGCTTTATAGCAGGGGCTAGACAGACTACTTCCTGCCTCCTCCTTGCAGTCTAGATGCTGCCCTGATTCTGTAACTGCTTGACAGAGGGAGAGCTAATTGAGCTCTCTTAGAGTGGTAAGGTTAGGGGACTTCATGGAGTCTTATCCCACATTTTGGGTGTTTCTAGCTCAGAGAGGCCCCAGAGGGAGCGAGAGTGGGGCAGGACGGGAGCAGGTATAGTCAGGTAGGCCTGAGGGGCAACCCTTCTTGAGCTGTGTAAGCTAACTAGACTCAGGCAGGGATGTCCCCTCTTTGAACCTCTGTTCAACCTTGTAAATTAACCATAGTATTATTTACCTCCAGGCTCGATGTTAAGATACAAGGACTTCACAAGTTGGTATGTAAAATAGAAAATTATTTTATTATCAACCCATAGTTTAGAGCTGCCTAGCATCCCTGAGGGATCAATAATAAGGGCACAACTTTGAATCACAGGAAGTGTGATGGTTTCAGCACCTTGCCCCCATCGCAAGGTAATCTTAATTCCAAAGATATTAAATAAGTGGTCTCTATATGCTACAAGTTCCTTCCTTTTGGATAAACACTATTCATAGCTTGATGAATTAAAATGTTTCTATTGATAAAGCAACGTGTTTACTTCCATGCATGGATGGATAAGACCTATTTTTACATTTTGGGCAATGGGCTTTGTAAGGGAAGCCATCTCTTACAGGCACAGTGGGGATTTTTTCCCCCAGAGGAGGCCAAGGGGAGAACTTCTGCTTCTTTTATTTCTTTTAGGTCTGAAGGGTAAAGCTGATGTTCTGTTGGTATGCCTCAGTCCAGCTGCAGTCTGAGCAGATGTGGCAAGCATTGGTTCTAATTAGTTGATGCCTGTGCCCAATTGTTAAATATCTTACATATTGCCCCTTTGCTATGGACCGAATTGTGCCCCCCCCCACCTTCCCATTCATATGTCGGAATCCTGACCCTCTAGCATGGCTGTATTTAGAGACTGGGTCTTTATAGAAGTAATTCAGGTTAAATGAAGTCATGAGGGTGGAGTTCTGAATGATAAAATCTGTGTCCTTATAAGAAGAGAAACCAGAGATTTCACTTTCTTTTTTTGTCTGTCTCTTTCCATTATGTGAGGACACAGCTAGAAGGTGGCTGCCTGCAACCCACGGAAAGACCTCTCACCACACATGACCCCTGGCACCTTGATCTTGGATTTCTGGCCTCCAGAGCAATGAGAAACAAAGTTCTGCTATTTAAGCTACCTGGTGCATGATACTGTGTTATGGTGGCCCCAGCTGACTAAAAGATCCTCCTAACAAATATTGATTCTCCCTGGAAATTCCAGCAGTGCATTTAGTTATCATTAGGGTATCATAGCTTGAAAGAAGACTGTGTGTGTGTGTGTGTGTGTGTGTGTGTGTGTGCATGTGTGTGTTTTGATGGCCATTTGCAGTTTTTCTGTCCATAAGCCATGTCCATAAGCAATGACATAAAAATAGATTTCACATTCAAATTTCAATAGCATCAGCTTTCCAGATTCTGTGTATTCAGGGCACCACCTCTGCCTTCTCTGAACAGCCTTGGGGAGAAGGAAGCCCTGCTCAGGAAAATTTTCTCACATAATTACCAGCCACGGGATGACCCAAGGCCACAGTCTACAGACATCTTTCCTTTGTCCTCATCTTCAAGATCTTAAAGCTTGAGTAGGAAAAAAAAGAAAATCTTCCCATGGAAGTATTGTATCTCATACCCTTTCTAGTCCAGAGATAAACCAAATAATCATTTTGGTCAAGCATATTCTAGAGTGGGCCACGGGAACAGAAGGGGAGAGACAGAAAAACAAAGGCCATAGTTGTTGCCAAGATTTGTATTTGTGCTTATTTTTTTAATTAAAAGTATTTGCTTCTAGTTGTCCATGAGGGATATTTTTCTTCTTGTGTTTAGAAAGAGGTGAATGTGTTTTCTGATATGCATTGACATAAGAGAAGCTAGGTGACATACATAAGTGAGGTGATGTTCGGACTTTTGGTTCGTTTCATTTTCAATTCAGATTTACTTGAAATCTTGTTGCTTGACAAAATATTCTCCGAAAATAATTGCTTAACTTTGTTAGGAAAAGTTGGACCTTCTCATATTTACTTTAAGATAACTTTATTTTACAACTTATTAGATTTCTTTCTTGATATGGTTCTTCTATATTTCTTACAAAAACAGTTTATTGGTTTTTTATTTACTTCATTTCAAATAGCCTTTCAGGGGTTTCTTATGTAGATATGAAATTTCTTCGGTTAGATTGAAATTTATTTCAGTACATGATACGAAGCTACCTTTTACTCATTACTGGAAAAATCTAGAGTAGCTTATTATATCAATGCCCCCTGAAGGGTGGGACAGACTCAAGCCTCAGTTGTATAATAGAAATTCCTGTTTTTCTCCTTGCCAATGTTCATACCCATTAGGATTTGTCCAGAACGCTCTCAAGATGCCTGCGCACCTTGCTCCCCACAATGACCACACCATGTTTAGAATGGAGGGAATTTTTCATTGCCGTGCATGGCTGACATCACTGGAATTTTTTACTGTGAGAAGAATGGAGAAACTGGGTTGTTCATGCCCATTCCCTGAGCCATGGGGCAAGTTAAGGTAGAAGCTGGATTATATTTCATGGTCATTGTGGCTTCACCATGTCCCACTTGGAGAGAATATCTTTCATATATTCTCCTTCTGAATGCAACAAATCACAGTGGAAAACCTCTATCATTTGTAGGCCTTTTATCCTCTTGGAGAAAAGAAAGCCACAGACTCTCAATGCTGTGAGCCTGTGCCTTTAGACCATGGTGGGTTTTTTGGGAAAGGGCCAGAAAGTTTGTTTCTGGAGGAGAAACATCGGCATTTTTCTTGTGGAACTTTAATTGGAAATAGAATGGTGGTTCAGCCTAGACAAGAGATCAAAATGAAACGAGCTGTGTTTTCATCCTCGTCCCTTAATGGACCATAATCCTAGTCATAAAAACCCACCACTTAAACTTTGGCAGTCTTGCTTTCCCAGGAAGCTTTATTACTAAGTATTAGCTCAACTCAAGACATAGCTTCTCCAAGCGAGGTTTGAGCCAAGGCCACAGGGGGGAAGAGAATGTGTTTGTGGGCAAGTCAGGGCTCCCCTATGGTCCTGAAGTACCTAAGCAGTGGTCCTTTGAGGTCTGATGACATTTTTCTGGGTGGAGAAAATATGCTTTAGCCCATTCCATACAAACTATACCTTGGGCCAAGTTCGCAAAGGGAGGCGTAGAGAATTCTAAGCCTCAGGTTTTTCTTAGAGTGACAAGCCAATACATAACTGTAAACCACTTCAAGAACATTTCCCCCCTTCAAGTGAATCCAGCATGCTCTGGATAATCTCATGCAAAAGGGTCAGGACCTGCAGGCCGCCTGGGGATGGTGTTCCTAACCAGTTCTTGCTCATTTATGCCTAGTGCTCGGTGTGTTTATCTTTGTGCCAATCAGTCAACTCTGGGTGCTCTTGACCTTGGTGCTTGGCCCTGGGTGTTTCCTGGTCAGGCTGATCTGTTCCATTTGTCCTGCCAATCAGGTCTTCTCCTGTGTAGGCAGTTGCATGCTGAACAAGCATCCAAGGTTCTTGCCATACCCCTCTGCTTCCCCCCAACACTAATAAGAAATGGAATTTGCTCCAGCAAAAACCCATCCATGACTGCTTCAGGTAGCTTTCATGTCAAAAGTGGACCCACTCCAGGGGCTACCAAGACTGGGGATGAGCCATATTCTCTAACTCCAGTGAAAGATAATTTGTGTCCAAATTGGACTTTTTTCTTCTCTGCATACTCCTGTAGGTTAAAAAAAATGCAATTGGAGATGAAGTGTTTTCATTTGAGATGATTAAGTCTTATTTTTCCAAATATAGTATTAAACCCTTTAGATCTCTGTTGCACACCCTTCTGGTCCTAGCATTTTCCAGATCCCCCAGAGGAATGCTGCTTTGCTGCCCTATACCCACTCTGCAGCAGTGGGGTGAAAAGCCAGCACAGCCCTGCCTGGCTAGCTTTCAGAGGGTGAAATGAAAATCACTTCTGTGTATGCAACGAGAGGGGGGATATTGTGTAGTCAGGAGGCAATTATCCAGGTTGGACTTGGGCCAGGCCAGTAAGGTTCAGTTGCTCCTCTTGCAAAAATTACCATCTAGGCTTTAATGACCCAGAGTGGTCAGGCTGGCATTAATTTACACCTCATCTCAGGAAGGCACCTCTGAGAATGAGAATGCCTGGTAACGTAATACTGTTCCTTGGCTCCAAGGGAAGGGGGCTGCTGTTAAGTGGAGATAGGAACTGTTTGTTCACAAGAGAGTGTATTCTAGAATGAGGGCAAGAGTTCACAAAGAGGCTACCCTTTGAAACAGAAAGCAGTCAGAGCCAGCACAAAAGGGATGAGCCCAGACCCTAGTGACCCATCCTAAGATGCACTGGGTCCATTTGTATCATTTACCTGTTCATTTGACAAAGGCTTATGGGAAGCTCACAAGCATCAAGCACTGAGCATCGTGCTGGTGAGCACAGTGGCAGCATGGCATAGAGCGACCAGCAGACAGTGGTCTCTGCGACGGTCCAGGTGGACGTGGGTGGAAATACATGCTTTCCTGGTGGTCTCTTTAAGGTGCTATCATAGGACAAGAGAGGCAAGGAAAGACATTTCCTGGAGCTGGGGGTTGGGTGTAGAGTGAATCAAAGTAAGGAGTTCTCAGAATCCATTGAAGGTGACCTAAGTGTTGAAAGATATTCTTTAATACAATATTTTAAAAAAAGTTATCATAGCAGTTTACATTCATTTGAGGCTTAGTCTATATCAATTGCTGTTCTAAGCACTTTATATATATTATTAATAAACTAGATTAATCCTCCCAACAGCCCTGTGAAGGAGAGGCTGTAATTATTTCCATTTTCCAGTTGAGGGAAATACAGCAGCGGGAGGTGAAGCAGCTTGGCCTGGTCTACCCAGAGACAAGGGGCAGAATCTCAATTTGAACTCAGAACAAGACAGAACATTATATAAAAGAAGATGATAAGTCAGTATAAGCCAAAAGATTACCTTGTAAACAATGAAATTTGGTTATTAATGATGAAACATATCTTGTTAATATTAAATATATCCATAAAGAGACCAAGTCTGGTGATTCTTTCCGTTTGACCAATGGAATATTCCTTCTCATGCTGTTATGAAGGGAAAATGAAGCAATTAACTACGACTTTGTAGAAATCTTGTTTCAACAGCTGTTGAGGATTATCCTGCTCAATACAATATCTATACCTACAAATAGTTGAAAGAAACTAGTTTTAATAAATTTAATAATAAATAACAAATTCGGAAAACTCAGTGAATTGGGCATTCAGATCATTGATTTTATCTGAATAATTGATTCAAAAATTGATTTTTGGCAAATTAGTTTTTGATGCAAAGAGGCTAGAAGCAAATGGGAAGGAAATAAAAAACAAAACAAAGCAAAGTAACTAACGTACCCAGTCCCGAGGTGAGTCATAGATAATGTTAGAAAACACAGTGCCAACTCTCCTGCTACCCTCCTCCAGGAGGCCAGAGATGGGCTAAAGAGAGCTCCTCCAACCCCCTCTGCTCTTGTCCTCTGACAGCTGCCAGATTTTTGAGGCATGTTTTTCGTTGGTTGGATCAACGACTCGGCCATACTGTGTGTAAGTGCTGCCAGGGGTGTGGCCTCCCCGAAACGTTGCCGTCAGATCTTTCCCCCTTTGGATTTTTGTATCCATCCTCTTCAGAGTTTCCTAAAGAAGTTCTTCGGAACAGGTTCGGCCAGTTTTTCAGCACATCATTCCAGAGAGCCCGAGCTGTGCCCGGCATGACCACACCACGTCAAATAGGTGTTGATGCCACTTTGGCACAAAGTCGGCACTGCTGTGGGCTGACTGCACGTGTCTGGCTTGTAAACAGAACAACTCTGGGCTTTCATGAAGGTATGAGGCAAGTCCTGGCACTTCTCTTCCTGCCACAGTGCCCTGATGGCAATCAGTTCGAGGCACTAACATCACCCTGGTTAACATCTCTTGAAGACAATCCCTTCTTCCAAGGATGTTGTAATGTGTGGGCCTCCCTCTTGGGCATTTCTGCATTGGATATCTAGTACCTGTGCCCTGTCGTGGATCTCTCCTTTATCCCCCCATAAAGCTTTTAATAAAGTACGACATTCTTAAAAACGAAAGGTATTTTCTTCAAAATCCTCTTTGGTGGCCATCGAATGATTTTTTTTTTTTAAAGCATAAAAATAGGCTGTTAATACTGGAGGCATTCTATAAACAGGACCTACCCCTCGCTGGGGGCCCTGGAGGATTCGTATTTCAAATGGCAGGACTGTAAAGGAGGAAGCTTTCAGGCCTGGAAGAGCAATTCTGCTTTATATTTGTGGAAATTTGTTTTCGAAACAGGTTTTAATGGATTTGCAATACTGCATCAGCCTGGTGACCAGAACTGTGTGCAGTTTTGCGAGATTTTGCTCCCTTCCCTTTTCCCACTATCGCCTTCATCACGGGTCACAGATAGCTCCAGGGGGTCCCCATTTCTGCTGATGTGGCAAAATATGGTACAAATTAAACCGCCCTGGTGGTATACAGAGAGCTGCCAAATTTTCTTTTTTGGTGCTTTTATCTTCCCAAGGGCAGAACTGGCCCTAACCATGTGTATCTTATTTACATCTCGTACATACATGGACAAGAATAGTTAACCAGAACTAAGCCATCTGCCATTTCTCACCACACATTTGGTCATCTATACAGTACAAATGTTGTAGCTGCTCACGGGTCTGTTTTGCTTTGCAAGCTATCTTGATGTACAAAGTTCTGTTTTCCAGCTAACACTTTCTTTTCTTTTTTTTTTTTTTTTAAAGATTTTATTTATTTATTTCACAGAGGGAGAGAGATCACAAGGAGGCAGAGAGGCAGGCAGACAGAGAGAGGGGGAAGCAGGCTCCCCGCTGAGCAGGGAGCCCGATGCGGGCCTCGATCCCAGGACCCTGAGATCATGACCTGAGCTGAAAGCAGAGGCTTTAACCCACTGAGCCACCCAGGCGCCCTAACACTATTTTCATTTGTCAATGCAGATTTGGCCTTACGATTACACTTAAAAAACTCAAGTATTTTCCTAGTGCTCCAAATAGAATGAGCAGGAAAAAAAAATTGCAACTGTTAAAAATTATCATGGTCCTTGAGTTCCAAGGTGGTAATTAAATGGATGTTACCAACTTGTTTTTCATCTCAGAGACTTTTGGTTTAGTTGTTTGGGGCTACATTTATTATTTGAAAATAGAAAATAGAAATGGCTTCTGTATGGGGGATGACATCTTTTGGAAGAAGATCTTTCCATTAGTGATCTGGGAAATGGCGATGAGTTAGTTTGCGTTGCCAATGAATAGGTGAATGGATATAAAAATGTTTAATGTTCCTCTGAAGTAATAAGTGTCTCCGAACTTGAGGAAACATAGAGGGTTTGGGAAGATAGGGAGGTGAGTGGAGGCACCCTACAAGACAAGGGATATCTCAGGGCAAACAGTGTGGAAATGATTTCATCTTTGAAATTCCTACGGCAATAGAGGTATGACTGAGAAAGAATGGGTCGTGTGGCTGGAGGGGTGAAAGGAAATAATCTGGGCGTAGATGAGTGTTTTAAAACATTTATGCATTAAATTGTTGGAATTATTAATGAATGGTTGGGTTTATTAATAAATCAAGAATGAGAAATGCTCTCGTGCACAGTAATAGATACAAAGTGTGGTTTGTTTGCCAAAGTCAAAAGCCATGTGTCTAAGCCATGGTCTCCCTCTAAAAAGTTTGTTCTAGAAAATCAAGGGGTGGAATTCCTTCCACTCATTATCGAGGAGCGATGCTGGAGAAGAGAACACAGCACTTGTCAAATGCTTTGAGCATCAAGGGGCTAGGGCCCCGCTGCCAGGTGGAGAGAGGCTCTCTGGGGACCTAATTTCCAAAGAGAATCTTCTCTTACTTCACATGCCATCTCTAACCACAGTAACGCGTCTTTAGCTTTTAAATATTCTCGAAAGAGTGCTCATTTTTCACAGCAGAAACCATTTTTCCTGCATTTGAAAATAGGTTTTATGAATTAATGAGTCCCCGTTCTGTATTTCCCGGCTGACCTGGATATGTTCTCTACACAGCACGCTCCCCTTTTAAGTTAGAAGAGGGAGTAATGAACTTTTTTTTTTAAGGAAATCAAAACTTTTAGTTTTCTAGTGGCAGACTTTTTAAAAGTTATGTACATTTTCAAACCAAAAAACGAGAGTGATACCAGCAGGTGATACGGAGCCGCTGTGCTTCCGCTATCCAGCGTTCACAGTTATTACCGTTTTGCCCATCTCGTGCCACGTATTTATAAAGTACAAGTGTCTGGTGACCTTTTTGCAGTTAGACGTGTTCCTCTGAAGGGGCATGTGAGTTGAGCTACTGTAAAGATATTGGGGAGTCTTCTCTTAAAAATTGCTAAGGGAAACCCATTTGTTAAAGTGAATACAACACCCCCTTATTTTGTTTTGTAAGCAGAGTGTCTTCTATCTTCCCACCTTTCCTTTCTTCCTTGCCTTTTTGATTCACTAAGGATGACTTCTTGCCATATGTTGGACCAGGAGGTTGTTCTTCTCCACAAGATCATGTCATCTGATAATTTTAATGAGGAAGTGAAGGGTGTTATCGAGAGGCTTGTGGTGGTGTTATTTAATAACTCCGTGTTGTGTTCTCTTTTATGGTCAATCTTGTATGAGAAAATCTTGAAGCTACTTGCTTGCAGAATTAATATTGGTCACACCTGGGTCCCATCATTGCTCACTTTGCACAAGGCATGATTTAACCCCCTACGAATTCAGATAAAAATTATCCCTTTTATTTTTATCTATCTATCTATCTATCTATCTATCTATCTATCTATCTATCTATCTTTTTGTTAACATATAATATATTATTAGTTTCAGGGGTACAGGTCTGTGATTCATCAATCTTACACAATTCACAGTGCTCACTATAGCACATACCCTCCCCTATATCCATCACCCAGCCACCCCATCCCTCCCACCCTCCTAGAGAGTGAATGCCTTGGGTACTCAGCAGAGGCTTGGGGAAGTCAGGGTGTGGCCATCTCCTCGGGGTAGAGATGGGTAACTAAGAATGTGTTGTGGTAGACTCTGCTGGAGACCTTCCCAGCATCCACCTTCCTCTCTGCCTCACTGAGAGAAACCTACTCCTGTTGGGGGTGGCAATGGACCCAGCCGTAACGTGCCCCTGCCTCCCAGGTGAGATATTAGTAAAAATTTGCTGGGGATTGGAGGGAAAGATTTTGCTTTTCTGGTGTAGACTGCTGTCACTTTCTTCCTTTCCCCTTTCTTTCTGTCTAGAACAGGGGACTGGAGGTAGACTGCCATTTTGGGACTATGGTAAGAATCACAAGGATGAGGTGAGCGAGTTGGGGACCTAGCTCATGTTGAGGGATTGCTATACTTGCCCAGATCAGCCACTTCAGGACTTCTTGTTATGATTGGGAAATAATTCCCATTTGATTAAACTGGTAGAATCAGGTTTCTGTTGCATGCGTAGAAATGCAATTTCAAACGGACACATGCATAGCATGTAGGAGATATTATCATCACAGCCTCTTGGGTCTCTTGAGTGTGAGAAACTTTCTCAGAGAAACGTGTGACTAGGACTCAGCCTTCCAAGCAGTGAACTTTCTTCTTGAAAGTAACCCATATTTTCGATGGAGGACATGCTGAAAAATGTTCCTAAAAAAAAAAAAGAAAGAAAAAAATTCTTATTCGGAGTCTGTACTAAGTGAAGCAGAGAATTGAGGAAAGTGCCTAGAAAAACCTGTCTTCTTGAGTTCCTCATAGGAACTACTCACGTGATCAAGTCACAGATGACTTGGGGGCATTTTATGGGATCATTTTTTCCTTGGCAGGTGTAGATCTGCTTTGAATGTCTACAAGTATTGCATAAATAACCTAAGAAAGTTAGATTTGCATAGCAGTGTATCATAAAATGCTTCTGTTGTTTAGCTGAGAGGGTACCACGTGAGGGTGACTTATTCTGAGGCGAATAAGCAGGGCATGGGATGGTATCCCTGTGCCTTCAAATACTCAGCAATATGTGTAGCAGAGACATTAAAGATTGGTCTTTTTGAGAAATGACAGATTACCTAACACAGTAATCCATGCCATCAGACAAATTGGCTTGAAAAGGAAGACAGCTGGCTCTGTTCCAACACCAATAATACTATTAACAGCAGTGCGGACTGATGCCAGGAGGGCGGGGGGAGGCCCGCTTGGCAGAGCTGGATCTAGGGAATACAAGGGGAATATGCTCCAGGTACCATTTTTTTCTTGTTTTTCTGTACACACTTGGCATTTGATAGCCACATAAGGGCTGTTAACATTGGATGTTGCGTAAATCTAAACAGGTAAAGAACAGAACCGATTTTTAAGATAGAGAATATTCCAGCAATTCATCTTGAACACAGAACTCCAGTGCCCCTCATTCTCTGAGAGGCCTCCTGTTCCACCAGATAATTTATGACTCCCCCATCTTGGCATTTCGTTAAAACCCAAAGCACTTGACAAACTATATTTTTAAAAAAGTTTTCCGTGAGTTGGTTTCTAGCAGGAGGAATTTATGATGAGTTGACTTAATCCTCGCTTTTCAGAGACTTCTAAAAAAAAGTTCTTTCTCTAAACAACGGAATTATGTGTAGCGGATTGTAGACCAGGCAATGGGTAAGATGTCAGTGTTGCTGTGTGAAAGAAATCTCACCAAATGACTTCTTAAAGGCCCCTGTGTGCAGCCCTGCATTTGCGTCTGCCCTCTGAGCTAATTGTGCTGTCTGGGGATTGGCAGGCTTCCAGCTTCACCTGAACCACTTCCACTCTCGAGCCCAGCCAGGTTGCCTCTGTATTCACTTATTACAACTAACCACTGTGAAATCATTCGCAGACGTTGGAAATAACATATGTAAGGTGATTTATTTATATATTTTGACTAATAATCTTAACTTGTCATTTCATTTTAAAATTTGATAAATGGACTGGGAATTTGAAGAGGGAGCTGTTTGTGTTAAATTTATAACCCTGCTTCCTGGCATTTTGGAATTGGTTATTGCTTTTGGATTCCTTTTTTTGTCAGAGGCGTGTGTGTGCGCACATGCGCGTGCACATGAGATGTGTGTGTGTGTGTGTGTAAAGAGTCCCTTGCTCACTCTCTTCTGGTTTTTCTGATATGGTAGTATGATATTACAAAGATAATATTTGAGAGGTGTAGGCCTCATAGGATGCATTGTTTTCCAAATTTTTATGCACTAACAAAGAGGAAAACTGAAAAACATGGGTAGTGTTTTGTTAATACAATTTTGGCCTTTTCTTCCTGTGCTACCCACTATAAAATAAAATGGCGTTTCAGCAAATGTTGTTATTTTGACAGGCAAATAGAAAATTCAGACCCCCAAATAGATATCCTTGTTAGTTTCACCAGCCATTGCCAACTACATGGAATTCAGTTATGTTCACAGTTTCACTTTACTCTGACCTGAATAGACATTGTTATCTTCCTAACCCCTGTCTATTTCTATGACCAAAGAGAAATGGGTGGAGAGCTGTGAGACATGGGTTTGGATATTTCATATCACAGTTGCAGTTGCTCGAGGGAAACATAGGAGGACAATTATTTTGACTGAATGCAGTTGACCAATACCTTTTCTGCTAGTCTTTGCCTGTGCCGACGTAGGACTATGTGGCTTGGGTAAATAGCCATCATTCTGGCGAAGAAAATTAGAGGTGTGGTAATTATCTGCAGATAAATTCAGATTCAAATAAATAAATTCAGATAAAAAAAACTACTTGTCCTTGAAACACTTTCAAAGGGAAAATGGTTTTGTGGGGACTGACTTAGATCAGAATCTAGCAAACCTTCTGCGAAGGGCTAGAGAGTAACCGTTTCAGGCTTTTCAGACCACATGGACTCCGTGGCAACCACGGGACTACCGTGCCCATGCTGAAACAGCCACAGAGAGTAGATAAAGTGGTAGGCATGGCTGTATTCCGTAAAACTTTATTTACAAAGACAAACGGTGGACTAGATTTTGCCAACCCCTGATTTCTCCCACTTCCTCAGTTTACTGATAAGATAAGCAAATGGACTCAGTGAGATGGAGCAAGTCACTCAGAATCACCCAGCCAATCATCTCTCACTTCTGGCTCCCAGATGCCAGATCCCTCACTCAGACAGCTTCCCTTCTTTACTCCCTGCGGATCTTCTGCCTTGAAGCTGTGTAAACCTAAACCGCCAGTGATCGCTCTGCCTGGCGGGAGTAGCAAATACATGTGGAAGGATGTGCCCACGGAGAGCTGACCGAGGCTATTTATGGATGTTAAAATGAATCAAGATATAAGAAATCTGAAGTGTGTGCAAGCTACTTATTTTTTTCAAAATTGGTAATGTTTTTACATGGTCTTTTCTCCTGTCAATCTTTTCGGTGGTCCAAGCTTTCCCGCCTTCGTGCTCGTGGAGATCAGAGTCCGGGGCTGGCTCAGAGTGCTGACAGTTCTGTGGGGAAGGTCTCAGGCAGAGACTGAAACATGGAAAACCGACACTGTACAGAAAGCAAAGAGGATGACAGGGTCCGGGATGTCCGAAGAGTGGATAAATGGGCCTTAAAGCTGAATTAGGCTGTGAAGCCTTTCTAAGGTTCAGAACTCATCAGTCATGAGCACTTAACTGCTTTCCTACCCCATGCCTCTTCCATGAGCCATTGTGACTAGGGCAGGATTGTCCCATGTCACCCACCAGGTGGATCAGAAAGCCTTCCCCACAGTGTGAGAACATGGTTCTGGCCATGAGGGTGTCTTTTCTCAGGCCAGAGCTGTCTGTGGCCATGCTCTCTATAACAAAGAAGGCCCCTTGGCAGGGGAGAGAATGGCACCAACAGCGTATAGACCCAGAGAGATGGGATGAACAGAAAGATTTCCGGCGCCCAGCTTTCCTCGGTGAACCCCGATCAGCTCTGATCCCTGTGGCCCTTCTTTGGCTCTGTCAACCAGAGCAGGACCTCCTAATGACTGCCACCCCCACCTCCTGATTTTGCTTGATCTATTTTTAGTTGAATATTTGACACCCTGAATCAAACAGTCCCCCCCTTTTTTTTACCGTATCATTGGTAAAATTACCTGTCTTCAAATGTAAGTTGTATATAAAGTGTATTTTTTCATATAAAATCTGTTTCTTTTTAGCATACCTGATGCTGCTATATTCCTCTGACATTCCTTATGCTCCTAAGAGAAGCAAAAGATACCTTTTAATGTCTTTTTAGGAAGAAATGTATAATTGCATCCAGAACTCTATGAGTTTATGTGCACACACTCATAGAACACACACATACCATATCTGTCCCTCTCTCTTAGTCCGCAAGCAAGGTTGTTATTTTGAGACACAGCTACTTTTCACAAAAAGAACAAAGAAAAAAGCTTCACAGAGGGTTAAGCCATGAGAGAAGGATTGAGCAGTTGTTTTAAGAGTGCTTTCATTGCATAAGGGAATTCTTTGAGATTTGGATTCAGATAGCCATATAACTGGTCTCCTCTGATAAAGTGAAACAGAAGCTCCGTGACAGAAAGCCAAGTGGAAAACTGGAAATGAATATAATATAATCAGTGTTCACAAACTATACATTTCAAGGAAAAAGATTCCATTTGATATACTAATTCTCTCTGAGGTAGTCCTTAACAATCTTGAGAAATAGCATATTTTCAAGTATCCTCTTAACTCTGTGCAACCAGGTCAACAGTAGAGACAAATTTGTGGAAGAAAATGTCGATCACGTGGATTCCCCATAGTCAAGACATAAGACTTCATATATATGGAATCAAATGCCATACACTTGTTGAAACTTGGCTTTTTTCACTCAATGTATCTGTGAGAATCATTCATGTTATTGAATGAAGCTACCAGCTTTATTGTTTTGGGGTTTCTTTCTTTTTTTTAAGATTTTATTTATTTGGGGCTCTTGAGTGTATCAGTTGGTTAAGCATCTGCCTTCAGCTCAGGTCATGATCTCAGGGTCCTGGGATCCAGGTGTGCATCAGGCTCTCTGATCTGTGGGGAGCCTGCTTCTCCTTTTCCCTCTGCTGCTCCCCCTGCTGGTGCTCTCTCGCTCTTCCGCTGTCAAATAACTAAATAAAATCTTAAAGAAAAAAAATATTTATTTATTTTAGAGAGAGAGAGAGAGAGGGAGAGAGTGTATGTGTGTGAACCTGGGGGAGAAACAGAGGGGGAAAGAAAGGGAGGGAGAAGGAATCTCAAGGAGGGAGGTGGGGCTCGATCTCATGACCTGGGATCATGACCTGAGCTGAAACCAACAGTTGGTCACTTAACCAACTGAGCCACCAAGGTGCCCCTGTCTTTTTGGTGCATGTGTGTGTGTGTTGCTTTGTTTTGTTTTTGCTTGGAATATTCCATTTTATGAGTATACCATAATTTATTTAACTATTTTGTTCCTGCTGAAAATTTGGGTTTTTTAAGTTTGGGGCTATTACATGCTAAGAATATTTTTGTATATATCTTTTTTTTTTCATTTTATTTTAAAGTAATCTCTACACCCAACGTGGGGCTTGAACTTACAACCCCAAGATTTTGAGTCAAATGCTCCACCAATTGAGCTATCCAGGTGCCCCTTTTATATATATCTTTCAGTGGACACACGTACCCTTTTCTCTTTGTTAATATACCCAAGAGTGGAATTGTTGGGTCATAGGACAGGCATAGGACTGGTAGATAATGCTAACTAGTTTTCCAAAGCAATTATACTAATATACACCTGCCAAAAATGTTCCATATCTCCATCAACACTTGGTATTGTAAGTCCTTTTAACTTTAATTCTTTTGGTGGTCTTATGCCGATATCTCCTTATGGTTTCAATTTGTATTTCTTTGAAGACTAGTAAAGTTCAGCAATTTTTACATGCTTACTGGCCACTTGGCTATCCTTTTGTAAAACTCAAGATTTTTGCTCACTTTTATAAAACATTGGGTTGTCATTTTTCTTATTGGTTTGTAGGAGCTCTTTATATATTTTGTGTACTAGTTATTTGCCAGATTTTTGAATTATAAATAATTTTCTCCAAGTCTATAGTCTTTTTTTTAAGAAATGATACCAATTCTATTTTTTAAAAAAGATTTTATTTATTTATTTGACAGAGAGAGAGAGAGAGAGAGAGCGCCAGAGAGCACAGTGAAGGGAATGGCAGAGGGAGAGGGAGAAGCAGGCTCTGCAGAGCCATGTGGGGCTCAATCCCAGGACCCTGAAATCATGACCTGAGCCAAAGGCAGATGCTTAACCAACTGAGCCACCCAGGTGCCCCCAAGTCTATAGTCTTTTAATGTTGGATTATGATGAACAGAATTTCTTAATATTAAGAAATTTCAGTTTTCAAACTTTTAAAGGTAAGGCTTTTTGTGTTCTGTTTAAGAAATTTTGCCCACCCCAAGGTTATGATAATATTCTCTCATATTTTCTTCTAGGAGCTTAATTGTTTTGACCTTAACATTTAAGTCTATGATCTGTATGGAATTAATTTTTCTATATAGTGTGAGGTAAGAGATCAGAATTCATTTTTCTATATGCAGATCCATTGACCCAGCAATATTTATTAAAAATATTCTTCACTGAATTACAATGTACTGTTATTGTAGATCAGATGACTGTGTATGTATGCATCTATTTTTGGGTTCTTTATTTTTTTTCCATTGGCCCATTTCTCAATGCCTGTGCTTCCATAACTATCTTTACTGCTATAGCATTATAAGTTTTGTTATCCAATTACATAAGTCTTTCAGATTTGATCTTTAAGATTTCCATGGCTAGTCCTTTGAGTTTTCATATACATTTTAGAATCAGCCTGTTAGTTTCCACAAAAAGCCTGCTGGGATTTTGATTGTGATCACACTGAATTTGTAAGCTAATTAAGGAGAATCAACAGTCTAACAATATTGAGTCTTCTAATCTGTGAAAATGGTTCATCCTTTAATCTGTTTAAGTCTTTCAGTATTTCCATCAGTGCTTTGTAGTTTTTAATGTATAGATCTTGCACATCTTTTGTTAGATTTATTCCTACGTATTTTATGATTTTTAGTGATTTGTGTTTGGCATTTTTAAAATTTAATTTCTAATTGTTTTTAGTGTTATATAAGCATACAATTTTGTATCCAACAACCTTGCTAAGTTAACCTAATAAATGTAATAGTTTGTAGTTTCATTTGGATTCTCTCTGTATACTTAATTATGTCTTCTATGAATGCTGATGTTTTACTTTTTCCTTTCCAATTATTTTACCACTTATTTCTTTTTCTTGTCTTATTGTACTGACTAGGAC
This sequence comes from Ailurus styani, assembly GCA_002007465.1. Taxonomy (NCBI): domain Eukaryota; kingdom Metazoa; phylum Chordata; class Mammalia; order Carnivora; family Ailuridae; genus Ailurus; species Ailurus styani. The sequence goes on along the minus strand of LNAC01000369.1, from coordinate 1,556,822 downwards.
CTATAGTACAATCTTGAATAGAAGGAATACAAGAGTGTTGGATGTAGAGTTTTGCAGATATGCTTTATCAGGTTAAGGAGTTTCTCTGCTATTCTTAGTTTACTGAGAGCTATATTTTTATATATCATGAACTGTTATCAAATTTTATCAAATGCTGTGTCTGTGAGTATATTTGAGATATGACTATTTGAGATGAGCATATTTCTTTCTCCTTTATTCTGTTAATGTGATTAATTACTTTATTTTAGGATGTTAAATCAACTTTGCATTCCTGGAGTAAATCCTATTTGGTCATGATCTGAAATATTTTTTAATTTACTGTTAGATATGATTCATTAGTATCTTGCTTAGGATTTTTGCATCTGTAGTTTTCTTATGCTAGGGTCTGATATCAATGTTATGGTCCTCACCAAAAAGTTGGGAAAAGTCTTTTTTTTTTTTTTTGGAAAGGTTTTTGCAACAATTCACAATTAAAGCCATTTGAATATGTGATTTGTTTTGTGGGAAGTCTTTATAGGTTTAATTTCTTTGATAGATGTAAGAATATTCAGATTTTCTATTATTTATGTCAGTTTTGGTAGAATGTGTTTTTCTGGAATTTGTTTATTTCACTCTTTTCAAATTTATTGTCATAAAGCTCTTCATAATATTGTCTTATTATTTTTTAATATCTATAAGATTTCTAAGGATATCCTCTTTTTAATCCCTGGCATTGGTTACTTGTGCTTTCTTTTTCAAAATCAGTCTTGCTTGGTATTATGAATTTTGTTTATATTTTCAAGCTATCAGCTTTTTGGTTTGTTAATTTTTCTCCATTGTGTCTTTATTTTATCATTGATTTATACATTTATCTTTATCATAGCTTCCTTCTATTTTTCTTGGGTTTAATTTGCTGTTTTTCCCCCAAGGTTCTTAAGATGGAAAATTCTTACTTTCAACATTTCTTCTTTTAAAATATATGCAAATAATATACTCATTTATATTTTAATATATGCATTTAATTCTATAAATATGACTTTAAGCACTGCTTTAGCTGCATTCCAAAGGTTTTGATATACTGTATTTTTACTTGATTCAAAATATTTTTTTCATTTCCATTTTAATTTCTTTAATCATCTATGAGTTCTTTAAAGTGTGTTGCTTAATTTCCAAGTACTTAGTGATTTTCTATTTCTCTTTCTGGTATTGGTTTCTCACTCAATGCTACTATAATCAAAGGAAATATTTTTATTTCAATCTTTTGAAATTCGTTGAGCCTTCTTTTGGTCCAGTTTATGGTTTATTTTGGTAAGTGTTTCATATGCACTTAGAAAGAATGTGTATTCTCCGGATGGTTTTAAGTACACCAATTAGGTCAAGTTGGTTAATCATGTTTCAAATTGTCAGTATTTTTTTACTGATCTTTTACCTGCATGTTCCATCGGTTACTGAGAGAGGTGTTTCAAAGCTGGTGCTAGTTTGGCTTTGGAGAATGTGCACAGGGCTGCCTTCTCTAGCTGCAGAGGCTGGCCCTGCCATTACGGAATATGTGAATGGCACTTCCTGGAGCTGTGGGTTGGAACTTATGCTGAAATGAATGTCAGCTTGGGCCCTGATAGGTTAGACAACGTCAAGATGAGCCAGAGGCCTGTGTTAAACATTTAGTGCCATATTAGAATGACAAGTCAAGCTCTGTCGCTTATATAATTGGCTTTTGTGGCTATTTTATTTCTTTGCTTTGCTATTTCTTCTTCAAGTAAGGCCATAAAAACACCAACTTTCCCTAGGCTGCAGAGGCACACAAAGGTCCTGGCCAAGGTCTACGTGAAGACCCTGAGGAATGTGAATGTCAACAGGAATAACACAGATGCTGGGAGGTATATGGTAATTACTGTTTACCTACGGAGATTTACCTCCTTAGCAATATCTGATTTGGGAAGTGGGACCTGACACTAGCTGAAGCATTGGTTCAAACATCTCCCCCAAACTTATTTCTAAGTGGTGAACATTTCCAGATGCGCATATGTGCTGGCTCCAAATTGTGGCTCTGGGCTTGGTACCCGTGAGGGGTTAACAAGTAAATGTAGGCTTCTTTGGAGCATCGGGTTGGGGAAGAACAAAGATTTTGGAATTCAGAAAGACCTAGAATTGAATCCTATTTTTGCATTTTCTTGCTCTGTGGTGAGAACAAAATCACAGGCTCTCCAAGCCTCAGTGCTTTTATCTGTAAAACCTGATTCATACAGTTTGTGGTTAGGATGAAGTAAGTAGGAAGCTTCTAGCAACTGTGCCTGGCTATAGAGAAAACTAACACATGCTAGCTCCTCATCCTCCTCTCCCAGTGTCTCAAGTGACAGAAGTGAAGAATGACACTATTTTGAGGTTAGGGTTAGAGACAGAGTATGGGATTGGCTGAGGAGCTCACCACTGGAATAAAGCTGGGAGTAGAGAGGATAAGGGTTTGCAGGACTGAGGCCTGATGAACAACAGCCAGGTTTTCTCACAGAAGGAATGAGGACTGGTCCACAGCAATATTAGACCCTGCCTGCTGCAGGTACTCACCTCAAGAGAACTGTGAGCCAACCAGGAAAGAAAGACCTGACTGGCCCTCCAACTTCTGTCCAAACGTAGAAAAGGCCCTCACACATTGGAAGTCGACCCAAATATATTCTCCTGTTTTATTTTTGCACAGGACTGGGACCTGTTAGCACTCATCAAGTTCCGAGATTTGTAGTAAAGCACCTCAGAGGAAAACATCCTTGCCATGACTAAAGGAGGCCTGGTCGTTTGGGCTCAGCACGATCTCCAACAAGAGTGGAGGCGTTAACTCAGGCTGGTGAAGGGAAAGTCAAGTAGGGAGACTCACTCTGAGGGCTTCTATGGAAGGTTCTAGGAGCCCTAGCTTCTCTCTGGTAGGGTATCCAGGTTGACCTGGAGTAATGGAGGACAAGCATTCTGGGTAGCTATGAGCCTGTCTAAATTGTGAGAATAAGTTCCAGGCAAAGCATGAGGCCAGTACATGTTATGTAAGGTCTAGTCCTGGGATGGGCTTCATCTTTGGCAGGCTGCACTGAAGATTCCAGAGGCTTCTCCTGGCTCGGTGGGAGATGAATTAGTAGCTGGTTAATGATATCTGCTGTAGCACAGGGAGGGGCTGGTTCACCCATGGGCTCTTTCTTTTTTTATTTCTTCTAGAATTTAACTTTAATTTTTCTCAAAGGAATATATTTACATGATGGGAAAAGGCAACGATACCACAGGGCTTTCATGAAAACAGCCGTCTCTGATCTCACCTCTCCCCATCCCCAAGTCCTGCTGCCGCCCCCAACTGCCCCCTCCCCAGAGGCAAACTACTTCCACTTCTTACAAGCTATAGATTCTTATGTCCATATTTCTTTTCTTCTTTTATTAAGGCAGAATTCAAACAGACATGGAAGTTGGGAGAATAGTATGAGAAACCCCGATCCCATCACTTGCCTTCAACCATTATCATCACATGGCCAGACTTTTTTCGTTTCTCTCTCTCTCTCCACTCCCAGATGAGTCGTCTCATCACTAAATAATTTACTATGACTCTACAAATAAGAAATCTTGTTTTTAACATAAACACGTACCATCATCTCTTTAGCCTCATCACATATCTGATGTTTAAAGTATTTGATGATCTTACCACTTTTAAAAGACATTTTTCCCACAATTTTTAAATAACGTGCTTGTATTTGAGCCACTTATTTTCAGATCCAGTAGCCTGGTTGCTCTCTTCCAGGGATCCCCATCTATTTTAGAACAAATCTGCAAATCACTGAAGGGCACAAAGTTAGCCATAGATGACTTCTGGTGGTTTCCCACCTGGGGTCCCTCCCCTGTGGCTTCCCCACCAATCCCTTCTCCCTGCCAGCCCCTGCAGATGCTGGGATTCTGAGCAGCTGTGTCCTGAGATTAGCTAATGTGTGGCTTTGTGTTTTTACTTTGTGAATGAGAGTGCAGTGCTGGAAACAAGTACTGTAAAGCGCACTTACGTAATCACGCTCATTCACTCTGGACACTGGGAAAGCAGCAGTGGCAAGGCGAATTTTTTCCGAGGTAGCCGGTGTGGTGTAATGGAAAGACATCATGGCTTTCGGAACTGTAGAGCTGGGGTTTAAATCCACGCTCTGTCACCTAGCAGCTATGTGACCTTGGAAAAATGACATAACCTCTTTGTGTCTCAGTTTTCATACATGTGATACAGGGATAACAATGCTTACCTCTAAGGGAATTTGTTGTAAGGACTCAATGAAATGACACACACAACACACTGGAAATAGTACTTGGCACATAGTAGGGACTTAATAAATTGCTCTCTGTCTCTCAGGATATACATGTATATGCTGCATATATGTGTATATGGGTGTGTAAATATGTATATTCCCAAATATAATATTTTACTTTTTAGAGATAGATGGACAAAAAACCCAGCTCAATTTTATTTTGCATATTTATCACTGTATTTATTTAAAAATTATCTGTACTTTCTATTTAAACCTCCACTTATGACTGCCTAAAATAAAAAATATAAAACAACTCCTTTTAGTAATACATCCTTAATTCAAATTAAGAATCCAGATGATAGAAGTAAAAAAAAAATAACTTATTAGTTTCACATAATGCTAACTAATTGAATGTGAATCTCTTTCTCTTGGCTGGGTTTGTTTTAATGGACACATGACTCACATGGTTAAAAGTGGTTCAGTCAGGACTCCTCTGGTTGCAAGGGGACCAAAGATCATACTAGCTTGCTTAAGCATAGAGGAATTTTACCAGCTCACAGATGAGGGAAGTCTAGAGGTGGTGTTGTCTCCAATTAAGTCCCAATCCAGGAGCTCATCAAGCATTGTTAGATTTTTCTCTTCTTCTTGCGATCTCTCAGCTCTATGCACTGGCATCAGTCTGTAGTTTCTTCCCATTTTCAAAGGTGTTCAGGATAGCCACCCAACATCTCTAGTTTCTCTTGTCTTCTCGGCCCGCAATCCCAGGGGAAGAGGAACTTTGCTTTCCCAGGATCTGCAAATCACCTCTCAGGGAAGACTCGTGTTGGCTCTCTTAGGTCATGTGCTCTCAGAGAGGGTGAGACCACAGCATGGGGCCAGGGCTGGTTGCTTAGGGTAGGCAATCTCACCAGGACCACGTAGAGGGAAAGGGGTGATTCTCCGGAGAAGAAGCAGAGAGTTGATATCATATAAGGATACGGTTTAAGGAAAAATAATCGTATCACTTACATAGTTTGTCAAATGGTTATTGGTCATGCTAGCACAACCAATGTATGATAATTTTTATCAAACCAAAAAGGTGAGTTTTAAGTTGGGCTGTAAGGGAGGAACATATATGGATTAGCAAAAGCTCAAGTGAGCGTCTTTGCTCATAGTAAGCAATAGGGATGACAGCTGACATTTATTTGGGCTGCCATGTACCAGGCAATCTGCTGACCCTTCACATACCATCTTATATAATCCTCACACATGATGATCCCGTGAGGCAGGTATTATCGTTATTCTCATTTTAAAATATGAGGAAACTGAGTCGCAGAGAAGGTTGGGAAATGTATTCAAGGTCACACAGCTGGCATTCATGCTGAAGTCAGCTGGTTCTAGAACCCCAATTCCCAACCTCTATGCCCTGGGATGCATGCCATTAAAAACATTCTCCTTGAAGACATGTTGAACTCTGTTGGGTACCAAGCACACCGGTGGGACTGATAAGGCATCCATTTGGTTGTGGATTTGGGGACATACCCCTGGGTGTCCGGTGCACGAGTGTGTGCTGGGTTCCACCACCTTTGCTACGTGGCAGTACAGTTGACCTAGCAGGGGATGTTTACAGACACGAACGAATAGCTCAGTGAGATTGACACCAAAAATGTCCAGGCTCCATTTTTGTGCATGCTGGATCATTGCAGTAATTTCCATGGGTGTCTTTCCTGGACCCATACATTATCAAGGCTCTGCTAAGAAAGTGAAGTTGGACTATAAAGTATCAGTCTAACCTTAAACCAGTGGAACAGTGAGGCAAAAATAATTCAGAGTTTGCTCACATCAGCATAATCTGAGTGAATCAACCCCAAGGACAAGCCAAAATGAGCAAAGAAAGCATGTAAATGACATACGATCATCAGAGGCAGGGGCAAAAAGATGCGAAATTGACGAAGCCAGCTATATGATATTTTCTAACCAACTTTCTGTCATCTTTTTGGCTACAGGGGCCACAGGCACACCCCAAGTCCCCAAGTCTTTGAAGCTGACAAGGAAGAAAGAGGATGTGTGTATTTATTTTGTGTGCATGCATGAGAGTGTGTGCTAGTGTTTAAATTCACAGCCAGCAACTCTGTTGTATGTGTTAAGTGGCTGAAAAATTAGGAGAGTGCCAGACTCTGCTTTAATTGGATTTTCTAACACATAAATAAAAGGAAGGGGAGGGAGATGCATTCTTTGATTGATGTTCCCCTCAGAGTGCACACAGCTGGTCCAGAGTCCCTCTCTTGCCTAATTAAGGGGACTTATTCAGCTCATGCCCAGAGCTGCTGCCTGTGTGCTGGTCTGGAAGCTGACATCAAGCTCATGGGACCAGAAATGCCTCTAGAGGTGGAGTGGGGACAGGAGACTGGACCCCTAAAGTGTTCTGGAACCAACACAGGAACAAATGATGACATATGGACAGCAGAGGAACATGAAGTCCAGCTCTGGTCTGGAGAAAAAGCCCCTAGAAAAATGGCTTCAGTGGAGGCTCGAAAATACACCCCAAAGGTTAACCTTTTGGAGGCTTAATGAAGAGAAGCCCCTAAGGCTTTTGAAGATAGGCCTGTTGTGGTGGGAGGCAGGTTTGGCCAGCCTGGGGAGAGAGAAACCATCCTGCAGTATTGCCTGCTAATACCCATTTTCCTTACCAAAGCTGGGACCCCAGGGAAGCAAGCTGGGCACTTAGGGCACAAAATTTAAGGAGACATTCACTCTCCGGTACTTGCGATACTACAGTGAGAGGGATCTTCCAACCATACAAATATGAGTGCTCCAAAGATGGAATCCAAAGGCCTTGAGGTTACAGAAGTGCTTCTCTCATTTTTATGTTCCTCCAAACCACCTGCTGAGCTCTTGAACATAAAATGCAGATTCTAGATTAGTAGGTCATGGGCTGGTCTTGAGATTCTACATTTCTAACAAGCTCCTGGGTGATGCTGAGGCTGCTGGTATGGGAACCACACTCAACACAGTGAAGAGTCCAGCTAAGTAAGGCCATGAGTGGTATCCAGCCTACACTCTGTTCTTATAAATAAAGTTTTATTGGAACACATTCACTTACATATTGTCTGTAGGTATGTTCTTGATACAGTGGCAGAGTTGAGTAGTTTTGATAAAGACTGTATTTACCACAAAGCCTAAAATATTTACCCTCTGTCCTTCACAGAAAAGTTTGCTGATCCTGGTTTACAAAATTTCTTTTTGTTTTTCACTCATATTTCAGACAAAAGCCATGTACTTCAATTTCTAGAGCTTTGCAAATGATGTTACTTCTCTTTTGATGTTCTATCCCTTCTCTTTGTTACCTCTGACCTTGTCATTCTGATCTCAGCTTAGATGTCATTTTTCCCATGATGCCTTGTTTGACATCCCAAAGCTGAGTTAGGTGACCCTCGTATATGTTGTCAGAGAGTCTCGAACTTCCTATTGAGACACTAATTGCCCTGGACTATAATTGCCAATTCTATCATCTCTATTCCCCATTAGAACATAGACTTCTTAAGAGTAAGGATGATATCTGTTAGTTCTTGAATTCCAACCACCAGGCACTTAGTTTCTGGTTTTAAATTTGACAACTTTATGACAACTTTTGACACCTTTCTTATTTTTAAGCTCCTTGAATGGAGAGAGGTCTTGGCATTCCAGAGAAGCTCAACCCAATCTGCTTCCCATTACTGGTCTCCTTGAAGAGGAGGAAATACTCAGTGGTCATCCACTCTAGTGAGAATAATGCCAACACACACAGACGCACACACACATACACACAAGTTGTGGTCAGCTCAGATTCCTGCATTGGCTCGAGGACCTACATATCTTTTGAGATTAAAAATATCTGACAATTGTAATTGAAGAATCGATCTGGTTTTCCTGGAATCTTCGACACTGGGATGCTTAAGAGCTTCAGGAAAAGTGTTAACTGGAGAGGATAGTGAAACTCTTGCTTATTATGATGATTCTTGAATTATAGTTATCCCTGCTCTCCTTTAACAGAGAGAATGGAAATCGAGTTCAATGGACCATTTTGAGAAAATAAGCAACCATGAGGTCAATTGCCTCTTTTAAGAGGCCAAGCAGTGGTTTTCAAAGCTCATTTCCACTCAGCAGGGCCAGCGGAATCTCGGGTGAAGAGCCAGAGTCTGCCCAATGAGTCTCTGTGGGCCAGCCTGGGGTCTGGCTGCTGCAGACAGGCCCCCACAGGTCCCTCAGATTCTTCCTTGAACAGCACAGCGTGTGTTTCCAGGGTGGCCCTTCGGCAGCAGGAAGGTGTCCAGTGGTGAGGCTTGAAGACGTTAAGCCGACCATTGACTGAAGGTTGGTAAGATTATCTGGGTGAGATGAGCCGAGATAACCAGATGTACAAGCCACTGATTCTTTCATTCTCCCCTGAGATGTTTAAATCATCACCAGGATGTTTGCACATCATGAGGCATTCACCTCCTTTCCTCACACTCTTCATTTCTGCCTGTTTAGGGTGGGTTCCACCAGGCCCCAGTCCCCCGAGTTCATAGTTAACTATCAGAATCTATGTACGTCTAGTGCCCTGGCTTTGTCCTTATCACAGATGAGTACTTATGACTTTTTAATATCATAAGCATTTCCTCCACAATTTCTCTTACTCTTTTTTTTTCCAGTGAGAAAAAAGCTCCTTAGGAGAAATTGTGTAACTCTAGAAACACCAGCCAGCATTTGAGACATCCTGTGACAGTGAAAAGCCAAGTTCCAGATGTTGGGTTTTGATTCTCCAAAGCAGTGTGAGCAGGGAAGGGGAGGGATCGTGGGCAGGTCAGGAACTAGTCAGAGAACTGCTGGACCCCCAACCCCCTGACACACTCATAGTTAAGAGTTCAAGGCAGGCAGCTGAAAAAGGCTTTAAGGACAGGTCAAAGAGGGCAGCACCGTGAGCCCTATCTGCTGAGCAAGCAACAGTCTTCCAACTTCAGATGCCCGGCCTATCTTCCCTCCTGATGCTCTCAATAAACTCGTACCAATGGCCACCTGAGGCAGGAGAGGTAGGGTGAGGTGCTTGGAGAAGAGAGCATGTTCATTTTCCTTGGTGCAGTCTGAATACATTGAATGAGTTACTTCTGGATTTTTCTGAAGTTTGACTCCCCCTTGCTCCCTTTATACTATGAAATAGCTGCTCATTTCTCTGTTTTGGTTTTGTCATAGCTGAGATTTTTCAGGCCACACACAGACATACTTTTTAGTTTTGGCACGGAGTAAACAGCCAAGGCTCATAAATTACATCCATAAATATTTGGTGTACTTAGATGTGTTGAGGGGTTTCAAAGGGAAGGAAAGAAGCCAAGACTGGGTAAAAGCAAGCTTTATCTAGAGGTAAATGAAATCCTTTATTGTTTGAAGACTTGAGAGCAGTCACCAAGAGGCAAAAATGAACTTCTGAAGTTTGCAAAGGAATCATATTCTGTTCCTATCATGAATAGCAAGGAAAATATCTCTTGATTTCAATATTTTTGGATTAAATGTCCCAATGACAGGGTGAAGAAATAGTTGCTTTTAAGCGTCAATGAATCATGAAGAAAAAGAAACTGGTCCTGGAACTAATCAGCGATCTAATATGGAACGGCTCTGGGGTCAGACAGTGGGCAGGAGTCAAAGAATCCGGCTTCTCATCTTCCATTCCTGGGGGTAGCCTGCATTGCCCTCCCGTGTCTGAAAGAGAAAACTAGGTGTGTCCTCTGTTAAGAGCCTCTAAAGCACAAATCTTTGCATATAGCAGAAAGGATGCTGGATGGGATTGGTGCTTGCATCAGGAAAGAACTCTTCACTTCCCGGGAGTATTTACCTCTGGATTTATCTAGTAGATTGTCTCAATGTATTGAAAATGGATTTACTTTCTAGAACTTTGATTGCCAGAACATTTTTTAGGACTCTCTATTGCATGAAATGAGCTATTCTTGTGCTGGCCAACTTCCTCTCAGGCTTATAAAGGTATCAGCTCCATTATTTTGTCACTTCTCTGTTCACAACCTCCGATGTCTCCCCATTGTCTATTGCAAGCTTTCTCAGCCTTGGCATTCTTGATATCAGGCTGCTATCTCGGGCATTGTAGGATGTTTAACAGTGTCCCTGGCCTCTACCCACTAGCTGCAGCATCCCCACTCTTGATTATAACAATCAAACATGTCTCTAGACATTGCCAAATGTTTTTCCATGGGGGATGGAGGAGGGAATGGCCTCCAGCTGAGAACCACTAGTCTGTCAAATAAAGGGTGTAGGTATTTATTTCTCCACCACCAGAAATTTGGTTCCCACCTTCCTCACCCTCTCCTTGAAGCACGTTTGTCTCTGAGGCCCCATGATACATACTTTCTTCATTATTGATCTTTGTTCATGTGTCCTCCTCCCTTGATGCCTTTCTTTTTGCTCGTTCCAGTAGAAATCCTTCCCCATCTTTAAATATGTCTCCAATCCCATCTTCTTCAGAGTTCTCAGCTCATTTTTTTTTCTCTTCCTAACACAGGTAGTGTTTATTGTCCTCCTTGCATTATTTGGGCCAATGGAACTCCAGATATGGTTAGGGCAATCTGAGACCTTGAGCTCTTGGGGACAGCCCTGGAGAAGAATCAAGGACCCAGAAATGACAACCTGGAATAGCCCAAGAGTTTCTGTTACTCTGAGGGGCCCAGATGTTGCTAAGAGTGGACCAGACCCTTTGAAGCTTTGCAATAGGTTAGGGGTGATGCCTGGCGATCACCTGAGTAGACTGATTGTAGAGATTCAGATGGGGACAAGGAACATGGCACTTGGGGATGGGTGCCAACACTGAGGACTAGTGTTATTGTGTACCATCATCTTGGCGCTGCATAACCTACTTCAGACAGTCAATGGTGACATCAAGGGGATAGCTTTGAAGTTTAAGTACACCACGATTCCATCAGCTTCTTCTCTAGCCATTTCCTATGATGCTGCTGCTGCTGCTGATGGTGGTGGTGACAGTAATTTTATTATTTAAGAGTGACCAGCTATCCTAATTTGCCCGAGATGGGTTGTGAGGAGAGCCTGGGACTTTCAGTTTTAAAGTTGGGAAAGTCCTGGGCATATGGGGATGAGTTGGTCACCCTAATACCTCTATTACCACTGCAACGATCACTGTGATGGTTACTGTAGCTTCTAGTGTTCTCTGTTATGTACAATTTAAGTTGTCTCAATTTTATGCTATGGTAACTGAAAGGCACTTTAGAAAAAAAGACTTTTTTTTTTTAATCTGTAACATATAATCCAAGGAAAAAAAACTGTGCCTATCACCCAAACACCTTTCCCCTGGAAGTCAGTCCTCATGAGGCTCCTCCTCTATGGAGTTCTGGAGTTCCCACAGCCATTGGGGCTTTCATGACACTAGCTGGGGTATTTTTCCATCTGTTGGGGATCAGAACATGTGTGGTTATGAGCTTCCATGGTCATGAAAGAATATCCAGATATTTGAATGAATAGTTCAGGTCTTCTTTTCCATTTCCACAACTCAAGCCTCACTATTGATTAAGTCAATGGGGTGACCCCACCTGCACGGCTGTGTTGCTGTGCTGTGTTGCAGTCAGCAACTGTCCCATTTAGAGAACACTTTTGTTCCAGATAACTTTGTTGGTTAACCAGGATTCTCCTACAAAACAAAACAAGCCAACAAAATGAGTTTAACTGTGTGAATCTGAGTAGAGTTGGCCAGAGAAATACTTGTCCTGAATTCTAGTCTTGGATACATGGCTCACCTGCCTTATACCTGAACAGATCCGTTGATGGTCCTAAACCCTGGCTTTCTCATCTGGAAAATGGGGATAATATTGCTTCATTTCTCTCAGATGACGTGAAAGCATGCTGAGAAGTGTAAGGTGTTATGCAGATGAAAGCCTTTGTACTGAAAATGCTTTCTTTTGGTGACTTTAAAAAAGAGTGTTATGTTAACTTTATCCTGGATTTGTGTTCAAAATCTTATGATGCATTAGCACTCAATTTCACATGTGTGGTATAGCTGTTATTTTTGGCTAATGTCATTATTCCATTCACTGTGCGGTCCTGAAGTTTGGGCCCCGAGGCAGCACATGTGGAATGGAGACAATGGAATTCTCTATCCTTGGGCTCCATTAAATGCCCTGGACTTCACACAGGGGCCCCCTGATGCTAACTCTGAGCCATAGCACTCCAAAGAATGATTGACCACAAAGTATTAAAAGCCTTATTCCAGATGGACAGAGGTGATAGCACCTACACCCAACCTCAAAATTCAAGGTCAAAAGAAAACCATCCAATTCTGTGATTCCTGTGTGACGTTTCAGCCTGGGCTAGGAGGGCCAGATGTCAAGCAGGATGTAGGGTGGGGAGTTTTTTACTTTTTAGATGGTAATTTTGGTGTTGAGAACATCATGAAGGTTCTTAGAGAAAGAGTGAGTGAGTGTGTGTGTGTGTGTGTGTGTGTGTGTGTGTGTGTGTGTGTGTGTAGGGAGGATGAAGGAGTGCGTTAGCTTTAGAGTTAGACTACTCTGGATTTAAAGAGCTCTTTACCTGTGACTTTGGATGAATAATTATTGAATTATTAATACTAATACTAAGTATATTTATTCTGGCTAAGATGAAAATGTGGTCTTTCCATCGAGGATGCCTAGCTGGGTGCCTCATCATAAGACAAACCTGGGAGGGTGCTTGAGAGAGGATGATTCAGGACAGGAAGAATCAACTTTGGCCTCATCCTATTAGCTTGATTCTCCTGTGGGAGAAGGATCACCTGGGAAGTAGAGATGTGGAAGGCTGGTTCCCAGCAAGGTTTACTGGCAGATGGAGGAGGAATAGAGGAAAATTGTCACATAACCATCAGGCAAAGGGGAGAATCCTTCAGAATGTGTGGCTAGGAAAAGAGTCTCCAGGAGCCAACTGCAGCCAGGCCCAGACCAGGCCCGCTGAAGAATGAGGAGGTGAGCTTCAAGGTGATGCCTCTTGTTCCTCAGGAGCCCTGTCTGCCAGCAACTCTAGGCTGCTCAAGGGTGCTCAGATAAACCTTACTCTAGGCTGTGGATATAATGCCCCAGTCTTGCTTCTCTCCTGGTACCCTCTCCAGGTTCCACCCACATCACAGTCATTTCTATCTGTTGGACTCCAACCCCTCCTTCGAGGCCCATCACAGATGATTCCTTCTCCATGGAGTGACACAGCTGAAAGTGCTCTCTTCCCTCTCCAGCTGTGGTACTTGGACCGCTGGGGTGAAAGCAAAATAAAAACAAAAAAGGAAATAGTGTGAGGATTTGGGAAAGGCAGATTTTGGATTGACAACTTTTATTTTACTAAGTAAGGATGTTTAAAAATGTGCAAACAAAACTATTTTCTTTCAAGTTTATAAAATTTAATATTTTATTCTAAAGATAGGAAGGACATGTTGCCAGAATTAGCAATGCTTTTTGAGATACAACAAAATTAACCTTACACATGAATCTGTTGTGTTGTCCTTTTTTTTTCTTTGCCTCTTTTTATCTTAAACTTCTGAAAAATTCACTGTGGGCTTATATCTCTACAGACCATGAGATTAGATAATCTTGACCCTGTAACAATTTATTAGTTCTTTTTTGGCCTTTCTTAAAGGTCCCCATTATGCTGGCATAGTTTGGGTTCAAACTATTTTATTTTATCCTAAGCTCCCTTTTGTAGGATCCCAGTCTTTGTAATTAATGTCTGTATCCTATAAAGCTCTTAGCATAGAGTCAATCCCCATAAAAGTTTGAATAGATGGGTGGATAGGTTATGCTTGAACGAGATGGACTTCTGGGTGCACCAGAACAAATGACAGGTGACCTTTGGTGCCCCCGTTCCAAACTGGAACCAGCGCTATGATAGATTGATTGCATTAGCTGTCCTTGTCCTGTAAACTTACAGTGCTCTACAAGGGGCCCAGCCATACAACTTGAGATAATTGGGTATTAGTACACATGATACAAACAAGGGCTTGAAAAAGTTACTTGCTTATTACCACTTGTATTCTTGCACTCTGTTACTGCCTTAAGAACATGTTGGAGCTACCTGCTGGGAAAAGGGGTAAGTGAAGAAAGACAAGTTATTCCAGTTAAAGCCAACCTATATTAGCCAGCAGAGAGCCAACACTCAGACACACAAGGAGGAAAACTACTATTATCGGCAGAGACAACTGGTCAACTTGCAGCTAACAGGAGGCTCTGGAGATTTCAACCAAGAACAGTTTTGTTAAAAGCTGAAGTGAGCAAAAAGACTTCTGAGCCAGAAGAAGGGATAGAAAGAAAAGGAAATCTGCAGGGAGGGGAGAAGTCGGAGACCACCTTTGCCCACTCAGCAGTTATCCCTGGGCCTGGGCTGAGTGGTAGCCCTCAGATTCCTGGGGACCAGCTGAGAGGAGTGTGGCACCTAGAATGCAGGCTCAAGTTCCCAGGAGATGCTTCTATTCTTATAGTCCCCAGGGGTCCTGGCCCTGTAGTCCCGCCTCCAGCAAATGATTTTGCTGGTCTGAACTACACATGTAAGCACTCACCTTCTGCTGTGTTTGTTAATTAAACACATATAAAATCCATCTGCAACAAATAATGCATTATATGTCAATTTAAAAAAATTTTAAAAATAAATAAAAGGCATCTCAATATTTTCAAAACAACATGCCATAAAAAATACCAAAGTTTTGATATTTAAACCTAAGCCAGACTAGTCATAGACAGACACACTGCCTCTTGCTGTCTCACCTGCATCGTGCTTCATCGTTTCAAATCTCTCAGCCAACAAGCAGAGGGGGCAGGCTTTTAAATTTTGCAAATACATGATCAACCAGTGTTATCATCTTTTCTGAATTCACTGCTATAGAAAATGCTTTGCCCATCTCTGGCTACAAATTTCCTTGCCATCTTGGTGAGATTTATTGCCTTTTAACACAAGCTTCTGGTATCTCCCGTCAAGCCATAGGTCAGGTGCAGATGAACCATTTCATTCTGGCTTTTCCCAGGTTTTAAGAATTCAGCCGTCCCTATGAGATAGGGAATTCTGCTTTGAAAGCAATTGGGAAGAGAATAAATAGAATAAATATTGGCCATTCACCAGAAACCATTTGGAACCTGAAGTCACAGTGGTCTGTGCTAGATGTGATTGCTGAACCTACCTTCTAGAAAACATATGACTGCACCTCTTGGCTACACCTCCATCTGTACCTATAGAAACCACTCTTCTACTTTCCCTGAGAAAAACTACCTGGTTTAGACAAATACCTCATCTGTCTCTGTCCCAGGCAGTTAGTTCGTGGCCAGGCAGTTTTTGGTGTTGAACAGGTTGTAGGCAGTTGTGAGTACATGGAATGGCAAATTAGGGGTTCTTCACCCAGGCTGTGCAGAAACAGCACCTGTGAAGCTGGGAAATGACCCAGGATGGTTAATTTTATGTGTTAACTTGGTTCTTCCCAGATATTTGGTTGAAAGATGTACTGGTTGTTTCTGTGAAGGTGTTTCTTTGATCAAAGCAGACATTTGCCATAATGTGGGTGGGCCTTATCCAATCAGGAGATGGGTGATGGTTTGAATAAAACAAAAGACTGAACTCTCCCAAGTAAGAGGGAATTCTGCCAGCAGACAGCCTTTGGACTTAAGGGTGCAACATTGGCTTTCTGGGTTTCCAGCCTGATGACCCACCCAGCAGGGAAGGGAGAGGTCGAAGACCACGTTTGCCCACCTTTTGCTGGCCTAACTAAACACTTACATCAAACAGTTCCTTAAAATAAATCCCTCTCTTTATATATACCCATCCTGTTGGTTTCTGTGGAGAGTGCTGGTGCATACAACATCCGTATCTGAGCCCTTTCCTGTCATTCTGATGTGGTTGTCCTGTGCTGGCCAGAGGACTGTTCTTTATAGAACATCTCTCATGAGGCACATGTGACCGGAGTTGAGGACTACCGCCAGGGCCCCTCTCTCCCCCTTCCACATGAAATCAGTTCTGACCCAGTCATATCGCTGTCATTTGAGTCCTGACTCTGACACTACCTGGCTGAACAACCTCAGACATTGAATTCTAAAACTTCCTGAGGCTCAGTGTTCCTATCTAGAAGGGACCTCAGATGAGGTCAGATGAAACGAGGAGCAGAAAGACAGGTGAGAGTGAATGTGCATGTGTCAAATGCCTGGTACTTTGGTCATCTCCATGGATGGAAAACACAGGGCTCTGTAGGCAGAGGAGGGGCCTCTCCACTCAGACAGGCAGCTCAGTGTCTTTCTTTAGCCTAGCATGGCTGAGAGCCGTGGGTCCGACCCGGTTTCAGAGCAGCAGGGGTCAAGTCAGGATGAGGGTGGGGAGAACCCTGGAGATTCAAGAATCAGCCTTTGTAGTAGATTTGGGGTCTCTGCACAGGGGGACTCTCTGGGGCTTTGGGTGAAGCCAGAGGTCGCTTCACAAATGTTGGTGAAACCAATTGAAATATTGTGGTCAAATCGGGCCATGTGAGAGAGCAGGAGACACATAGGAGCAATTTTCATGGTCAGCCGAGAGGCGCGGCATCGCCGGGGTTGAGAGACTTGGGCTCATGCCTGGCAGAAACTGATCCCCCTCCAGCCCGGGCCCAGTGGGCAGCTTGCAGGCGGGGGCGGCTTACTTTGCTCCGGCCTGGCCGGGAAGCACGCCCCTAGCTGCAATTTCATACCGGGACATTTGAGAGGGTTACGGGAAACTATTTTTTCCCTTCCTCTATCATCTCGAGTGAAACGGATTCAGGGCATGTGAAAAGCGTGTCCTTTAATTTATGGCCACATAAACAAACCTGAGCAGCCTGGACTGAAAGTCAGAGATGAAGGTTATAGGGGAGAAGCGTGGGCGTGGATAATGCTGTTAACACCCTTTCACCTCCTGTGGAGTGGGTCTGGGAGGGAGGGCGTGGGCATTTGGGCCATTTGCTACATGCTCTCCTCACACTGAAATTGCAGAAATAGTTGGCTTTGTTGACTTGCAGCATCGCGACAGGCTATTTTTAATAGCTGAAGGAAAGTGCTTGATTGGCAAGGATTGGAGAATAGGATCTCAGCCTACATTTAGAGAAGTGTACAGCAGGTACGGGAATTTTTGCCTTGTCCAGGGAAATAAACTGTTCAGTGGCCACTAGTGGAAACCACTTAGTAAGTTCATGAAGTTCTTGATGGTTTTAGGTGTAACCAGTTCATTTCAGCGTATACTTACTTATAGGTTGCCTCTGGGTAAGATTCTGTGCTAACCTCTGAACAGGAAAAAAGATGCATTCACCTAATGTCAGCCCTAATGGGACTTATATTAAAATGCAGTGATTAACACAGTACAGGAGTTCCACATTTTGCTAGTGGACTAATAACATGCAAACTACTTTAAGACTCAGCCTCCCCATCTGTAAAATGGGTTTGATGGTGGTGATGATGATTGTAACAAAAACATACGGAGCACTGACTGTGCTGGGCTCACAATGCACTCAGTTGTAAGAGCTCTCCATGTATTCCTTATTCAGTCCTGTCAACAGCCTGACAGAGTAGGCTATTATATCCATTTGTATTACCTCCTTTGGATATAGTAAGGATTAAATGAGTTAGTGTATTCAGAGTACTGAAAACAATGCCCGATGTTTGCAAACCACAGTAAATGTTAGCAATAATCATAATAAGTATTACATTATAATTTGTTGCTAGAAGCCAATCCCCAAATAATTGTAATAGTTACTCTAAGACAGGTATCCGCAAAATGCAATGAGGGTTCAGAATGGGGAGAGAGCACAGCTAGGATGAGTAGAGACTCCATGAGAGAGGTGCTCTTGGAATTGGGCTTTCCAGAAAGGATGTGAACATGACACACAGTGTGGCCTCAAAGGCATGGAGGCAGGGGCACCTGCAAGGACATGACCCACACAGTGACCAGGAAGCAGGCTGATGTGGGCCACATCGGGGCCAACTGTGACTGGGCCTGTTGGCCAAGGGCAGAGGAAATCTACAAGCTAAGACTGAAAATGTGTGTCATATCATGGAGCTCCTCAAAACATTGCAGGAGTTTACCCTGAACTGGGTAGGCAGGGAAGCCACCAAAGGATTCTAAGTGGTGAACACCATGGTCAGAGCTGTTTGTGTCTTGAACACAGTGCTGCTCAAAGAGTTTCTGAGCGAGCATATAAAACATCGGCAAAGCCATCGGTTCTGGAATTTAAAACGAACTCAGAGCCAGGCCACAGTTCAAAGTGGATGTGAGTTTGGCTTTAAGGATAGGATTAAATCAGATCTGAAAACGCACAGAGGCCAGATTTAGCTGGTCTGGCCCCAGCATTGGTGGCAGTGCCAGTATTTTATCTGGTTTTTAAATGATCCCTCCCGTCTTGCTTTCGCCTCTTGCCCTTCTGATAGAGACGGTTGGAAGGAACAGCTCAGAGCACCAGCACGTAACACCGCACCTGAAACTGAGCCATGCTGGGTGCAATTTATGTAAAATCTGCCACTAAACGTTATAGCATTTTCTTCCTGCTACTTATTACTTCTAAGTGGGACAAAGAGTGATTTGAGGACAGTCAATTCCTTGTGTATTTCTTGTGTGATTTCAACATGCAGGCACCGAGCTATAAGGCTGCGTCACAGGAACCGTGTCCTCTAAGAGCTTAGAGTCTCGGGGAGAACCTAGACCAAGACGTGAGCGTAAATAACTGGAAGGTAAGGTGAAAAAGAGGTGAGAGCATTTGACAGCGTGCAGACCATGTGCTGGGGAGGTGGTGGAGGGGTGCTGGTGAAGATGACTTTTCTTTGGAAAAGACAGCATATATCAACCTCCCACCCCCTTATTTTGTCCTTTATAATTTAGTACGCCATCTACTGTGGGCTCTCTAGACTTGAAACTAGACCTTGGTTTAAATCTTGTCTCCACCTTTTATTAGCTAGGACTCCTCTGGTAAATTTTTTGAGCTTCATTTTCTACAAAATGGTGACGATATTGCTTACCTCCATAATTGTCATTGGGATACAACAAGGCAACATATCCGTTAGGATGTGCAGATAATTTTGTCTGCAAGTAGCAGAAAACCCAACCCAAATTGGCCAAATGGGGAATTCATTAGCTTGTAACAGAGGCACCTTTGAGTGGAGGGGCTGGGGTGGGACCACCCTGTCCAGGAACTGGCTCCTTCAGTGTCTAGCTGGCTGTCCACGGTGCAGCTCTCCCCAGATCTGCCCCATCACACTGTAGCATGGATGCTCGTGTCCACAGACTTCACCTACATTCACTTCATTTGGGCTGACTTAGGTCAGTGCCTGCTTCTGAAGCAGGGACCATCATTGTAGGCTCCTGTGTGAATTGCTAGAAGTTGTGAGACTTTATGTCAGCTACTTAATCCCTCCATGCCTGAGCTCCTGTATCTGTCAAATGGACTTGATGTTAGTGCTTACCTCATAGGGTGGAGTTAGAATTTGATAAATGACGGTTACCTTTGATCAGTGCTCTGGTTTTTTTCCCCCAGACCATCTGAACCAACCTACTGGTGGTAGTGGGGGAGCAAGGGTCAAACCGCTGCAGTCTGGTTCTAGAGCCCACATTTTTACTACACTGCACTGAGAATCTGCATTCCATGTTTACTCCCTAGATTATCAATGTTTAGCACAGGGTCAGGCACAGAGAATAAGCGCTCCATAAACAGCAGTTGTCATTGGGAATGTTGTTTTGAAATGACCAGTTTGCAATCATGAAATGCTCTTCCTGGGTTTCTCTCCAGAATGAGGACCTGTAGACAAATCCATGGGAGGGAAGGAAGCTTTGACTTTCTATCCAAGTTGTATGCTTAATAAAGGGGATACCATGTTGTCCTCAAAAGACCTTTTAGGGCACAGACAAGTTTTTCTTTTTTTTTTTAGTTTTTTTAAAAAATTGATTTATTTATTCGAGAGAGAGAGAGAGAGAGAGAAGGAGAGATGGAGAGGGCAGGGGGAGAGAATCTGCAGCAGACTCCCCTGAGCACAGAGTGTGATGTGGGGCTTGATCTCAGGACCCTGAGATCATGGCCTGAGTCAAAACCAAGAGTCTGAGGCTTAACCGACTGAGGCACCCAGATGCCCCAGGGCACAGTCAAGTTTTTTGAAGGCTGTATGTATGTGTGTGGTGGCACTGGTCAGAAAGAAAGATAATGTCTTTTAAAATGGGCCACCTCTGTCACCTTGAGCTGTGTTAGTTAATGTTTTCAACAGCACATCCAGAAATATATGGTACCGGCCTCTGAGAGCACGTGGAGGGTGAGTCAGTTCGGTTCTTGTGTTTAGAAGATACGCTGATCTCTTCCTGGGTGTCAGGAAGGGAGCCTGGAAGACTGAACGGAATGACCTGCGAGTGCCCTGGCGTAGGTGGCAGCGACAAAGAAATACCCTGAAAGAATCTGACCTTATTTTATACAGGGCGTCTAATCTAATACAGCAGGGGAAGAATTTTTAAAAAGAGTCCCAAGAGGACTAATAAAATGGCTTTGAATTTCATTACGTTTGAGAGGGAGGCACTAATTCAATTAGCCACAAAATGAGAATTTTCCTACCCCTTCTGTGTGGAGCAGCTTTGCAGAAAGACTGCACCCGAGGAAGTCCTGGGCTGCCCTTGGATATAGTCTTCCTTGTGAGGAAAGACAGTTCTTGTCAAATTTCCGAACCGTTATGTTTCTGCTCTGCGAAATTCCCACGGGCGAGACTAGCACAGTGAGTAAGGGCACAGAACTTGAAGTTGGCTCTCTTGCTTTCTCAGCTCTGCCATTTATAGGTGTGGAACCATGAACAAGCTACTTAACCCTTCCAAGCCTCAGTTCCCTCACCTGTAAAGTGGGAATAAAGGAAGTGGCTCTCATCGTCCTAGGACCGTTACGAGTATTAACTTAGTTAATACACATTCAAGTCTTTAGAAGGGTGCCTGAGGAGATCTCTACTCTTCAGGTCTTAGAGTCAGTAGACAAGCACACAGAAGAGACTCATCACACAAGCTGTCAGTGGTCTGATGTGGCAAAAGGCCCAAGGAAGAAGCAATTGTCTCTGAAATATGTGGGGAAGGCTTCACAGAGGAGGTGAACTTGGATCTTGAAAGATTCACAAAAGGCTGCAGAGGTAGGACTCAGGAATAGCATACCTAAAAACAGGTCTTGCATGCCTCGAGTGTCTCCAGGGATTAGTGGGCATTTACCAGGGGCTGAGGCCAAGGATTTATGGGGTAGGCTGGTGAGGTATGAAGTTGGGAGGTCACTGAGGGCACGCAGTGAGCAGGACTGTTGATTTTGGCAAGACAAGATTGTTCCATTAAATTAGGAGTTCTGTGAGCTTTACAGAATTCAATAATTCTTGTCTAGGTTTTTTCTTGGATAGAGGATTTCAAATACTTTTGGAGAAAGCTCATTCCACAGCTAAATAGTCACGTCTTGGGGTTGACATTGGATCTTTCATTGGTAGCTGCTCTGGTGATCCCCCCTGGCCCCCTGCCCCCCACCACCAATGGGGAATTTGGTTAAAAGGATTCTGGTTAAAAGGATTCTGTCAGAATTAGAAAGAAAATGTCTGCAGTTTGTTACTCTAAAACCTGCTCAATTGTTAAAATCACTGTTACAATTTGATACGTCCATGGAATATGTAGTTTTTTGTTTTGGCAGAATGTGTCATTCCACTCTTGAAATTATTCTCATAAGTTTTTTTTTTTATTTGCCAGTTTATCCCTATTTACTGCATGACCCCTACTTGTAAATGGGTGCTGTTCTAAAAATTCATTTTTAAGTCAGTTGTGTGGACCACAGATTGCATAGTTCCATAGAAATGACCGTATAATTTGTTTTAGGTCTTTAGGCAACTTGGCCAGACTTAGTGAACACAAAATGTAGCTGAATAGTAGCTGACATTTATTAAGCCAACAATACAATTATAATAGGAAAAACTTCTGTTTTGAAAAAAGAGGAAGATAGTAATATTGAAGAGAAACTTCCCATTTCTATTTTATTTAAAACATATATCAGCCTTCCTGGATTGCTAGTCTATCATATCCCTGACAGTTTTAAGGCACCTTTGGATACATTATCTAATTAGAATCTCAAAACCAGCCCGTGAGGTCAGGGCCAATAAGGAAATTGCAGTTCCAGGAGGCAAACTGGCTTGTCTGAGGACATACAACTTTGGTCAGAACTCTCTTTTTAGAAAATAAAGGTACGATAGACACAGGTGATGAAGGAAAGTTAGCTTCACAGTGTCAATTGCATAGAAATCTTGTCATATTTTGATTAGAGGCTTTGGAGGAGATATTGGTTATAAGATGACAGGATCTTGCAACTACTTATCTAATCCAATAAATATTTTTTGAACTCCTACTAATCAGTCCTGTTTGGTTTTTTGGGGGGGTGGATGGTAGAGAATCACAGGTATTTAAGGCATGGCTTCGGGTCTTTATTAGTTGTAGTGGTAAAAATCGTGCAGTGGAAGGTCTCTTATCCAATACAGTTGGTGCCGGGAGTCTCTTGGTTAATTCAAAATCATAGTTTATCATGAGAAAAAGAACATACATGTTTTCAATAATAAATATTGCCATGTCTTTCTATTTTTTTAAAGATTTTATTTACTTATTCATGAGAGACAGAGAGAGAGAGAGGCAGAGGGAGAAGCAGGCTCCCCAGGGAGCAGGGAGCCCAATGAGGGACTTGATCCCAGAACCCCAGAATAATGACCAGAGCCAAAGGCAGACGCATAACCATCTGAGCCACCCAGGCGCCCTGTTGTATCTTTCTAAATAAACCAATTTACCCAAAACAAATCAATGCCTTTGAAAAAGGTAATAGAAAAAGCAAGTTGTTTAATAGGAGAATGAATCTCCCTTGGTATTTGTGGAGCACAGGGAAAAAAATGAGAAAATGGTAGGCTGCGAGTCTGTGACAAGAAAACAGTCACCTCCTAAGATTGAGCACCTTCCTCAGGCTGTGGCAGTGACTTTTCCAGGATGTATTATTCTGTGATTTTTTTTAATTTGCATGAATACTCCTTAAAATCAGAGACCCTGCCTTATTTTTTGTATTCCACGGCAGCTAATTCTGTGCTGAGTACCTACCGCTGGATAAATGTTTGATGACTGAATGAAAGGATAATTTAACACAATATTAGTTATGTTAGTAGAATAATAACCTGAACCAGGGGCTCAAAGAGTCGGCTCTTCTTTCATGTTTAACTGTCTCCCAGAGACAGCCCTGGGCCCTGGGAGATGAATTGGCTTCGGCTGACTTTTCGAATGACATGGCCAGCTTTCTTAAAAGTGGATTTCCATTCCATTCCATTATGCACTTTGTTCTGATCCTTGGCCGTCTTCCTGCACCTTATGACAAATCCTCACGGAGCAAATACCTTCTGCAATAGGGACAGGTGCCAAAAAGGAGAGAGGTGGAATCCTACCCCCTGCCATATTTCCTTTTTCATTTTGAGGATTCTAAAAAGGATGGTAGGACACTTTCATCTTACCTCCAGGTTTCTCTTGGAATTTATTTTTGCCTTCTGTGATGCATTTAAACTCTTCTCATTCCCAGAGTATTTATTTGTAAAATGGATTTAATTCTGTTCTTGTAAAGCCTTTAGAAAGGTCTGTCAGGGGCACACTTGGGTACACAATGCTTAAGAATGATGTTAAAGTTTTAAAAGAGATTTATTTGACCCCGAGGCCAAATGGCACAGCCTGCAAATGTGATAAATCTAGCAAATAAATAAACAAATAAATAAATAAACATAAATGCCTTTGAGGAGGCAACGGCCAATAGGCAGCTTTGCAGTTGGCATTTGCTTTTACAAGAGCACTTGTTAATCCCACATGCTCAGGACAGTTATAAAGGTTGCATTTCCTCCGCAGACCTTAGTTCCCCCGGGTGCACGGAGTGGAATGCTTTATTTGAGACCGGAGTCGTGAACGGGCTCCCTGCAAGGTGATGACTTCATGTATATTGATATTGCTGGTAGGGGTTTATTTGCTTTCTTGCAAGGCTGTGATCCTTTGAAGTCAGGAACCACGATGAGCACAGCTCTTTGCACAGAGCCTTATGCATTGAATGTGTTCAAGAGACATTCATTAAATGGATGGATAAGAATATGCCCCGTTCACGGCCACATCTCCAGCACCAAGCACTATGCCAGCACGTGGGGAACACTCAGGAAATATTTGTCACATGAATGAATAAATGAATGAAAGGTGCAAATCACAGTTTCAGCCAGTGTTTCTATCTTCAGGACTCTAGGAGATGGGAAACAAGGCCATCTCCAAGTCTTTTCGGTGGCTAGAATGGCACATTGCCATCATCCAAAAAAGTGTGTCAGAGCTTATCTCAGTGACATAAGGTGCTAGACTGTAGGAGAGGGAGGAGAGACAGACGAGAGAAAGAGAGGAGAGAGAATCAGAAGCACAAATGCCAAACATATCTGTCTGTCTGTCATTAGTCTATGTATCATCTGTTGGCACAGATATACACACACACATAAAACTAGCTGTGGACATGTATTAATCAGTGTGGAAAACCTTAACATCTACCATCTATTTCTATCTCCATCTATTTATATATAAATATCATCTGGGTCTTTGTCCCGTGTGTAAGACCCACAGCTCAACTGCTGGTGGACATTTCTACTTGTAGGCCCACTGACACCCTAAACTGTCCTTTGTCCTTGAGGGCAGAGCAGGTGGGGCCTCCCTGAAGGCAGCTGTATCCATCTCTGCATGCACTGTAGATAAGGCCTCTGTCTCAATGACCCCCTCCACTGTTTCACGTGGAAATTTCCTACGGGCTCCTTCACTGGTGTATTGTAGATGATCTGCATAAAGCTTATTCTCACCACCAGTTCTCCTGCTCAGAAACTTTCAGTGACTCCTCATTATTTATAGGTTAAAATTTAAATGCCCTAGTCTTGTTTTCAAGGAACTTTATAACCTGCCCTTGGAACTCTCTCTTAAGACTCTATTTATAGGCCCCCTCTTCCAGCCACATTTGTACTGACTTATTCTAGAGAAATGGCTGTTCATCTCTGTTTCCCCTCTGTGACCCTCCCTGAGCACCCTGATAGGTACCAAGCCCTCGATAACATTTCGTTTGTTTCTTCACCTGTTCGATGGACACGGGAACGCCATCTCCACCTCCTCCCAGCTGAGCCAAAGCCTAACCATGCTTTGGAGCCTGTCTCCCATCCTTTCTCCAAGTAGCCTGCCTTGACCATTCCCAGCCTTGTGCTCTTTCCCCTATTTGAGCTAGTCACTTACTATTTTGTATTAATGTATGTCTTAATGTTTATCTTGTCCCCCTAATTGCATTATAATAGCGTTGTTCTGCTCCCATGAGGGAAGACTTCCATCACAGCCCCTGTGTGTGTGTGTGTGTGTGTGTATCGCTTGCTGAAGGCACTCATTAATGGTGGGTCAACTGATTGTGTAACTACTTTCAACATTTTGAACCTCTTATTATTTTCTAAATGTGTACCACTTTCACAAATGTGCCTCTGAGACATGCATTATTTACTAAATAATCATACTAAAATTCTCATACAAAAATTTCAAATATCAGATTAAAGTACACACCATTTTAAACATGGACATTTAAACATGAATTCGCCCTGTTAATTCTATTTACCAACATTTTTTTTTCTGAAATGTTGGTAAAAAAAAGTAGGCTTATCACACTCATTCTATTTTGTGAGCTCGAAAGGATTGAAGAAAGGTCTACCTAGGGCTAAATGTTTCCCTTGTCCCTTGTGGAACAGTTGAAGGGTCATAAGGAAAGAATGTATCTCTCAGGAGTCTAGTCACTTGTCCACCATGGACTAACTCTGCCACCTTGTGCGAGGCACCCACTGCTTTGTGCTTTGCTGTCCTCATGTGTACAAAGGGGTCTCATGGCCTGAGACCATGTAATGCTCAGGAAAGTGCTCTGAGAACTCTAAGGTTCTATGACTAACATCGTCATCATTTTCTTACCTCGGCCACCATGGGCCCCCAGGCATCAAGATAGGAAATGCTATTGGAGCTGGTGACTTCTTCTGGGGTGGAACAATCTGCCATTTTCCAAATGTGAATGGTTCACAGGCCATGCCTTCTTCTGTATTTGGTGACTTTGGAGGAAATGGCGTCGGGGAGGTCATTTTCCTCCCTTGCTGCACCGGGACCTCTTCCGCTGTTTGTGACTCCTGCTCCCATGGCCGCAGTGGGTCTTCTGAAATACAAAAAGTCTCTTGGGAATGGACAGGGAGTTTTAGCTTAACATTGTGAGCAGGTGGTCCTGAATATAGTATTTTGTTGAACTAAAAAAACATTGATTGTGAAACACTCCATTCTTTCAAAAATCCCCAAGAAAGGAAAAGCTAACGATTTTCAAGTATGACACGCCACTGATTACAGACGCATGCCTATTTCAGAGTTGTTGAAATGAGAAAAATGAGTGTCTGGAAACTAGCCCCATGCAGTGGGGCCATTGCTACAAGAGTGTGTTTTGAGTCTTCTGAGCCCCAGCCATGGTGGGTCCTGGGATCTCCCTGCTCCCGCCCCTGCCCCAGCTTCCTCTGTGGGCACGGGCGGCTAAGCACTCCTACGCCCAGTTGCAGCTGGCTGACCTCACGCTTCTGCCAGGCTTCTCGTTCTGTGTCCTGCAAGGGCGGTGGGAGGAGGAGCTGGTGTGGGCAGAGGTGAAGGACAGGCAGTGCCACCCCGTCAGTGCCCTGTTGCTGTGTTAACTCAGTACGGTAAGAAGTTGCCCAGCGGCAGACCCTTCTAGTTCAGAAGAGGCACATCACTGGGCTGACATGTTCTCTTACCCAGAGGCGCTAGGGGGGATCAAGTACCCACTTGAAGCTTTTCCCAGCCCTGAGTGCCTCCTGTTTAGTAAGGGTTCATCTTGTGATATTGACCTGCCCAAGTGACGAGTAACCTGACGCCCTAGCCTTGGGCCTCAGCAAAGACAGAAGCCAGGGCTGGAGGTGAGCAGAAGGTTCAAAGCTATTTGCAGCAAAAGGCACGCATGTGCAGGGTGGGGGCAGGGGTGGTCACCCACGGTCTCACGTGTCACTGCCAACTGCGGCTGCTTCAGCACCCCTTTTCCTTCAGACGTCTTCGGTTTCAGAGAGGGAGGTAACCAGACCCTTCACATTTGTTACAGTAATGCTGTTTCAGGCCCTGCTCCTTGACCTTCGGCGTCACCTGCTCCTCTTGAGGTGCTGTCACCCTGTGGGTTGAGACATCCCGTATCCAGAGTTTGCTGACAACATCGGGAATAATGTGTGGCTCTAGCTCGGGTTATCAGTTAGTGTGGATCTTTGGGTAGGTTGCGACGTATGTATGTATGTCGTTCTCTAGAGGCTGTAGAACGGGTTTAACTTCTTTCATTTGCATAATGAATTAGAAGGTTCCATGGCTTTTGCCTCTGCTGCTGAAAGGTTGCGTCATCTCTCCACAGACTTTCTGTCTGCAGTAGAAGTCTGCTCTCTAAGCACTCAAGAGGAGAGGCTTTTCAGGGACTTCCCAGCCCTGCCTCAGTAAGTCCAAACTCCTTAGCCTAACCCTCATCGCTGTCTGGTCAGGGCTCTTAGCTCTAACTGGCTCGGGGGAAATCAGCTAATGACTCAGCAACTGAGAAGTCCAAGGGTGGACCTAGAGCTTCAGACAGAGGTGGACCCAGGGGCCCAGTCCATGCCTTCTGGGCCCTGTCTCCCTCTGCTCATCTGGCTTCAGGCCCCTCATTATCCTGGCTTCACGCCATAGGCATCCTCGTGCCAGGTGGTGGGGAAGATGGCTGCTCACAACCAAATTGATACCCTTTCAGTCTGGGAAGAAAGAGGCACTTCTTTTTTCTGATAACGTATGAATCCAGGAAAGACCTGACTGACCCTGCTTGGATCTTGTAGCCAGCCCTGGAGCAGTCCTTAATGCTAACTCGGAGGAGCTCCCCCCAAGCCGTGTGCCCACCCCACGACTGTGGGTGCCTGGACACAGTGATGACCGCCCCACGGGGACCACACACAGTGGAAGAAGAGCAGCCATCTAAAGATAGTGTGGGCAGTGGGCAGGCAGCACCATACGTCCTCTATAAAGGTCCTGTATGGTTCGGCCCCTTCTTTCTGTCCAGCTCGCCCTAAGATTTCCGTATAGGCTCTTACCTGCCAATCATATTGGACTATTTCCTTTGATGAAAATCTGACTTCAGCTAAAACCTTATTTTTTTATTTTTTTTAACCCTCAGCATTCCCTGGACCTTTTCTTCCCCTTCTATACTTGTCGAAATTCTCCTCAGTCTTCAAGGTTTAATTAAAATGTTACTTCCTTCAAAACTTTTCCCTCTATTTCCAGTCCTTCCACATTGCAGTCAAAGGATTTGGCGGACAGCACATTTATGGAGTTTGCTATTCTTCCCTCCCTTTGTACCTGCTTAACATGTCTGTCCTGGAAATGCAAAGATTAACCTAACTATTTAGTATTCTTCCAGTGTCATATGGGAGAGATCAAATAAAAATCTGTTGGATGGAGAAATGTTTTCTCAAGATCTTTTTTGAGAGAATCTTAGGTATTGGACGTAGACAAATATACAAGCACATACACTGGTGTAAACACACAGTACTTTTGTATATTCCCAGCGCTGCCAATGACATTGTTATTTTAGTTACAAGTGTACTGTCCTTTCTGGTGACTTTTCTATCTCAGATTAAGGAGCAGAATGAGCTGGGAATGGGGTCACAGAAGCAAATCTGTCAAGCCAAAATAACTGGGTGCATGATAGGATTGAATCTCATCATCTCTGGGAAAAGAGGAAAAGCGAGGGGAGGTACCTGGGCATCATGGGTAAGAATGCAGATTTGAGGCCAGGTCCCACTGCTTGTTGGCTGTGTGATCTTGGGCAAGTTAATATCACTGAGCCTCAGTTTCTTTGTAAAACAGAGATAACGGAGTTTCCCTGTGGCAAGATGATTGTGAAAACAAAACATGATAATGCATGCAGGGCACCTAACATAGCACCTGGCTTCTAGAAGGTGCTGCCCCTGCCATCTGCCAACACATGCACACACATGTGCACATACAGACACACACGCTGGGATGCAAATCATTGCATGATTTTTTCTTCAGGGTGACCAGCCATGTTGGGTATTATTCCCGGCAGGTATTGGGAATGCATAAAGAATGCTCCATCTCTGCTCTGACTATGGTTATCTGGCTAATATTGTCACTATCTAATGACCAGAATGATGAATGCACTGAGAGGCGGGGCTATATGGATGGCTGGAAGCCAGTCACCTCTGTTGAGAGCTGCTGTGGCGGCCGCAGCAGCAGCAGCAGTGGATGATGGGTTTTTATTTCAACTCCATCTGAAATGTGCAATTAGCCTGGAGAGAGAGGAGAGCAGAGACCCCCTTTGTCCCGATGACACCTCGTGTGTGGAGGAACCCCCATCTCTGGCTGAAGGATTTGCATGTTGAGGGAAGGAGACCAAGCCATTTTCTGGATTAACTCTAAGCTTATTTGTAATAACCTAATTGTAGGCTCTACAGGAAAGGAACCCCAGAAAGTGATCCACTGCCAGAATGATGACACCTCCAGGAACTTTCTCTGATTCTGATTACCCAGCCTATCTTACCCATCATCTTATGTATTCAAATGCTTTTTTATTTGTATAGAACAGCTACGATGCTTCCCCCAGACCAATGCACATCACATCAGAGAGGAAGACACATGTGTGATTCATTTTGTTGAGCCTCAAGTCTCAGGATTTACCTAAAGAACCAGGAATGTTGTGAGGTAAGTTTTGGAAGTGTCTGAGTTGGTGCAGTGATTATCGATTGGCAGGCTCACCTCTTCCACTAATTGGCCATGGGCTTGCATTTACAAACTGTGACCCACCGTGTTAATAATCAGATGAAATCTTCTAGGATGCAGAGGAAGGTACACTGCTTTCCTAGTAAATGGATGGTCGGGGGCATGCTTACACCCTGTGTAGCAGTCTTGGACTCCAAAGGGAGGCCATCAGGAGCGAATCCTTTCCTGAACCATGGAATGTCCAGGATGGGGTCAGGGCTGGGAGACTTTAAAAGTTATCTATGCAGACCTGGTCATTTTACTGATAGAGATCCAAAGAAGAAATACCTTCTGTCCAGAGCTCTCCACACATTTAGTTTCTCTCTTCACTTTAGGATTTATCATGTTGCGTTGTGATTGCTTACATGTCTGTCTTCCTACATTAGTTTAGACTCTTTCAGCTGCAAGTAACAGAAAACTCAACTCAAACTACTTTAAACAAAAAGGGGACTTTATTGGCTCAGTAACCTAAGAGTTCAGCTGGATTCAGAGGATTTAACAATGCTCTTGAGATCTTTCTCGTCTCTCTCCATTTTTCAGTCTTGCCTTTCTTTGAGCTGGCTCCGATATTCAGGCATGCTTTGCCTGGTGAGGACAAATGACTGCCAGCAACCCTACCAACTGATGTCCCCAGCTCCAAATCCAGAGGAAAGAAGACACTACTGTCTGCTAAATTGGCTCACATTGGCTGTGAGCCACTCCTGAACAAATCATATGGCTCTAATTGACTGGGCGGGGGGCACATGCCCCAGAGATGGGAGTGGGATTAGTCTTACCTAACCTGCAGGGAGTGAGGGGGAGGATTGTTTTTTTTTTTTAAGATTTTATTTATTTATTTGAGAGAGAGAAAACATGGGGGGGGGTCAGAGGGAGAAAAAGACACCCCCCTGAGCAGGGAGCCCAATGCAGGGCTCCATCCCAAGACCCTGGGATCATGACCTGAGCCAAAGGCAGACACTTAAAGCTACTCAGGCACCCTTAAGAAAGTACTTTTGCTATTCAAAGTCAGAAATGTCAATAGCCTTCATTTTGTCAGTGCAATGTAGTTTGGCAAATTGATTGACACTTTGGTAGTTTTTGGTAACTTTTAGGTATGCCAAACCCATAGTTATAGTAGGGATTCTTTCCCTATTTACAAGATGAATAAATTGGGACACACAGTGGTTGTAACTTGTTCAACATTACAGGCTTAATCTTTAGGCCACTTAAACACAGAATCCAAGTTTCCTGTCTCCCCACAGAAGGTTCTGCACCCAATCACAACTTAAGCTTGGATTTGCACATACAAAGTGTAGAGAATAATTGAGACAATTATCCAAATCATTCAAGTCAGGCAACCAAACCTAAAATAGCTACATAATTGAACTCAAGGTTTCCACTTTACATTGGACCTCTGGAAACAGCCAAACACACGCTACCCCAATCTTGCCATTGTGTTGTTATAAGCGCTACTGATGATGGTGGCTATATATTTTTAAACAGTTGGTTCCATTTCTTGAAGTATTTTTTATTATGGGCCAAATTCCTCTGCTTTTTAACTAACGGAGATGAAAATAAAGTTCCAGCGAAGATAACAGACTCTTGACAGGAGGGGTAATGTCATAGTTATGACTAATACATTTCAGACTTGCATAGAAGCATACTATAAACATGAAGGTAAGGTTAATTAGTGAGTGTATACTTTGTGCTCTGGTGTCATACTGATTTCAAAGTGATTCCTTGCCATTGTTGTGTTTGCTTAAAACAAGATTTTTTGTTTATTTGTTTTTTGTCTTAAAGATTGAAATTATACTCAAATACTTATAGAAAACCAGAAATAGGGGCACTTGGGTGGCTCAGTCGGTTAAGCATCTGACTCTTGATTTGGGCCCAGGTCATGGTCTCAGGGTCCTGAAATCGAGGCCTGCATTGGGCTCTGCACTGGGTCAGGAGCCTGCTTAAGATTCTCTCTCTCCTTCTCCTTCTGCCCCTCCCCCCACCTGCCCATGCTCTTTCTAAATAAATAAATAGGTAACATCTTGAAAAGGGAAAGAAGACTAGTAATAAAGAGGAATCTATTACAAAAAAAAGTTCTGGTGATAGGATACGCTCCAATCCAAACCCAAAAGGAAAACATTATTGTTTCTGGCCTTTTGTCTGTGTGCTGGTTGAAATTTAGGGTGGAGAGTGGGAGCTTGAATTGCCCTGGTTTATATAGAAATTTATTAAATTTGTAGTTGTGTTATACTGGGGACCTCCTCTCTTCAAGTATTTTTAAAGTCCTGTTGTGGAGATGGTGCTGAGGATTCCATTGCTTCCTCATCCTGCTGCAGGCGGGTACCACACTGTCATTCACCTACAAACCACAGAGCATCCATCGAGCATGAAAGCCTCTTGTGCACATTAGGAGTGCAAATAGTGAATGTCAAACCTGCATAAAGAGCACCATAGTGTTTTCTGATACCTTTTTAAAAGTGTTTGAGTGGTGACTGTTCTAGAAAAAGAGCCAACTATATGAATATCTCAAGTACTTAAAGTAGAAAGAACTCTCAGTTTTAATGAAAGTACATCTAAAAGAACTGAAGAAAAGTTTTAATTTGCTTGATGTTGACAAACACATCTGTTTGGAAAAGATGGTTTTGGGTGTATGATTGGCTCCCAGCTTGGATTTTGAGTTTCCCTGTAGCGTGGGTCACGAAATAAACAGGGGGAGAGATCAAGACTTTATAGAAAATCTTGAACAGGCATTCAAAGAAAGGCCATAAGTATATACTGTCCTGGCAAGACCCACCTGAAATTCTATCCACATTACGTAGTTGGGAATTAGAGAGGGGCAGGGCCTTAACCATGTTGTCCTTGTGGGAGAGACCCTTAGAAAGAAAGGCAGGACATCTTTTAACATCAAGAGTGTGTTTGTGGCTTACACCATTCTCACTAGTCAACCTTTGCTCGAGTTCCACGCTCACATATTCACCTATGAGATGACTCAGGAATGGGTCAAGTGTTGATCGACTTTTATAGAAAACTGGGAATTAAAAATGTTCTAATCTAGTGTATGGAACAAATGAAAACCAAGATGAGCCTGAGTTTTCTCTCTTGATTCTTTCTTTGCCAGCGTCTTCGAAGAAACTTGGAGATTTAAAAAGCTCCCCATTTCCCAAGAAAGATAAGGAGGTTCCAAAAAGGAATAGGAATTGGCTATTTAGTATTGTGAACTTGTCAACAGCACTTGACAGAGAAACAAATGGTTCAGGGTAAGGAAACTGAGCTTTGGACCTTGGAACGTTTTAAAACAAAGATCTTCTGCCAAAGATTCCTTAATATCGCTCCCTCTAAAATTACAATAAATATACCATGAAATTCAATGAAACAGACTTTCATATACAAACACTGCTTGGCTTTTGGTCCCAATGAAAGACATGTTTTCCCAGGGCGTTGTGATTTGTGAGAATTTGTTTTTTCATAAAAGGTTAAACAGCGCTTTTGTATAAACTTCTTTAGTTTCTAAATGCGTAGAATGTAATAAATGTTAGAAGTTAGGGGAAAAAATGGTAATGGGACAGAATCTGTTTGACAGTTAGCTCCTTCAGGCTGTGGAAGCTCCACGGTACTCAGTTTCATTTTGGAACAAACTAAGTTCACTCTCATTGCGTGGTTTGAACATTAATTGAACATCATGTTCTTGAGAAAAGTCATCTGTGGCTGGTTCATTTTTGTGCTGCTCCAATTCATCTTTTGGGACTCCATGGCTTTTTCAGCCCTCAACCAAGCTGGTGATAAATGCACATTTCAGAGGTGAATCTTTATTAACCTTAGTAACGAGCTGAGCCATGTTACTTTCTTACCGCTTCTCTTGTTCTGTTATCTCCTCCCATTCCTTCTCTTTCTATATTTAAGAACAAAACAAGTGTTTGAAAGTTAAAGGGCACAATAATTTTCAAAGCCAGTCAGTTGTATAAAAGAAACGAGAAGTCTAAAATATTGGGATTAAATTTAAAGTCCATTGCTATTAAGAGGGCACTCAATGCTCAAAACACAATACTTCCAACCAGAGTTAATTTTACCTTTAGAATGACTTTTCTTAGGAAGTTCCCCTTTAAAAAGCCAGTCTTCTCCTATATAATGATTATTCTCATAAAGTCATTATAATCCATGGGGTCTAAGAAGGGGAAGCCAAGATTAATGTGTCTGTGTATCTTTAATCCCTGGTCCGAGATCACTGTTGAGGTTCAAGGTCTTGACTTGGAAAAATGTAGCCTAATTACAGTTTAAGGACCTGACAGCTGTCTCTGTACTTTTAATAGAAAAATTCCATTCATCTTTTCAAATGAGTTTTTCCAAAATACTTCTGTGCATTGCCAAGAATATACTTCTCATATTTAAATTTAAGGCAGATATACTGGATTTTTTTCTTAGTCAATGATTTTTGGTTTTTTTTCTGATTTCGTTCTGCATCCCAATTCCTTCAAAGTTATTGCCGTTTTATCATGAGAGCTGTGACTGTGGCTAATAGAAAATGTGGATAATTTTTAAAATAATGAGATTTTATATACTTTTGTATATGGGTATATGTGCTATTTTAGAAATTCACCACATCCCTTGGGGCATGTTAGAGTTATCCCCACAGGATTTGTCCCAGTGGTGATTATAGGTGGTTATTCAAATCCCCACTTCCTATCCCGATATGGAGAGAGACAGAAAGATGTAACTCTCAGCACAAAGCAAGACTCTAAGCATTTATACTCCTGGCTCAGCATTATCCTGAGTTGGAAAGTAGGGAAGGAGTTAGGTATTTTTTGTTCAGTGCCTCTTAACAAGCCTCATGGTTTGCATGGGATTGAAAAATGAAAGATGAAAGAGTGGTATTTATGATAGATTTTATTGCTCTTTTATAAGAACCTGAGAGGAGTAGGCTGGTTCACAGTATCCTTTCACATAAATAAGAGTGACTTGTCTAAACTTATATATAGACTAAATAGTAGCGACCAGTTATTCCATTGAATTTGAACTGCAACAGGTTTGGTTTAAGGTTATTTACAATGTAACCAGTCAATGGGAAATACTATAAGACTATACAAGTCAAAGAAGATAGTACCCAATGGATATTATGTACAAGCAAGGAAGAGTCACTGTCACTGAGGGCCCAGAGGACCAGTCAAGTCCTGTTAGCACAGTGCAAAGAAAAACAAGAGAGACCTGGAATCTGATATAGTAGATGTTGGGATGTGGGGCCAGAGGGCTATGTAAAACCCAAGGTGGATGCAAACAGTCAGGAAGTAATAAACAATGATGGTTGTCTTTCCAGCACAGACAATTTGATATTCAGATCTTATATTATTGGGCCTTCTATTGAGAAATGTTTGGAAACTATTGTCTATGGTAAGGCCAGAAATGTGAGCATCTCACAATACTGGATCTGAAATCCTTGTGAAAGATCAGGAAGAGAAGGAACGGGGTTCTAGGGCTTTGGAGAGTCACGTGGAATCCCAGAATGGGAACCCATGTCGCCATTCAGCACTCAGGAGCTCCAAGCATCACTCACTTGGGGCTTTCAACTGATGTTTTTGAAGTAATCCGTCCTGAGTGAAATGCTCCTACCATCTTTTTATCCATTAACTGAAGTCCCTTTGTGGTGACGCCCCCAGAAAGTTAGAGCTCTTTGTATGTATCCCTGCCTACCTGCCTGATCCCTTAGGTTGGTTTCTCCGGCCTTGAGTCATGAAATTGTGCCGCGATCACAACCCATTTGGAAACATTCATTCATTAGTGACCCCTGAGTGCCTCCCATGACTGCTGCAATTTCTGTTGGTGCAGATGGCAGAGGGCTGGCTCCCGAGTGTGTCTTCCTGAGGCTGTAGAGCAGGAAGATGACAATCAAGTTAACCTCTTTCTCTCTGATGATGCTGTCCACTTGCTCCTCTGCCTACAACCCCAGTGCCAAAGATCTGGCTCGTTCCGAATTTCTCCCGGCACAGTCTTCATGGGGGTGGTACAGATCTGAGCCCCAGCATCTGGATGCCTGAGACCAGGGACTGCTGTGTGGACAGATTTTAGCCTCTCCAGATGGGGTTGATGTTTAGGAAGTATAGGACCCCTGCAGAGACTTCAGAATGAAGGAAGTAATAAGCCATAGGAAGGAGACCTCATGGCTCTGGCAGCACGGAGAGAGCTTTATGGACATGTTCTTACAGGTCTTGGCTAAACGTTTTGTACGGTTCATGTGAAAGTATGAAAGGCAGCAGAAGTGTTGTGCACCACAGCTGGCCATGGGGCTTGGCAGCAGTGCTCTCCAGAGCTCAGTTTGGTACAAAGTGCTGTCATTACCATTTGGAAGTAGCTCCCTGTAAGGTGAAAAGGCTACCAGGGAAATGTTCATAATCACAAACACAGCTATCACTGATCAGGGGAATGCAACCATGAGTCTTTAGAGCCAGTTGCCATCATGGCTCCCATTCACCTCCCTTGTCTCGGGCACAATCCAGAGAGGGTAGAGAGAGGAGTGGAGGAGGTAGGAGACAGTAAGGCAATTTTTCGCAGCCGAGCCAGGTCGCTCAGGTAAACATACCCTTTGTAGTTTCGGGTCTTCGGGGTGATCTGCTGAGACCGAGGAGTATTTGGGACAAATCCAACTTAACCTGTGTGTATCTGCCCTTGGGGAAAGGAGAGAGCAAGGCAGAAAAACAGAAAAGTGGGAAGTGGTTGCTTGGTGCTGAGTTTGGCTTAGAGTTTTGAGCTCCGTTTGAGCCTTTGGGCTCCAAGCAAAACTCAGGAGGGAACGAAAGCCACAGGAACCCAAACAAGGTTAAGGCTTGGCAGGAAGCCCTTTGTGGGGCCACACTGCTTTTCACACAGCTCTGCCTCGGCAGGCCTTTCGGGTGGTTGAGCCACCTTTCACCACAAATGGCATTTCTCTGCGCTCATGTGAACCAGGCATTGAATGCATTCAGTCAGGACTTCAATTTTCCCTGAAGCAGAACCCCTTTCTAACATCCAAGACCATGTCCTTGGCTGGCAACTTATTATTTACCCCGTAGCCCAGCCAGGCAAGGGAACCATGTTGTTTTTGTGAAGAAATTCACCCTGGGGTTGAAGAGATGTGGAGAGTTGTAAAAGGAAAATATAAATCAAGATTTGGAGCTGAGACTCTTAGACCCTGTTGGGTGAGCCCCCCGCCCCCCTTTCTCTATAATAGTCCTAGAAAAACAGAGGTGATGTCGTCATAGCAGCTGCTGATGGCCTGACAGACAGTTTCCGCAGCGCTACATGAGGCCCTTTGGTGTCCCTGTCAGGAGATTGGCAGCTGAATGACACCAATGAGGCCAGGCCTGTATTCCCCCTGGGAATGCCGCCCTAATTGATAGACAGAAGGCAAAGAGAAGGATTGTTTTTGAACCTGAAAAGAATCCCCTTTTTTTCTCCCTAAAGCTCATGCCCCCACTCTCCACAGCTCTATTTTCCCCTCCCCCAGACACTTTTTTTTAAAGGTGTTTTGTTCCAGAGCAGTTACAGAGCTTAATGGAACCGAATGACTTTTACCCTTCACAATCTGTCAGTCAAAAGCCTGACTCCAGGACTGTTAAATAAAGTCCTTTCAGAGGCAGACAGGAGAGGAATGTGTCAGTCAGGCAACAGACCCTGTTGTGTTTTCATCTGTCAGAGGGGTGATGGGGGAGGGCAGCGGGCCCCAGGCAGGGCACATTCCCAGCAGCCGTTAAGAGGCCTTGACAAATCCAGGTGTGGAGCCAAAATGTCACCCAATCACCAACATTCTTGAGGTGTGGGCTCAGAGTCCCCAGGCACTCGGGTTTGCAATCAACTATGAGATGTTTGGGCAAACTTTCAGCACAGGTTTTCAGACTAAGCATTTTTAACATAAAACCAACCACTAAGTGCTGGGTATCGGCACAAGGCATGGCTTTCAAATTAATACATCGCTTAGCTGGGAGCCCCGCAGACAGTAATCCTCCAGCTGAAGGGCCTTCATGGAGACTCCGGTTCCAAACCAATTTTGTAGAGCCACTTTCGTTTTTTTCTAATACTTTCCCTTCACATTATATGACAATCCATTAATCTTGCCCATTAACTTAAAATTGCTGGGCATTTTTTTTTTTTGGAGGGTTCTGAACAGTTGCTTTTGTTCGGTATGGATTCAGAGCTTTACATAATAAAAAATGTCCAGTGTTAGACATACTAATGATCTATTCCTTATGTTTCGGTGACATTTCCTTTAAGGGTTTAAAAAAAAAAGTTGGAGAAGGACGAGGGTAGAATGGAAATGGTGCAGAGGGAGCAGAGAAGTTAATGTTGAAACAAACAGGGCTTGTTCTTATCAGAAGGCTACAAACTACCAGTGTGGGTATTTTTACCCAGGGCTGCAGGCCTGGGTGTTCGAGCAGGAAAGCCACCCACCGTCCCTGACCAGTGGCTTGCTCAAGGCCGTGGGGCTGGCAGGAGAGGAAATCGAGGAATGTCTTGACTCTGAGTGTTGTTTTGGCTCAGGGCTACATGCGGGCCTGTTATTTATTACTTCTTTGCTTGTTTCCCTCTCCTTGAGAGGTTTTTGCATAAAACAAAGGAATTTCTCCCCATTCCCCAATTTTCTTTCCTTTAAGATTTCTACCTCCCAATACACTACACCCAAAATAGGCAGAATGAGCAAAAAATTCCGTTTCCCTCTTTCCTCTTTTTCACCCGTGCCCAGATCTGGGAACAGGCGTGTCCATCGCCTAGCCGGCCCTGGGACCACTTTCCGTACTCGTGTATGTACATTGCTACACTAAGCAATGAGAACCCCCCCTCCCCATTCTCTCTTTCCATCCTCCTGTAGCCAAAACAGAGATGCTGTTTTTCCTTTTAACCTTGCCTTTGGGCCTCTAGGGGTCAGTGGGTTTTAGGCAGACTAAAATGAAATTGGAAAGGCCTCTGGCATGGGGGGAGAAACTCTGTCAAGCTGAACTAGTTCTCAACATGCTTAAAAGAAATACAGCACACTCTATGTTACTAGAGCTAAACATTTTCCCAAAAAATGGGTTTTTAGTGTTTTGCAACACTTTTGAAGACTGAGAGTCAAAAGAGGCTAAACCTGAACTGATTAACAACACAGCAAAATCAGCTCCTTTCTGCATCGGAGTGGAGAACTGTCCTTCTCTTTCCTCCACTGATAAAGTTAGGGGACTATCTTAGATTGCTCCTCCATTGTTTACTGTTCACGTGGCAGTGGGCTGGATGGGAGGCCCAGAGGAAACTTCATGGGAGCAATATTCCTCCGGAATATTAATGAAGTCTTCAACGTCAGCCCTAGAAATATGTGCGCCGAGGCTTCTTGAGTCCATCCTTCACCGATTATTAATGATCTGCCACACTTAGAAAAAAAGCCATTTCTCGGCTCACTTTCTGCCTGCCTTCCTTTCCCTCTGCCTAAAGCAAACATTGCGTCTGGGGCACTGCTAGAAACACAGGAGACTTCTTAACAAGGGAAACACTTTTCCTTTATGCCTGGAACGCAAGTGGATGCCACAGCTTCTGTTTTTAACATTAATGGCTACCTAAAAATTTGCAAGCAAAGCCTCACGGCTGATAGAAATGCTCCTTAAAATGGTGGTGGGTACTCC
This sequence comes from Ailurus styani, assembly GCA_002007465.1. NCBI lineage: Eukaryota > Metazoa > Chordata > Mammalia > Carnivora > Ailuridae > Ailurus > Ailurus styani. The sequence continues at coordinate 1,517,194 of LNAC01000369.1, read as the reverse complement.
AGTGGGAAAGAAAAATCTTTAGAGATAGCCCTCATCCCTGCAAATTCTCTGTTGGTGGCACTCAGAAAGTTGTTCCGGTTAAAACAATAAACACACAGATGAACCAATAAACAAAAATAAACCCAAGTCCTACTCATTTCTCTGGTAGTCTCCATATTTAGTGAAAGCCCAATTCAGAGCAGTTTTGCATCCTTCCTGGGCCATGTCTATGGCTGTCAGTGGGGAGAGGCAGACAGAGCCTGTGGCTAAGTCCTGCTTGGCCACAGAGTGCGGACACTCTCAGTGTTGGGTTGGTTGTGCCCACATATGAGCAAAACCTCCTGTCCCCTCACTTGCAGGTGTGGCAAGTCCTGTGGTTCATTAGTGGGTGGACAGAACATTCACATATCAGCCATCACATTTCTCAGCCTTCAGACTTACATGATTCTTATTAAACATGTGTCCAGAGAGGTTTTCCTTTGGTTGGCTGCTTAATCTTTTGTCTTGGATGGACACTATCATGACACAGTTTCCTTCCTTGAGTTGTACATGGAAGCAGCTGGAAGCCACATCTGAAAGTGGTTGATAGGGCTGCCTGGGTGGCTCAGTCGGTTAAGTGTCTGCCTTCAGCTCAGGTCATGATCCTGGGGTCCTGGGATTAAGTCCCACATCTGGCTCCCTGCTCAGTGGGGATTCTGCTTCTCCCTCTCCCACTCCCCCTGCTTGTGCTCTCTCTCTCTCAAGCAAATAAAAATCTTAAAAAAAAAAGAAAATGGTTGATAATGCTAATTAATTTTTTGGATAGATTTTATTTCAAAAATTTTTTTAAAGTCTTACTATTTTAATATTCAGCAAATTTAGTGCCAATTGTGGAATACTGTACTCTTAGAGTTTCATTTGGAGATGTCAGAATAAGATCACAAGAAGTCTGAGGAGTTGTCTCTACGGGCTGAGCCTGGGAACACTAGATGTGAGCCTGTAAATCGGTCCATCAGTGACTCGGGGTTGGAAGCAGACTCAGAACCTTGGCCACCACTGGTCCAGTTCCTTTGTCATTAGTTCTTATGTGAGTTTTGATCAAATGAGATCATCTTTACCATCAGTTATGTGAGATAATAATTTTAGTAATGATTATTGATTGTAATATGTTGATGAGACCTTATATTATTGGTGTGACAATAATGACATGTGCTGGGTGCCTTCCACATACGTTCTATACACATGATCTCACTTACAGGACAAAACCCCCTGTTCAGGGCAGTGTTTATATCAATTAAGAGCATGGCCTCTGGTAACAGACTGTGTGCTTTCAAATGCTGGTCCTGCCACTTGCTGCGTGTGATCCTCTTCTATAAAACAGGCGTGATAGTACCACGCCCTTCCCAGGGTGGCTGTGGGTCTAAATGAGTTCCCGTGTGGAAAGCCTTTAGCCCTGTGCCTGGTGCATCGTGAGTGCTGTGGGAGGGTTCGTACTCGCTCTTGTTTTGTTCCACAGTGTGCAGCCTACATGCGTCACTCAGGGGGTGCTTTCCACCAATGAGAAACAGCATTCTTCACCAACAACAATAAGCAACTTATTGTTCTGTTAGTATACCAGATGGCCTGACCCTGGCGGTGGTCAATTCCTGGTGAGAACATGGTTATGAGAAAGCTTCTGGGGAAAATTCACTTGTGAGAGGATAACCCTGAAGGGAGGGTCTCCCCTCCGAGCAATGCTGAATTCATCCTGGGGCAGGATGACATTCCCTAGAAGCAGCTGAAAACTTCTGAGGAGCCCCAGGATGGCACCTCGTTCCTGGGAACCCCACGCGGTCTGCTCACTGGGCTATCTCAGAAGTGCTGCGCCCGACCCGTGAGGCCATATTCTTTCAAGATGTTTGACCCTTGTCTCATTAAACCTGTCTCGGTTGTCCCCCACGCTGCTCTTGATCTGCACCGGGAAGGGCCGCGGCAGGATATTGAGGTGGCTGGCGCCCCTCTGGTAAGAAAATACCTGGAAATTGGAGGAGACCTCCTCACAGGGCACACGGCCCAGCTGGGCTGCTTCGTAAGGGGATTCTTGAAAGCCAAAACCTCCTCCCTTGGCCCACCCCCGGGGTGTTCTCAGGTCATCTCCTCCAGTGGATGAAGTCACACCCTTTGGGGTGAATTCTGTCAGGACACTCTGCCCACTGCTTCCTAGCTGCTACCAGACTGGCCACTTTCCTTTTCAGGAAGACAGCTAAGTCCACTGGTCCCGGCATGCTTGCCTATATAATTGAAAGACCAGGCCATCCTTAATTTGAGTTTAATTCCATAAAAATTCATTAAACACCTATATATGCTGTTAATAATTTATTTTCTTTCCTTTCAATAAATCCCTGGGTACAGATTGTCATGAAACAAGAAAATCTGCAGAACCAATCTGCCTTAACTTCATTTGCTGATAAGCTCAGGCCTCCCCACATTAATTGTGAAATGCCTATGATTTTTGCCTCATTCTAGAAATGCCGTGTAGGTTGCTCTCTGGCTCTCACCTCTAGGGGCGGTAGGTTTGTGCTGGTGCCCCCCACAACTTTGTTTGGTTTATTGTGAAGTAAGGGGCACTTGATTTTGAACCTTGGCTATGTCTGCCCTGGCCATAGGAGAGTCTGTAGCCCCTTGCCCCTGACAGGGAGCAAGCCATAGATCCATCCTGTTCTTAAGGAGGTGGGGAGTGGGGTGGGGGAGGGTGGCATTGTCCAAATTAGAGTAAGTAGTGAGTTGGTCTTTCAGCCTCCTGAATACCAACTTTGTCATAAGGAATAGTTCTTTAATCAGCAAATAAATTGTTTTGGAGCTCACAGGCAGGATGGTGAGCACATGGGGATGGATGGTCAAAGCAATATTGGACGTCTGTGGTTTTGTCTGCCTCCCTTCTCCTTCCGTGGGGAAATGTCATCTTCTCTGTCCTAGATGGTTCTGCTGGATTATTAATAATAGAGCCTCATCCCTGGCTTTCTTAGTCTGTCAGGCTGCTATAACAAAGAACCAGAGACTGGATGGCTTATAAGCAGCAGACATTTACTTCTCATAGCACCGGAGGCTGGAAGGCTGAAGTCAGGGTGCCAGCATGCTTGGGTTCTGGTGAGAACCCTCTTCCACGCTGTAGACTGCTGACTTCTTGTATCCGCACGTGGCAGAGAACAGAGGCAAGCGAGCTCTCTTGTGACTTTCATAAGGGCACTCATCTCATTCATAAGGCCTCTGCCTTCATAACCTCATCTCCTCCTGATTATCTCCCAAAATCTCCACCTACTAATACCTTCACACTGGGAAGTAGGGTTTCAAGATAGACATTTTGGGAGTTACATGGATATTCAGCCCACTACGCTGACCCTGGGGGTAGGCCCATGACCTAGGCATGGCCAAATCCAGTCTTCCTCTCCACAAGGATTGGGCCAAGGCTTGGGCATACGGCCTAAGTAGGTCAACCAGATCCTTCCGTGGAGGCCGGTTTGTGTGCCCTAGGGCTTGTATGTAGAGAAAGCCTGTGATAAGAGAGAAGGAGGCCGGTGTACAGAAAGGGGAAAGTAGAACAAAGAGATGGAAAGAGAGAGAGAAAGAAAAAAAGAATATTGCTATTATTTGAGTCCCTGTGCATGAAAAAAACCCACCCTTTATCTTTCTAGTTTATGAGCCACAAAATCTATTTTCCTACTTAAGGTTGTTCACTTTGGGTTTCTTTCACTTGTGATGGAACTTGTGAAGGTGATGGACTTTTCAGGGTTTAGGGAGCAATACTACAATGTCTATCGATTCTTCGACGAGCTACTTGGCTTTGGCAATCTCTTAACTAATCTACATCTCTACCTTCACTTGTAAGTGTGACTACAGTGGTGGGCGCACAGCACCTCTTAGGACATGTATGCGGAATCTTAGGAATAATGTATGTAGAAAGTAGCTAACGGTAGAGGGGTAGTGTTGGGTTTCACCCTATGAAATTACCAATATCTGGTCGTTTTGGTCTTACCAAAAAAGCAGTTTTGTGTGGTTAAACTAATAGCATTTCTAGTTTACTGAGAAAGTAGAGCCACATTGTCAGTTACCATTTCCTGAGGACCTACTGTGCACAGGCCTGGTGCCAGAAGTTGTGAGGGAAATAAAGACGGAGAAGCCAAGGTCCCTGTTCTCAGGGAGACCGCAGCCAGTGAAGGACACACGACTTAGTAACAAACCATTGCAGTAGTGTTGGCCTCATTCTGTAAACTAATGACAAAGAATAGCATTTTTTTGTTTTAAGGATTTCATCTTTATCAATGAAATGTGCCTTGTGCAATCTAAGAAGGATTTAGATAGTGTCATATTCAAAGAAGTGCTCTGACACTGCACTTCCTAGGACCCCTCCTTTTGCACCTTCTGTCTCTGAATCCTTTTGGAACTGTCACATTTCAGCCCGATGAGTCAAGGATCAAGGAAAACGCTGAACACAAGACGCCTTTTCAGTCATCTCTGTGCTGATTCGCCCTGTCTGCATGAGAATATCCCCCTTTTGTCCCTTTTGTCTGGGAGAGCACCAACTTAAAATCTTATCTGTGCTGCATCAAATCCCCAATTTACACCAAGCAGAGGCTGAAGAATAGTCAGGCAATGCAGCTGCAAAATAATGCAGATTGTGCCAGGACTTACTCGTGCCCGAGTAACTATGGCATCTGAGGTTTCTTGGTGTCGATTTCTAGGTTCGCCGCAGCAGTGTGCTGAGAAGGTGGATTCCAGGTATCTCAGTTTCAGGGTGTTTGCCGATTCTCCTGCACATAAGGTGTACTTAAAACAGAGCCAGAGCCTTGCAATTTGCCTGAATAGGGCTGGCCGCTGATCTCACGCAGAAAAAGAATCACCCATCAGGGGCACAGTTCTTAACCTTCTCTGAGTGGCCATTTGGTTGGCTTTCCTTTGCCGACTCCCTGGAGCCTGATGACTTCTTCCCAGGAAGGGAGGGCTTCCCAGCTTTGAAGAAACAGCCTTCTCTTCTTCTCTTCTTTATGCTAGGTCCTGCTCCCTCCTTGGACTTAAAGAAAAAAAAGAATCACCCTCACGTGAAATAACTTGCTCTTTTAAAGAAAAAAAAGAATCACCCTCACGTGAAATAACTTGCTCTTTTGCCGACTCTGTCCGGCAGTGTAAGGAAGCTTGGGGCTGCCTTGGTCTCCTCCACGTCCTGTGGGCTGACGGAGTCCAAAGGCACGTGGGAAAGGCCATAGTCGCTAGCATGCAACCCTGATGTTTGAGTTTATCTTTTGTAAACAAGAGAGATGTTTTTCTTCTACGCGTACATAAACACAACAGTTTAATGGAATCCAAGCTGTGGCCTGTGCGGTCGCAGAGCTCTTCCGGCCCTGGAAACCCTCACGCTCGTGTACACACACGACAAGGGGCCATTCCCGTTGCTAAAGGAACTCGTGGCCCTTTTTCGTGAATGTCCTGTGATTGGCAGGAATGCTGGCTGTTGTAAGTATCATATTGTTCCATGGTAGAGAATATATTTTATTGCTAGTTCAATAGCATTTCACAGTCATTAAACTAGAGTCATTGTCCTTGGAAACTCCCAAAGGCTCAGAAACTTTTGGGCACCAGGAAAAAAAATCCACAGGCACAAAAGCTGTCAGTTATCCCCATTGTTTCAAGGTGGCTGTCATCCTCCGCCTGTGGTGTTGAAAATGTTTTGGGGGAAATGTTGAGAAAGTGGCTTTCTAAACATATCATTTATAGCCATTTTTTTTCATAAGTAAGGATTTATAGGACCATGTTTGATCATAGAATTTCTTCTGCAATGCTGAAAAATAACACTTAAGAAATGGCACACCTATATTATTACAACTGCACATTAAAGCATGCAAATAAAAGACAATGCTTGCAGTATTAGCAGATATGGCCAAATAGCTCAGAAACCCCAAGATAAATGCCTGCCTGAAATCATGGCAATGCCCAAGTGAAAGGATGCAAGCAGAAGTTGGATGGATGTGATGGGGGGGCAACACATATATTTCTCCGCAAGTAAGAGCTCCCCCAGCTTATCTGGCAGACAATGGAAGTATGCCGGCTAGATGACCTTGTACAACTGGCAGGTGGTAGTGACAACTGAGAACTTGCCAGGAAACCAAGGCAGCCCCTATGATGGATCCAAGTGCTTGTGGGGAAGATAGTGCAGGGCCTTGGCTGTTCTGTGGGGCTACTACAAAATCCCAGGAGGAGCACCTTGTCTTATGTGGGTCACCCCAAGTTAGAAGCACTTAGGGTCTTTCGCAAACACCCAACTTCTTGGAAATTTGGCTAACGTTTCCTTATTTCTCCTGACAGCCCTGAGCCAGCTCCTGCAGCTTTCGCTCTCCTCAGCTCTTTGTGTTCTGTCTGTATTGTTCTCTTTTTCCTCTTCCGAGCAGAGTTTGTGAGGCCCCGAGGACCACGCCAACACTTCAGTTGGCGGATGCACGGTTGATCTTCTGCTGAAAGAAAAACGTATTCTTATTTCTCTTCAAGTACCTCTGGCAACGACTGGGCGTGGGCAGAAAGTCGGGTTTATCTAAACAAGGACAGAAGATGTATGGCTTCTCTTAGCACTTCTGGCCAACTCTTCTCTGATGATGGCACTCTATGGCTGGTTTCTAAGAATCTTCTATCTTTCTAGAAGTAATTGCTGCTTTAAAGGAAAATACTCTGCCCCCTGTTTAGAGGAATATGGCTGGAAGGGTTATATACCCAGATGGTAGCGTGGTTCTCTTCCGGGGATGTGGGCCATTTTTTATCTTTTTTATACCTTTCTGTATATTGTGAGTTTGTACTTACACCAAAAAAAAAAAGGGGGGGGGTGGGAGGCTATTTTGCTAACAGCCCTTTCCACAGGCTATTCAGCATTGGGGTGATTTCTTAAGGGGTGACTTGGAAAATGATCGTGCCTCCAAAGAGGATCTGAATGTAAGGCCTGAGTCTGCTACTACATTAGGGTATCACTTTGAATAAGTCAGGTTTTCTCATGTAAGATAAGGACATGTGTACACGTGTAGAAATCGTGGTGAGTATCTAATGACGTGACGTATGGAGAAGACTTTGGTACAAGCACTACCCATACAGGAGGGATGATGATAGCAATCAATCGTTGATGAGGAATCAATGGGGCAAATGTTGACCAAGGCATCTGCAACAAGGAAATGTGAGCCCTGGTGACCGAAACACGCAATACGTTACTTTCATTGGCATGAATGCATGAACCCTTCCCTGGAGCCTTCGAGATTGTGCAAACAGTTTAATATTGTTAGTGCCAGCTTCCAGCATTGTTTTGTGAAGGGAAAGTGTGTGTGTGTGTGTGTGCGTGTGTTAGTAACCAAAGTGCCCACATGTAATATGCAGCGGCATCAAACTACGTTTAAAAGTAATCATCAAGACACCCCTATAACCGCACTCCCAGAATGATTCAAGGTTTTTCTAAAGGCCGTCTTACGTGATGCCAGATGTTGGTAAACTGTCACAGAAAGGTAGTATTACAAACAGACACCCAAACCAAATCAAACAACAGTCTCTCACAGAACAGCCAGCTAACCCACTGAACGAAACAGCTAGCTGGTGACCCCAACTGCAGCGGTGTTTTCTTGCTTCTCTAGTAGAGGACAAAGTGGAAGACAGAGTATGGCAATATGACAACAAACTGCCTTTTGGGGGCAGAGGCAGGTGGAAAAAAGCAGTGTGTGTGTGTGGGAAGACCTTGAGTGTCCCTGAAAACACTGGACACTCCTGGGTCTTGGTGATGACGCGCTGTCTGCACGGGCTCAGAACCATGTTCCCTGCAGCTCATGTGCAGGAGGGACTGCTCATTGAGGGTCTGGACTGTCCAGCAGGGAAGGGGTTATTCGTAAGAGTGATCAAAGATTTAAACTGTCATGTCGACAGTAAGCTGGAAAACAGGCTGTGCAGGGGCCTTAGTAAATCTGCCCTTGACTTATGGCCGAACCTCATTCAGCAGAAAATTATTTCTGCAGCATATTGAGTGCTGGGCTCTGATGGAGACCGAAATAAAAGCAAGGTGGAAATGGGGAGAAGAGAATGGAAATTCAATCCACATGTGGTGAGGACTCTTCAGTAAATTCTTTCTCAGATGAAATAAGAAACAGAATGTGTAGGACTCTCAGAATATGGTACATTCCTTTCCCTAAAATGTCTTAGGGGAAGGAAATGGGCAAGGAGTGATGCTCAGGGAGAGACTGACGTGGAGGCGGGGGAGTGAGAAGGAGAGAGAAAATCTTAGTGATTTATTTATTTATTTTTAAAGATTTTATTTATTTATATGACACAGAGAGAGAGAGATCAGATCACAAGTAGGCAGAGAGGCAGGCAGAGAGAGAGGAGGAAGCAGGCTTCCCGCTGAGCGGGGAGCCCGATGCGGGCCTCGATCCCAGGACCCTGAGATCATGACCTGAGCTGAAGGCAGAGGCTTTAACCCACTGAGCCACCCAGGCGCCCAATCTTAGTGATTTAGACGTGAGTATTCATTCGTTCGTACATTGACTTAGCCAGACTCTGAGTGAGGCTCTGGATATCGAGATGAACGTGATCTTGAGGAGTTCACAGTGCGTGAGATAGATCCACACGTTCAATGTACACCTGAAATTCATTCACCACCGGCTCAGGTTCAAGCCAGCACGACGGAAATGCTGTGCTGTCTAGAGGAGGGAAGGGCTGTGGGAATGTTCTCTGCAGAAAGCAGGAGAGTGGCAGTCAGATTTTAGGTATCACAGAAGGGTCAGCACCTTTCCCCAGGACATTTTCCCAATTTAACATAAAGGATAGAAATTTCATTGATTTGAAAGTCTGATTTTAAAAAAACAGACATCTCTTTCTTCGTGGATATGTAACTTCAATCTTCTCATTGCTTTTCCTTATGGCATTTTAGAAAGAGAAAAAACAGTTAAGATTGGGGGAGTCTGTATTTTTCAGTCCAGTTCATAAAGGCACAAAGAATCCTTGCAATCCCAGACCAGAGAGAATTTGAATTCAAGAGACAATTTAGGAGGCAGGACTTATCTTTCTCTAACAGTTTTGAAGCTATTGGGAAAAACTCAAGAAAATAATGAAAGCTTTTCCTCTTGTAAATAATTTATTCGCTGTTTGTTTGTTTTTGTCTCCCCATGCTTTCATTCCCAGAGCTGTAATGAGTTTTAGGAACATAAGGTGTCAGATATTGGCTTGTTACTCTTGTTGAGAGCTCCAAATTCATGACCCCTCGGGGCGTTCTAGGCGCGGATAATATGTAATTTACAGAGATTGGGCAGCTTTTGTGTTCTCTACCTTCCAAGTTCAAAGGGATGATTGGTTTCTCTGTAGTGGAACCAGCCGCATTTCCAGAAGTTTGAACATTGGACCTGACACTCTGTGGTATCCCGAGCTCTAGCAGAACCTTGGTAATGAGGCTCCATACTTCTGTGAACTGGGCTTGTGGGTCCTTCCTGTCTAGGGGAGGGGAGGGACCAAGGCAGAACCAGCTGGTTGTCTTAAGGCATTGAGGTGAAGGCTCACGACATGTGCAAAAATAAAGATTTTCATCTGCTTGCAAGCATGGTGGTTGTAAGTGGTACATGGTGGAGTAAGGATATGTCTTGCAGAAAGGGAGGAACTATGTTTATGTTCCTCTCTCAATGCTTCAGAGAACAAGGATACGGTTAGCCCAGGGATGGTTCCATGAAAGACTGGACTATCAACTAATAGCTGGGTTAACCATCCAACATGAAATACCCCAGGACAATGTGTCGCCAGTAAAGAGTGTAGGTGCCCAGAGGTAGAACCTACACAAATGAACTTTTCTGAGTTTCCTATATCTATTTCTATCTTTATCTCAATTTTCATCCCTCTTTCTCTTCTGAGAAAGGATTGTTGAACTCTGAGTGGCCTGATGGGGCGTGGGATTGTGGTTGGCTCTCCAGGTAAACCTGGATAGAGCCTTAGGGTTGCAGACCTGGAGGGGCGGATGAAACCAACTGTTGCCAAGAAGATGGGCTGCTTGATAAGCATCTCTTTCTCTGTTACATACGTGGTGATATATTTTATTACTTGAAGAATGTTATTCATAAACTCAATTTAATTTCTTCTTAAGCATGCAGTTTTTTAACCTTTCTATCTGTTTAGCTATACAAGTAAATTTCATCCTCACAGGGCATCCTGGTGAAGAACATATTACATGTGGATGTACAGAACCTTGTGTTTACTTTGATCATCCTGTTAAATGATGTTGTCACTGTGTTCCTGGTTTTCCCCACTTACGCAAGAGAATACACTGCTTTTACTTCTGCATGACATGTAAAGACTGAGATGACCCCCCTCTTCACCCTATCCCCATCAAGACTTAAAGTTCTCTGTGAAGCTTCTACAGAAGTAAAAATAATGATGATTTAAAATTTTTTGCCATTATAATTTGACCACTTTAATTGAGAACCAGAAACAAAGTTGTAGACATTGGATGGTCTCATGAATGGTGTTTAAGTTCTAGGATCTACATTAATTAACAGTCAATGAACACATTCCAGTTGTCTCCCTTGGAGGTCATTTATCTCTTTTTGCCCCAATCCTGAGTTTTTGGAAGAAGTTTCTCTCTCTGCTTAAGAGATAACTGTTAGTGTCTTAAGCAGGGTTTGGGTGGCTGAAGCCCCCTCGGGCTTCCCTTTTTCCCTTGCCAGTTTTTCCTTTTCTTACCTACGCCAAATTTCTTCTCTTTCCACTTGAATTCAGAGAGTTCACGCTGCACAAAGAGGTTGGGGAGCTCAGAGGGAACTTCTGACAAATACCTCCATGTGAAGGGTGAGTAGGAAGTGGGACAAGCTAAAGGGAAAAAAAGGGGGGAAAGAATGAAGAGGAGATGCTGGGGATCTGAGGAGGGTTTGCTTATCGGTTCCTTTTAACATTCCTGCTTGGGCAGGAAACAAAGACGACTCAAAGCATTTAAAAGAAAGGAAAGCCATGGAACTCAAACAAAGCTGGTAAATTAGAAGAGTGAGCATCAGGCTGGTGGGTCCTCTGATGGTGGATGGAAATCCACCCACACTCCCATCCCCAACCCCTCCAGCCCCCACTTCCCCACCCCCCCAGT
>LNAC01000369.1:1260937-1505888 GCA_002007465.1 Ailurus styani | reverse complement strand
CCCCCCTACCCCCATGGCTTGATTCAAACTCAGGAGAAAAGGAAAAGAAAGGAATGTGCCCAACGACACTTTTTTCCAAACACAAGCTTGTTTTTTAGCTGGCTGTATCTAAGATTGAAACTTCGCCAAATAATTGCAGGGAAAATATTTGGTTAGGTTTCGAAAGACTGTTTGGAGAAACTGACGAGTCATAAAATGGAATATTTGGGATGACCTTCTGGGAAAGATAAACTTCGAAATTGGAAAGGTGCGCCGTGTAGGCCTGAGAGAACAAAAAGGCAGAGAGGAGGGCACGGTGTTTGGGGTATTTTGTATCTGTGAGGGTGAGAGGGCAGGTGTCTAAGCGGTAGTTAATTTGCCACATTTTGAGTTGTGAATGTTCTTCTTGATGTGACTTCCAGGAAGGGGTATGACGTTAGTCTCTCATGCAAAGTGGTGTCTTATAATAGAACGAAAAGCAAACAGCTTCTAGTTAGGGCATCTGAAATCCCGAGTTCTGCTTCAGGCATCCATCTCACGTCTAGTGAACTGTAGAAATAAAATTGGAGGGAATTTGGCCTTCAGGTTATAGGGCTGGAAAATGCTTTGAGAGGCCTTTTGGTTGGATTACTTCTAAACCTGCCCTGACAGATGAAAATTTATCTTATTTTTAAATGTTCCCCAGAGGAAGAGTGTCCACCGACTCTCTTAGTAACTCGTTCCAGTTCTTAACGACCTCCACATTCAGGAAATTCCTTTCTCTGTCTTACCTAAACTCGATCTGCTCCAGCTTAAGTCCATTTTCTTTTGACCTGCCCCAGAATAAAAGGAGAAAAGAGGTCATAAACATCCTTGCACAAACATCCTTTCACATAACTAAAAATTTTAATTTTTAAAATCTACAAAGTTCTGTATCTCCTTTTGTTGATCATGTCAAATCTCCCTACTTTCTTTAGCCTTCCCTCAGGGGTCCCACCTCCCAGTCTCTTAACTCACTTTTGTTCTGGTCTCAGAAACTCCCTGTTGCCTGGAGACTTGGCCGTGGGCTGGGGAAGAAGAGAGAACATGGCAATGCATTCCTTCCCTCCTTTCCTTGGCCCTCCTGTGCCAGAGCTGATGTCAGAGGCTAAATGGACTGATACAGTAGAAGTTTAACATTTTTCTTGTCTGCATAAGATTTGTTTTCAAAGTCAAGTTTATTCATACATGAGGTCTGTGGACATTTAGAGGGGTACATATCTTTAGTTTTTGGAGGAAGAAAAAGGAAGTATGAGAGTAGATGAATCCAATATACTAAGACTCATGCAGTATAATACAAGGGTTTGTGTGATGGTGGCTCTTAGATAAGAAAAAAATTACTTTCTCCCATGGGGTCTTTCTACCAGGGATAGGCATTTCACAAAGTATCCTTTTAGCTCTGCCCAATTTTTATTTGAAATTTTCCATGAATCCATTTCCATTCCTTGGGTTGAACTACTGATCTTGCCCTTGTTCCTGGTGATAAAATCCTCGAACTGAACTAGATACCACTGTTGCCAAAACTTTACTCAAATACTATCAGAGCAGGGCATAGTCTTGCCTTGTTTTCTTGGACATCAGAGCTGTTGACTAAACAAAATAATGTACCTTTTATCATTGACTTTTGCATAAAACTACGTCTGTTTCTTTTCTATTTACAGAGTTTCCAACAAATTTAGATATTCGAGGTTAGGGGAATCTGAGATGGCTTTATTATAACTTGCATTTCTAATTTCTAAAAACTCCCAAAACAATTTGAAGCATTCTCAGTTTCCCTTATCGTTTTCAAAATATGCTTATGAGGGTGTTAAATAGGAAACAGGTGCTTTAAAAAACCTATTGCTATTTTTATGACTCAAGTGTCTACTCTTACTTGTGTCTTAGCAACAGTCCATAGAAGCAGCCAGGCGAGTTGCTTGTCAATCATTATGAAGAAGGAGTTCAGAGCAAACCAGGGGACAGTGCTGGTCTGGAGAGGGAGTCCCAGAGCCCTCTAGGACTCCGCATGTGGCCTCTGGAACTCCGTCTATTTGTCCCATTCTTGTCCTTATTTATTAAAGGTTGCTGTGTCAGGCCAGACAGTATTCTAAGCACCGGGGTTATGGGAGAGAATAAGAAGAGACAAAATCACCATTCTCAAAGAACCTACATTGTTTGGTTTTATACATTTATCTCCCACAGCACCTAATAGAATTGAAAATTTTACCTTTCAAAATGTATCCCTTGTTTTGTAGCCATTAAAAATTATTATTTATGAGAAACTTAAAATAATATAGAGAATGCTTTCTGGGTTATAATGTTAAATGAAAAGAAGGATACGAAGTTGTATATATGCATTCTGTTCTAAGTTAAAACTGAAAACAATGTAATCATCTCTTTAAACACACACACACATACAAATAAAGATTACAATAAGTAGGCATACAGAAAAGATAAAAAAAATACAACATAATGTTAATGGTGTTTGTCTTTGGGTGGTGGGATGACAGGTAATTCTGCTTTGCACTTTTCTGCATTTGTCTTTTTAATTTTTTTGGTAGTAATCACATATTACTTTTAAAAGAAAATGACACATGTTCATTTAAAAAAGAATATTCTCTTGAATCTCTAGAGATTTTAAGATTTCGCAGATTCTCGAGGTGCCTGGGTGCCTCATTCAGTTTAGCATCTGACTTTAGCTCAGGACATGATCCCAGGGTCTGGGGATCAAGCCCAGAGTGGAGCTCCCTGCTCAGCAGGGAGCCTGCTTCTCCGTCTACCCTCCCCTATCATGTACTCCCCGCCCCACCCCAAATAAATAAATAACATCCTTAAAAAAAAAAGATTTTGCAGAGTAAAATGCATGTGGGGATGTTGGTCCCTAAGCCACTGTCAGCAAAGACCTGAAAGACAAGTACCTGGGGAAAAGAGGTGGTGCTGATGGAGGAGCATTGGAGAGAAGCAAAATCAAATTTCAATTGCACACACTTTCCCCACTCCCAGGCAGCTACATTCTGGACACTCTCATGGTCTGGAGGGTACGGGTGTTTTTTCACTTGGGGTAGAAGGAAGAAATGAACATTTAATAAGCACACTAGCTTTGTACATTCCATGCCATCTTATAAGTAAGGAAACTGAACTTGGAGGCATTTTGGATTTGCTTAAAGAAAGTAAGAGGAGACATCAAGATTCAAATACAGCTCTGCCTGGCTGGACAGAAGTCATTTGCTTTTCCAGAACTCCCAGAAATGCCCCTTAGACCACAGGGCAGAGTTTCCCAATGTTCTAGGTGGGGTTTAGGTTTGGCACCTATGTGCCTTGAGTGGTCAGAGTAGTCCTGATTTAAAAGAAAGAAGTTGTATTATTTTTAAGAAAGATCATTTTTAAAATATGTAACTAAATAGACTATAATTTTAGTAGCTTTGTCAGAATTTTTTTCTATCAATTCATTCATAAATCAGAAAAATACTGGAGTGACATCAGCAAGATGGTGACATTATGAGAATTTCAGAAGGAGGAGAAAAAGAGAAAGGAACAGAAAACATATTTAAAGCAATAATGGCTGACACATCCTAAACATGGGGAGAGAAATGGACATCCAAATCTGTGAGGCCCAAAGGATCCTAAGTAGGTTGAATCCAAATTGGACTATACTGAGACATATTATAATGAAATTGTCAAAAGTCAAAGCATAAGGGGGCATCTGGGTGGCTCAGTTGGTTAAAAGTCCAGTTCTTGGTTTCAGCTGAGAAAGTGGTCTCAGGGTCCTGGGATTGATCTCCATGTTGAGCTCCATGCTCAGCATGGAGTCTGCTTGAGATTCTTTCCCTCACCCACTTGGGGCTTGATCCCAGGAACCCAGGATCATGACAGCCACTTAACTGACTGAGCCACCCAGGCACCCCCAACAGAAAGAATTTTAAGAACAGCAAGAGAAGAGAAAGAAGTTACATATAAGGGAACTCCCTGCAAGACGGCAGATTTCACAACACAAGCTTTTCATGTCAGAAGAAAATGGGATGACATATTCAAAATATTAAAAGAAAGGAAATGTTAACCAAGACATTCTATACCTGGTAAAGCTGTCCTTCAGAAACAAAGAAGTGATGAAGACTTTTCTGAACAAAAGCCGAGGAAGATCATTACCACTAGACTCACCTTACAAGAAATGCTAAAGAGAGTTCTTTGAGTGGAAATAAAGGAACACTAATAACAACATAAAAACCCAAAAGGTAGCATAAGTATCATTGGTAATGGTAAATATAATCACAGTAAGGTTCTCTCATATGGTCATGGGGTACATAACTCATAACTCTAGTTTGAAAGTTAAAAAAATGAATGTAGCAAAAATAACCATGAATATAATAATCTTTTATTAGTTACACAATATAAAAAACATGTAAATTGTAATAGCAATAACCTAAAATGTGAAGGGGAGAAGAAGTAAAAACATAAAGTATATGAATTCTATTGAAGTTAAGTGTTATTTTATAAGAAAGCATTATAGTTTAAGATATCTTATATTTGCCTCATGATAACCACGAAGGAAAATCTTGTAGTAATTACACAAAAGAACATGATATAGAAGTTAAAGCACACTGGTACGAAAGAGATGAAACAGAAAAAAGAGAGCAGCATAAGAAACAAGGCATGAGAGATCTACAGAACAACCAGAAAACAATTAGCAAAATGACAATAGTAAGTCCTTACCTATCAATAATTTCTTTAAATGCAAATGGACTAACTTCTCCAATCAAAAGACATAGAATGGCTGAATGTATTTAAAAAAAAAATGTTCCACCAGTGCCCGGCTAGCTCAGTCGGTAGAGCATGAGACTCTTAAAAAAAAAATGTTCCAACAATATGTTGCCTACAAGAGCTTCACGTTAACCTTAAGACACACATAGACTGAGAGTGAAGGGATGGAAAAAGACATTGCAAGCAAATGGTGTCCAAAAAAAATAAAAAAGGAAGGTAGCTATACAGACAAAATAGACTTTAAACTTAAAATGGCTAAAAGAGACAAAGAAGGTCATTGTATAATGATGAAGAAGTCAATACATCAAGAAGATATGACAATTGTAAATATTTATGCATTCCACATTGGAGCACCTAAATATATAAAATAAAAACTAGCAAAGCTAAAAAGAGAAATAAACAGAATATAATAAGATTGGGAACTGGGGACGCCTGGGTGGCTCAGTGGGTTAAAGCCTCTGCCTTCGGCTCAGGTCATGATCTCAGGGTCCTGGGATTGAGCCCCACATCGGGCTCTCTGCTCAGCGGGGAGCCTGCTTCCTCCTCTCTCTCTGCTTGCCTCTCTGCCTACTTGTGATCTGATCTCTCTCTCTGTGTCAAATAAATAAATAAAATCTTGGGCACCTGGGTGGCTCAGTGGGTTAAAGCCGCTGCCTTCGGCTCAGGTCATGATCCCAGGGTCCTGGGATCGAGGCCCGCGTCGGGCTCTCTGCTCGGCGGGGAGCCTGCTTCCTCCTCTCTCCTCTCTCTCTGCCTATTTGTAATCTCTCTCTCTGTGTCAAATAAATAAATAAATAAATCTTTAAAAAAAAAATAAATAAATAAATAAATAAATAAATAAAATCTTAAAAAAAATTAAAAAAAAAAAAAGATTGGGAACTGGGCGCCTGGGTGGCTCAGTGGGTTAAAGCCTCTGCCTTCGGCTCAGGTCATGATCTCAGGGTCCTGGGATCGAGGCCCGCATCGGGCTCTCTGCTCAGCAGGGAGCCTGCTTCCTCTTCTCTCTCTGCCTGCCTCTCTGCCTGCTTGTAATCTCTCTCTGTCAAATAAATAAAATTTAAAAAAAAATAAGATTGGGAACTCTTTTTTTTGGAGAGAGAAGTGTGGTGGGAGAGACAGGGAGAAGAAGAGAATCTTATGCAGCTTCTGCACCCAGCATGGAGCCTGACGCAGGGCTCCATCTCACAGCCCTGAGCCAAAATGAAGAGTTAGAAGCTTAACCAACTGAGCTACCCACGTGCCCCAAACTGAGGACTTTAATACCCCTCTCTCACCAATGCATAGATTATCCAGACAGAATCTACAAAAATACAGTGGATTTGGACAATGCTATAGACCAAAGGACCTAACAGACACATTCAGAACATTCTATCTAACAACAGCAGAATACACATTCTTCTCAATCTCACGTGGAACGTTTTCTAAGATAGACCATATGTTAGGCCATAAAACGAGTCTTAGCAAATTCAAGAAGATTGAAATCACACCAAGTATATTCTCTTGACCACAGCAGCATGAAACTAAAAATCGACCAGAGGAAAACTGAAAAATTTACCTACACATGGAAATTAAGCAACATTCTCCTGTACAACCAGGGGATGGAACAAAAATTTAAAGGGGAAATAAAAAAGTTTCTTGAGACAAACAAAAATGGAAACACAACATACCAGAACTTATGGGATACAACCAAAGCAGTTCTAAGGGGGAAGTTCACAGGAATAAACACCTGCATTAAGAAACAAGAAAAATTCCCTAACAACCTAACAACCTAACTCTACACCTCAAGAAATAAATTGAGCCCAAAGTTAGCAAAAGAAAAATATTATAAAGATTAGAGCAGAAATCAATGAAATAGAGAATAGAAAAAACAATAGAAACCAAGAATTAATTCTTTGAAAACATAAATTGACAAACCCTTAGCTAGACCCAATCAAGGAAAAAGGAGAGAGGATCCAAATCAACAAACTTATAAATGAAAAGGAAACATTGCAACTGATACCACAGAAATTCAAGGCATCATAAGACACCACTATGAACAAGTATAAACCAACAAACTAGACAAACTAGAAGATATCAAAAAAGTTCTTAGAAACATACAACTTACCAAGACCGAGTCAGGAAGAAATAGAAAATCTGAACAGAACAATTACCAGCAAGATTGAATCAGTGATCAGATTCTCCCAAAAAAGAACAGCCCCGGACCAGATGTCCTCACTGATGAATTTTACGAAACATTTAAAAAAGAATTAACACCAATCCCTCTTCAACACTACCAAAAAATTAAAGAGGAGGGAACATTTCCAAGCTCATTTTATAAGGTCAGTATTATCCTGATACCAGAACTGGAAAAGGACACTACTAGAAAAGAGAACTACAGGCCAATATCCTTGATGAATGGGATGCAAAGGTTCTCAGGGAAATCCTAGCACATTAAAAGGGTCATTCACTATGACCAAGTGGGATTTATCCTTGAGATGCAAGAATGGTTCAATATATGCAAACCAATCAGTGTGATACATCATATTAATAAAATGAAAGAAGAGAACAACATAACCACATATATGTATATTTCAGTTCAAGTTCAAGATATGTGCTGAAAGTCTTAGTTCTTGCAGTCCTTGTATAGTCATGGAATCTCTAGGGCTGACTGGGTTGTGAGTTTAATCAGGGTTCTCGTAAGCTTGAGAGGTATTTTCCTAACGTTTGTGTTAAAAGGACCAGAGGCTGTAGAATGATCAAGCTAACATTTTGTTTACTCTTTTCTTTCTCAGCATATAGGCCCTAGAGGTTACTGATCACCATGTTGAAGATTCTTTTACTTATCATGTTAGAGGAGGTACAGTCAAGAAACTGAGTTAATCGGTTCCATATTCAAATAACCAGAGAAAACACAGCATTAGGAGGTTAGTAAAATAATGCACTTTCGACTTGGGGATCCAAATAAAATAGCTGTTTAGCACACTCACCCTGGGTCATTCAGGAAGCCGGGGCTCCAGAGTTCCCTTCAGACTCCCATTGGAACATCTGAAACCACCATAACATCAAACATTTGGATAAGAATTAAGGAAGGAGCAGAAGTTCCCTGGGTGATTTTTTTTTCTTTTACTTTTTTAAAATAAGGAAACTCAATCAAACTTTTGCATAAATATATGATAAAGTTCCATGCCTCAGCTTTTAATGATAGCATGAACTCTAAGTAAACATGGGTGAAATACAACTTGTCAGCACAAAAATACCGCCTGTCATAGTCATTTGTGTATAAAATATGACCTGCAGGTTTGAACCATATGGTTACACGAGTTCTAATTTACGTGGCATCTTCTTAAGTCAGCAGAATGAGTCCTGGCCTGCCTGTGGGAGGTGGCGTCAGCACCTAACCCAGCGAAGTGGAAAGGGCTCCCCCAGGCTTAGGTCAGCCTTGGTTGCTGCCGTGCAGATTGGAGACTGGAGATTTGCAAGGCCAATGGCCCCAGCCCAGGACCCCAGAGGGCCCTCCCTCGAGGTGGCGTGGCTGTCCCTATAATCAGCCCACAGAGTCGGACATGCGAAATTGAAAAGTCTTAAACATCACAGCTTGCGACTTGGGCGTTCTTTCTGTTCCCACTGGTGGGGGCCGGGGGGGGTAACACAAGTCCCTCTAGATGCAGTGGGCAGAGTGGACATTTGGATGTCATTTTAAAGCAATGTTTAATGAAGTGAGAAAACGCATTTCTAGCGTCGTGCTTCGTGGCACATATATGCAAGCCCAGAAGTGCACAATGGACACATTCTGCAATTTAGACATGAATGGGAACAGCCAAGGAAATGCCATGGAAATAAAAATCAGACTCCGAAAGCTAAGCTGAGCCAGGAACAGATATACTTTTTGCTACTTAAAAAAGAACTTCTTCTGTCTTCTCCTCCTGTTCCCCCTCAAGCTGTGTCCTCTCACTATCTTAAGATGACCTTTCCAATAGGGCGCCCTGAGATGCTTTCAGTGAACTGGTTGGAGCAAATGACTCTTGACCTTTCTGCAAATATGCGGGGAGCCCTGGGGTTCTCTGGCTGCCCTCTGGGTGGTCCCTGAAGACATGGTTGCAGATGTCTGCTCCTGATAAGTCTGGAGACCCATCACGGGCTCCAGGGGAGGCTGTTGGAGCAGCCCTGCTAAGTGCTGGGCCCCAGAGCAGCTGCTCATGCTGCGACATGGAGGGCCGCAGCTTGGGCTTTTGGTTTTGTTTTGTTTTGTTTGGGCAGGTGTGGGCGAGGTTGCTCTGGCTTTTTGCGGGACTTCTTTTCCCCTGGCACTGTCAGCTGACAATAAAATCTTTCTGGTGTTGACATTCTGCTAAAGGATGCTGCTATCAACACTAAGACCAAAAATAAGGCTTAGATACTCAATCAAGTAAGTCTCAAAGCCAAGGTTGCAATTCACATTGCTTTGGAAGAATGCGCAGAGCAGCCTTCTTAGGGAGGGACGTAAGTCCCGCAGGTATAAAAGGGGATCACTGACCAATCACACGTGTAACAGAGAAAATCTCTAAATTGTTGTTTTAGTTGCCGATAAATCACCATCGCTATGGAGAAGAGAGGAGACCCCATATTTACTGAGTCCCTACTAAGTACCAGGTAGGACCCCAGCACTTTCTGGGACATGTGGCCTCATACAGTGTTCACCACCACACTGTGAAGCTGGTAGGATTGCTCCTGTTTTCAGGATGAGAAACTGAAATTCACAGAGAGGCAGACACGTGCCCTTGGGCACAAAGCTGATACACGAGTGAGCCAAGTGACCGATTTGTCTGAATCTCAATCCTGCCTTCTTTCCCCCGTACTAGCCTAGTAACAGCTGGGCCGAGGGACTAGGAGGCCGTTGTTTAAAATTAAGAATGTGTTCTTCATTTCCAGTAACAAGCTGGAATTCAGTTACCGCGACCTGAGATGGGGTATTCCTGTCTGGGGGTTTTTCTGCACAAAGAAGTTCATCCCGTTTTGTCCCTTTAGAGGGACCCTCTTTCTGTTTGTTTGCTCACTTATGTCAAATCCACCTGAGGTCTGTAGATTTTGTCTTCAGATTTCATCTAGCCCTTTTATTTGTTGTCTGCTCTGTTCTTTTCTGCATTCAGATTTCTTGTCCTCCAACTTCTCCTTCTGGTTGTTTGGATTCTGTGTCTTAGCTACTGTTCTCTCTGCCTCTCTCCCAGCAACCTGGTTTGGTCATCTTCTTTGGGTGCTGACAAGGTCATAATATGGCCCTGCCCCCAGGGCTCAGGAGAGCGTGTGCTGAGCACGTGGTTCTGGAGGCAGCCACTAGCTTCCCACCTTCCTGGTCAGCAGGAAGCCTTGGGCCGCCCTTTCCCTGCACCATGGCTTTAGTGCAATGATTTGTTTGGACATTTAAATACCTGACAGTACAATACATGTTTCTGTTTCTCAAGGAGGGATATTAAAATTATTATAATATGGTGGAGCAAGGTCATATATGGCCAGGTCAAGTCCAAGAGCCTCTTGACAGTTCTGCTACTTTGTTTACTTCTGCTTCTGGCTTTTGCAGTTATTATCTTGTCTTACTGGCATCAATGTAGCTTTTCATGTGCAATTGCCTTAGACAAACTTGAAGGTCCTTTTTATCATGCTCGAGGTAGGAAGCCCACAGGCTTTTGATAAGTCTCTCAGTTTTTAAGGAGACCTCCTTGGCTACTTACCTCTGTTACTCTCTGTTCGACATGATTAAAGTTACCCGAAGCAGGTGGTATGTTACCAATGAAAAGTCCTGCCTTGAGGAATATAACATCTGTGGTTCTCAAACTTTCTGCCAACCAAAAGGACTTTATTATTTTCTTTTCTCAACGGTCCAGTGTTTTGAAAGATTTGATCAGCAAATTGCATTTGTTTTCCCCATTATTCTATTAATTTCCCCAAAATACACAGTTATGCAGTGGCAGAATGAGATTCCAACCCTGGTCTGTCTGTTGACTAAAACCTGAATTCTTGGCGCCTTTGCTACAGGTCAAATTGAGATAGCACTGTGTTGAACCATATGCAATTATCAACATTGGACTATTTTTGACCTACAAAAATGACAATGGGATATGGTTCCACCAAATAATACTGTAGACTTAATGAATATCATTGCAGACAAACCCAGTGCCTTATACATCAATTGGTCTAGGCAGATTTATCTTGGAAAACATACAACTTCTGGGAAGACTTTTGTAATCATTGCAGTAACTCAAACACCGCATTCCCCACCATGCACCCTTACCTTCATCTGCCCTATTCCGCTCAACCTGTAGATTTCCACAGGCTCTTGGGACTGGGGACTCTAGCTTGGGAATCACTAAGTAAGGTGTATAACACACCGCCTCTTCGATTTTTTTTTAAAGCTTAGTATTCACACATAATTAATATTCAAATAGGGACTTTTTCACTTATACATTGTCTAGTTCTTTATCCTTAGTCATATAGTAAAGGAGAAACTTTGAAGAAGAAAGAGCATAAATTGGAGGAAAAAACCTCATGACTTGGACTTGTGTACACTCCGAGTGAAGCCTGAGATTGCTTATTATTTCTAACTCTATGAAGGCTTCCCGTGTAGAAGCCATTCATCATCATCATCATCATCAAAATAGCTGATATTAGTTTTATAGCCTACAAAGAATTCTTACATACCTTGGATTCTCCTAACATTCCTGTGAGACAGATATTATTAGTTCCTTAATTTTTCAGATAAGGAAATTGAGTGAAGCTCAAGGTCATGGTGGTGGCATCTTTGAAACTGAAACAGAGCTGTCCAATAGAACCTTCTGCAATGATGGAAATGTTCTGTATCTGCACTGTTCAATATGGTGGCCACTGGCCACACGTGGTTAATGTAACTGAATTTTAAGTTAGAATAGCCACATGTGCCATAGTAGTGCACCTCTAAAACCTGCATTCTTGTCTTTGCCATGTCTTCTCCGTTTGGGCCAGGGATTCTGAAGATGGAGGAAAAGGAAGGAACACAACATCTGATTTGATGGATACAAAGTTTTACCAACGCTGACAGGAATTGCAAGAGGTTACACGTGAACCTTGTCCAGTTTCCTTGTGTGAAGGCTGCTAGACTGTGTGATACTCTGATTTGTCTGGGATTCTTAACTGTATTGTCCCCCAAGCCCCTCCAGGACAGGTTAAAACCAAACTCTCCATTTCTTTCCAGCCATATGGTCTTATGACAAACATGACTAATTCCTGCTCTGTTTGGCCTGACTCTTGTTAATCTGCCAAATGGTTAGTACTCAGTATAAAGTAGCTTTCATCCAGAGATCCTCATTAGCATGTGAAATTAGTCTAAGCCTAAACTCCATTTTGCCAAATCCCCTGTCAGTCTGCTCTTGAGATAGAGTCTGTTCACAATAGAGGTTTTGTTTCTTGAGTGTCAGGCTATCTTCCATGAGGTCAGATCATTTGCTTTAGAAAAATTTTTTTTATTTTCAGATATATAACACTATTTGCTGCAGCCTAAATTTTGGTAGAATTATATAAATATTTAAAAGCTTTACCTCTGCTACAGAGAAAAAAATATCTTTTGTTGCCCAACAAATGAATTTCTTATGGCTTCATAAAAAATCAGTTTAAATTATTATTTTGTTAAATTTCACTTTATCCACTGATGCATCTAATTATTCCCTTCTCATTAAACTCTCTCAATGTTGTCAAGAAACCTTGCTTTTTTACACTCTTCTACCAGTGATGATAAGTAATACAAAGAATTGGAAATGGATAGATTGAGAAAAAATTAAAAAATAAAGTTATACCAAGGAGGATAAGTGTGTATATGTGGTTCCCCTAAAGTTTGTGGTTTATTTCTTTCAAAATGTTTTTATTAGTTTTTACAAAACAATCCATTCTGACCAAAAAAATTAGAAAACTCAGAAAAAGTTACCCCAAGACTTTCTTGAATGAGTACAATTTTTTAGAAAGTAGTTGTTTTGTATTTTTTTTAACTGATACAAGGTGGCAAACTCTTTATTTGGTCAAATAAAGAAAATTTTTAGAAAGAAAGAAAAAGAAAATGAACATTCTCTATCATCATCACTTCTTAGAAGAAAGGATTTTATAGTACTAAAAAAAAAAAAGGAAGAAAACAGTCTCAGAAGAGAATAACCATTTAAAGTAAACAAATGCAGCCTCCTAAGGCTCCTTGTGATGTCTCCTTTTCCTCTTCTTGACCCAGACCTGGGAAAGTCTTGTTGGAAGGAAGGCATTTGCCAAGGAGAAGATAGTGGTCCACCTTGCAGGCTGTTCATCAATTTTGTTGCACTTTATGGGAATAGTGATGACCGTCTGGCAGTGATCTTCATTTCCGTTGGTATCTCCTGCCTCTCTCGGACTTGTCTCTCTCCCTTTCTAGCATGTTTACAAAGCCTGCCCAAAGGACGAGCCTATAGGTAATAGTATGACAAGCCATATTGTCAGTACAATCTTCAGAAACTCTTGAGTCACATACGTTTTGTCCATCTTGTTGACTCTCTTTAATAAATATTTATTAGTTCAACCAAAACAAGATGGGAGATAGCTTGACTTGGAAACGTGTGCCCAAGTTTCCTCTGTCACAACCAAGATGTCACCAAGCCATTAGGAGGACTTACGGTCTACTAGTTAAGAGCTTGGGCTTTGGAGCCCACTGCTCTCGCCACACCCATTTACCAGCTTGGTAGTGTTCTGAGTGTCAGTTTTCCCATCTGTACAATGGGAATACCTATGTCTTCCCACCTCTTCAAGTTGTCGTGAAGATGAGCTGCCGGTTGGTTAGCCCAGATCTGGGCCATGGACAGGGTGCAGGGAATGGCATCTGCTGCTATTTTGTCTGCAGGACCTGGGCGCCGGGTGGAAGGTAAAGGAGCTTTTGTGTTCCTCATTGTTCGGGACGCATTGTCACTGCTCACTCAGTATCAATCCTAATCATCATAGCAAGTGGGTGCATGCTTTTAGGAAAGGGCCCAGAGGGTCTGCGCAGGGCAAATGTCAGCCTCTTTGATGTGCTGCTGGGTCAGAGCTAGCTTCTTAGAAACTCCAGCTGAATGTCGAAGTTCTCTGAGGTGCAGAGTCCAGGAGGGAGAAGTTGAGAGAAAGCTCAAGTGTGGGTGGGACTCCCTGCAGAAAAGCTGTCCCAGGAATGCAGGGGGCTGGGGCCCAAGTCATCAATCCTTTGTGAAGGGGCCCAAGATCGCAGATGCTCCCTGAGCGGGGTGAGCTTTCGGAGAAGAAAAGTTCTAGGAAAACGTCTGTCGCTTGGGGGGAAGTAAATATACTTTTATTTCTTCATCTTTATTCTGACTTTGTTTTTATCGAGGGGCAGGGGTGGGCTGGGGGAGATGGAGTGGGCCACAGAAGGACAGAAAAACTCCTCCACAAATCTACGGGGCTAAAGCAGCTCATGTTCTGAACAAGGACTGTATTTTTTTCTGTCCCCCAAAACTGGCTGGGTTTTCGTTGGAGGGCTTTTGGTTAATGGGAGAAGAATGTTTTTGCTGCAGATAACATTTTTTTTCTTTTTTGTTGGCTATTCCCCTCACGAGGAAAGAACCCTTGGCAGCTTGTGGAGCACCAGATGGTATTGTCTGAATCTAGAAGCGTAGCTTGACTAAAATATTGGGGCTCTAACTTTAGCAAATTATTTGATTCCCCTAAGCTTCCCTTTCCCCATCTCTCGAGTGGGGATAATAATAATACCTCACTTCTAAGGCACTTGGGAGGAATCAACGTGATGCCACTTGCAAGAAACCTGAGCACTGTGCCTGAGCAGGGTCAGCCCCGAGGAAGGGCCAGTGGACAGTGTGGCTGCCGTGCGACACGTAGAACCAGGCCCCACGGGTCACAATTCATGTCACGGATTTCTTCCCTTGAGAACTTGCGGGCGCCTGTCTCCCACAGCCTCTCACCCCGATGAGAAGCCAAACTAGGGGTGGTGGTAAGAGGAATCGTTGCTTTCCCTGAGCACCGTCTTAAAAGAGCCACGTGTTTTCAACACATTTTAAGGTAACATGTTAACTTGAGATGTGTTTATTTATGACGAAAGGATACTAGACAAAGCCATGAGAAATATGTCATTGGAATGCAGTCCAGTTGGTCAGGGTGGAAGCTTTCTTGTGTGTTCTGTCTCCTTCCCCCCACCCGCCCGGTGTAGGTCGTTGCCTCTTGAACCCCCGGCTCAACCCACAGTTATTTGAACAATTCTGCTCCTCTGCCTCCCAGTATTGGGGCCTCAGTGCCCCCTTTGCTCCCCCTGCTTCTTCTTATTTGGAACCCCGGGCTATGTAAGCCCCCTCCCCCACAACACTTGGAACTGAAGGTAAAATGATGCAAAGGAGCTCAAAGACCGTAATAAAACTCAGCAAAACAGCCTGTCAGTAAGTGGTGCCTTTTTTGAATTTTCTAAGCGTGATGCTAGATTGTGCTGCCTCTTTCACATTTTCACCTTTGTGATTACCACTTATTAAATGGGTGGTTAGGCTCAGAGATGCAATGGAGTTTGTGCGTTGACTTTTGTTTTTCCTGTTTAAAGACAACTATTCCACTGTGGGGACAAACCGTATGCCTTTCAATCTGGCGAGTAGTGTTCTGTCTTCCAAAGGCCTCCCAAATCTGGCCGCATATCAGAAAAAACTGGGGTCAGTGGCTTTCAAACAATTTTGGGCCTTGCCCTTGAAGATAATTCAGTGGCTCTGGACTAGGGCCTAGGGGTACTCATTGTTATCATCTGTCCTGGGAGATTCTGATGGAATCAACGCAAGGACCAGCATTTAGGAATTGCTCTGTCAGTGATAATCATGCCCCCATCACGCACTCTTGGTCCCCAGGAGATAATAAATCCCGCCATAGGATTAGAAGCTCAGGGCCTCCCTTTTCCAAAGGAGACAGCCCTCAAAAAAGATTTTGAATGATAAGAAGCCAAGCCCGGTCAAATTCCCAGGGATGGAATTTAACAGTGACTGATTACTCATCATCTGCTAGTTGAGTATCATAATAAAGATGAATGGGAACTTGGGAAAGATCTCTCCATAACTCACCTCCAGCAGTTAATGCACTAGAGACCACAGGCCAGGCTGCTGGGTCCTGAGAAGGGCAGTTATTAGTTAATAGGTACACACTGAGCTTATAAAATGTTTTATTAAACGACAAAATCCTAAACATTATACAGAGTTCTATTTTGTGGTCCGTATGCTGACTAAATCCCCAGATGACTTTAATGAGCAAATGGCAGCCCATTAAAATTACAGTAGTTTTGCAAAGAAAATAGCTCCCCGGAGGAGGAGAAGAAAACCACCAGGCTGCTACTGTGTTGATAGTTGTCCCGAGAGCTCCTTTCTCTTGCCCAAAGCTCGCTGGTGGAAGAAAGTCAGCCGTTCCGAAAAGTGTTCCCTCCCGCCTGTCCTCCTGTGCCTGGGAGACATGCTTTGCTCTAGCTCATCAGTTCCCAGCCTGGCTGACCTTGAAGCAGCGGAGAAAACAACACCTTGTGTGCATTTTGCTTAATAAAGAAAACATGATTAGCCCCTGGGAAAGAATTTATTTGTTTTTTCCTCCTTGGTATAGAAACCTCAGCTTTCTTTCAGAGAGACAGTCTTGTGAGACAACAACGTCTTCTACTTGGTTATCAAACTGGAACTTCTTGATGTTAAATGTCACTAGAATTTTTGCGTTGTTTTGTCCTCAGAAAATACACTTCCACGCAGACCAGAGGGACAGTTTCTGATTTCCTCTCATTTCTCTCCTGCATTTTTCTGAGTGCCCATGTAATGTCCAGACAAGCTTGGGACACAGCTCTCACTGTCTTAGGGCTGGTCTTTGGAGATGGCATCTTGACTATTTCTTTTCTGTGCACATCGTCATGCAAACGTCCTTCATACTGAGTGAGATGTGGGAAGAGTTGTTAGTAATGCCTGAGATGAGAAACCCTCTGTCTCAGCTCCCATATGTGATGTATGCACCATGCAGCATTCTAGAACCCTTGTCATCACTGGTCCTTAAGTGCAGATAAACGACAAATTCTCCAAAGCAACAGGATAAAAAAGATAGTCACTATATTAAATAACATTATAGTATACTGTATGTACTATGTAGTCTGTGCCAGTGCTACCCAACAGAGATCTTGGTGATGATGGGAATGTTTGTTCTATCCTATGGGTAGCCACCCATTGTTATTTAGCTCTTGGAAGGTGGCTCGTGTGACTGAGGAACTGAATTTTTAAATTAATTAATTTTTTGAAGAACTTACTTCTTTTTAGACCAGTTTTAGGTTCACGGCAAAATTGAGAGGGAGGCACAGAGAGTTCTCATACCCCCCTGCCCTGACTCACGCACAGCCTCACCTGTTAGCAACTTCCTCCATCACAGCAGACCATGTCTTATAGCCAATGAACCTAGACTGACACGTTATTATCAGCAAAAGTCCATAGTTTACACTAGGGTTCACCCTTTTTTTAATAAGAAGTAGGCTGCACCACAATGCGGGACTTGAACTCCCAACCCTGAGATCAAGAGTGGCATGCTCTACCAACTAAGCCAGCCAGGTGCCCCCCCGCCCGCCAGGGGTTCACTCTTGGTGTTGCACATTCTATGGGTTTGGACAAATGTATAATGACAAATATATCCGTCACTATAATATCATCCAGGATATTTTCACTGCCTTAAAAATCCACTGTGCCCTGTCTATTCATCTCCCCTCCTACCCCCACCGCCAACTTCTGGAAGCCACTGATCTCTTTGCTGTCTCCATAGTCTTGCTTTTTCTAGAGTGTCATATAGTCGGAAACATACAGTATGTGGCATTTTCAGATTGGCTTCTTTCATTTTATTATATCCATTTCAGTTTTTTCTATGTCTTTTCATGGCTTGGTAGTTCACTTCTTTTTAGCACTGAGTAATATTCCACTGTCTGGATGTACCACAGTTTATCTATGCACCTATCGAAGGACATCTTGGTTGCTTCCAAAATTAACTAGCCATTATATGAGTAAAGCTTCTATCAACATCCATGTGCAGGTTTTTGTCATTTGATGACATACATCACCAAATACTAAGGAGCAGGATTGCTGGATCACAGGGTAGCTATATTTAATTTTAATGAATTAACAAATGAACTAATAAAATTAAAATAGCCAGATGTGGCTGGTGGCTACTGTATCAGATGGCCAAGTATATATATAATATATATGTATATATTAAAGATTTTTCCAGAAAGAATTTGAAGCAAAGTAGGACATATAGTAAAACCTTAAAAAGAAGGATAAAAAGGATGAAGAAAAGCAAGGGGCAATGTGGAGCAAAGAATAAAGTTTTAAAACATATACCAGAGTAATCTACCTCCTTTATGGACTAGCCCTGACCTGAACCCTACATTTTCTAACAGAGAATACATAAAAAAGAAAAAAAAATCGATTACCCAAATGAGGATTTTCAAGAGCCCAAAACAAACCATTCATTTAGGAGAATTACAGTGTAGTTCTAAGATTAAACAGGAATTCTTCCTAAATATTCTGGGCTGTTTTTCTGCTTAAAAACCTCCAGTGGCTTCCTATCGTCCTTGGAATAAGATTCAAAGTTCTCACCATGTCGTGTCAGTCCGAGTTCTTGGTTGCAAGTAAAGGAAGTGAATTGTGGATAATTCCAGAAGCAAAGAAAGTTATTGAAAGGATATGGGAGTGGGAAGCCTAGAACCCTCAGGGAGGCTGCAGGAGAGGCTCAGAAAGCAGTCAGGAGCAAGGAAGGACAAGTGGAGTGAGGACCACAATCAACATCTCCGCACCGGGCATTTAGTGAGCACACTGCTCCTGCCATGATCGAACATTCCAGGCCACCGTGTGATGGCCACTCCTCCTCCCATGAGATGCTGAACTCTGCTCTCAAATTGTGGCCTTGGTTGCCCCTAGAAACCTATTTGGATATGATGCTGCATCACCTGAACTCCAGGTGGATTCTCTTAAGATTCATGCTTCTTCATATCACTAGCTTCTGCTTTTAAGACTGGGGCTTGCTCATCTGATTAGCTGTATGTAGATCACGCAACAGCACCCAGCCACAAGGGAGGCTGGGAAGGCAAGTCTTTCCTGTTTTCAAGATTATACCAAGATGCAGTATGCCTCCCATAAAGACTAGAAGCTGAGAAATTCCAGAAGTTTCTAAAAGATAAGAAAGGGGTTAAGCCACTGGGTAGACAGCCAAGAAGGAAAGGAAAGAAGGGAGGGAGGACCCACCAAACATGCCACTGGGTCCTGCTTGATCTGGCCCCTACCTGACTCTACAGTCTCTCTTTTGGCCACATTCTCCAGCTGTACTGACTTTCTTTTTGTTCCATAACACGCTTCTGCCTCTGCACTCCCCATTCCTTCTGCTGCAAAGCTGTGACTCTAAATCTGGTCATGACTGACTCTTCATCATGTAAGTCTCCTTTACAATGGCACCCCCTCGGTGAAGCTTTCTCTGACCAGCAGCTCTAACTCCTAGTTGTCCCAGCTTGCCATTCTCCATCTCCTTGATCTTTACTGTATCATCCTATCTTGTCTTCACTTTAACACTTGCCACTAGGTAATACCGTTGTAGTCATTTATGGACTTGTTTCTGTTTGTCTCTCCCATCTCTTGCCCTGGAATGGAGGCACCATGAGAGCTGGGACCTCCTACAATCTTGTTCACCACTGCATCTCCTGCACTTAGAACAGTACTTAGCTCAGGGTGAAAGAAGACGAGGTTTGTCGAGTTAGTAATCAATGGAAATCCTTCACAACATCACATTTGATGTAAGAGTATGTTTCACTTCACCGGTTACAACAACTTGAGTACTACTACTATTCGAATCCATTATACTGGATGAATGTTTTAAGTTTTATAATTCCTCTTCATTATTTTATTTATTCCTTACAAAAACCCAGTGATAGATATATCAGCATCTGTGTAGCCCAGAGCATGGAGGCAATCATACTTGTTGTCTGCTACCCATCAGTTGATCCTCAGGACCATAGACCTGTGGTTTCTTGTACTGGTAAATTACACTGATTGCCATAATGTTTTGATTGCTAAGATGTTAATGACCTTAACACTAAGAATTTTAAAAATCCAATTCAATAGGTCCCATATAGAAAAACACTTGGTAGGATTTTAAAAAGGAAGTGGTTTCCTACCCCCTGCTGCCTGCTCCCATCTGTCCGCCCAAAGTAGAGCTACCTTTTAAGTCCCAGAGCTCCTCAATCTCCACCCCAGGCTGCTAAGTAGAAGACTTCCCACGAGTTTCATCTTTGGCATTCTCCTTCCTTATAGTTGATATTCTACTTTTTGAGTGACAGAAATGGTCTCCCACTAAATTTCCTTCTTAAATCATTGGTGCCGTATTTTTTTTTCAAGTTAAGGAATGTCTGCCAATAGCTTTGGAACATTATTTCTATTCTGGAATTTGATGTCGTCTAACAGGAAGGTTGTTTCATTGAGACTAACTATGATAAAAGATATTGGCCAAGTGGGGAAGAGGAGGAAGTCACTTTTTCTTTAATCCCATATCACTGTCCATTTTGAGATTCCCAGAAAGGAAGTTGCCCAGGGTGCTGGCTAGTTGGAAGCAGAAACCTGCACTGGGGGCAGGTGGTTGTGAGGACCTTACCGCTGAGCCCTGTTGAAGGATCATGAGGATCAAAAGGTAAACTAGATTAGGTGAGCCATCTGTGGGTCCCAAGTCACACTGCCTCTAGTCTATAATGTATGTATAGATGTTGGAATGAAGGATGAAGTTTTGGGACAGAAAGCCCACCCTAGGGATTCCTTGGAGGCTATCGGAGATGCCTGGCCCTTGAGACGAGCCCTGTAGCCTAGAGAGTTTAGGAAGTGATGGTGTATGTGACAGATGTTCAGAGTGACACTTGTTCTTGGCTTTATAGGGCTTAGCCATTGTACCAGATGTAAACTCTGGCCAAATTAATTTTGCTGTAGAATCGCTTAGATGGGCCCAGAGAAGAGCAAGTTCTTGACCCATTTCCTACCATAGTAGAAGCACATCTAGGAGAAGACACATCGATTTCCCCTATAGCTATGATATCACAAGGTAATAGACTATACTTGGCATGCGGCCATGTGTGCACTTCATTCTACAAGCCACGAATGAAACCTGGTTTTGTCACTGTGTAGTTACACCATACCAAGCACATGACTGTTATTTCCTCTATGTCTTGGAAGTGGTTATGGTGTTCTAAAGGGAACACTTGTACATAGAGGTATAAGGTTTTGGTCAGAAGAAGGCGGGGCAGGGATGAGGAAGGTGGGCCTTCCTTGATCCTTGCCCATCCTGGTCCTTTTTTGTGGTCCATGTGCAATGCTGCTTCCTTCTGAGAAAGGCCTTCATATTCTTGGTGTCAGTGTGTTCTTTGTTCCTAGGACCATTATCTCCATTCACCGTCAGATTGGGTGACTGTAGATCTTGAGACAGGTTTGGGAGAGGGACACCAGGAACTGAAAATCTGGCCTTCTCATTTTATGAGCGAAATCAACTTTTTAAAGAGTGAGTGGAAGAAAATGACTTCTTTCCTCTGAGTTAATTTAACACAAAATGGAAAGGGGATGTGAGAACCAGTATACATTCAGTGTAAATACCTCTCCCAATCTTTATTAGGTGCTATCACGGGCAGGGCACCATAGCGTGATGGGGATGCAACATGAATAAAGTAGGCATGCCAGGAGCTCATAGGCCAGTAGATAATTATAAGTAATTAACACAAAGGTCTCCATAAATTTCTTTTAGAATTTAGAGAAGGGGTACCTGGCTTAACCTGGAAAGTATGAGTGCACCTGAGAAATGATATCAGACAAGGGGAGGTGGGACAATAGATCCAAGTCTTTAAAAAGAATTAAGAGTAAGCCATAGGCAGAAGGAAAGGGATTCTAGACAGGGAGAAGAACACCTGAACATGAATGAAATCAGAGCAGTTGCCAGGGACTGGTCCAGGAAACACAGAGCTGGAGAGGGTGGAGAGGAAGGTGATGTCATCTGAACCGCCAAACTTTCTGAAGAAACAAACATGGCAGCATCGTGTGAGGTCTCGGTCTGGCTGGAGATCTGTAAGATAATTATGCTGACAATAAGCTCACTTACAAGGTCGGAAACAAGATGCATGTCACATACATCAAGCTCATTCAGACATGTGTTGGGGGAAACTGAGAGACTTAAGTCCAAGCAAAATTGTTAATATTCTCCATCCAAGATTGGACTCGGGCCAGAAAGAGTTTTCTGTAATAAATTTTTTTTTCTTTGGATTTTATCCTGTGTGATATATAAAGCTTAGGGTTGTCTGTTGAGACACATTCTTTAAAACAGAAACAACTGACATTTTGGTCTCGTAGAAACTGAGTATGTATGGCTCCAATCTGAAAAGGGATGGAAATTATTTTTATTCAGCAGAGCATCTTTGTTGGAGAGATTATAGAGCCCACTACAAACATTCATTCCTTGAGCCTTCCTCTTTGCATGGAAAAATGTGCTCCGTTGGCCCACATATGCATCAGTTTTCTTGCCTGAAAGGGCAAAGAGGCAGTGATATGGGAATTGAACTCAATCAGTCTGGAGACACACACCAGTTATACACCAGGTGCTTTTCTAAACACTGGCCTAACAAGTGCCATCTTCTTGAACACACCACCAGTCAGCGTGTAGCAGTCACTCAGGAATTCAGTCGGTTATTTGGGGAGCGCCTTCGTGTGCCAGGCTCAGCACTAGACTGTGGCTCCCGGCGGCCAGCAGGACTGAAGCAGGCCCTTGCTCCCACAGAGCTCAAGTTCTGGTTGAGGGACTTAATCATAATAAAATCATAAGCAGGAGACTACCGGGTGGTGATTCATGCCATGGGGACAGCCTAATAGGATGCTGGGGGAGAGAATGAGTGGCGGGAAATGGTCAGGGAAGGCCTCCCTGAGGAATTGATACCCAGAGGCTTGAATGATACGGAGGCAGCTATGCAAAGATCCAGGGGGAGGGAAGAGCAAAGCCCTTAAAGAAGGAATGGGTCAGCAAGTTCACAAGTGTTACAGGGTGGTTCAGGCTGAGGGTTCTGAGACCAGCCTGTCCTGGTTCAATCTCAGCTCTGCTGCAAAAAACTGTATAACTTTAGGCATATTACTTAACCTCTCCAAACTTTACTTTTCTTCTCTGTAAAATGGGAGGGGCACCTGGGTGGCTCAGTGGGTTAAAGCCTCTGCCTTCGGCTCAGGTCATGATCTTAGGGTCCTGGAATCGAACCCCGCATCAGGCTCCCTGCTATGCAGGGAGCCCGCTTCCTCCTCTCTCTCTGCCTGCCTCTCTGCCTACTTGTGCTCTCTCTCTCTGTATCAAATAAATAAATAAAATCTTTTAAAAAAATAAATAAAATGGGAAATGTTAGAGTAGCTGCCACAGACACTTTTATGAGATAAAGCTAGTAGGATGTCTGACAAAGATGGTGCACAAGTCAGTGTCACTCTTCTTTCTCAATTATCAGATCAACACGTTTTTATTGAACATTCACTATACTCCAGGCATCATCCTACCAACTCATTGCTGGGTGCCTTCTGCTGCTGTCACATACTCCTAAAATTTGGGGAAACATTTCCCTCTTTAGGCCATGACCTTAGAATTGATAGAAGACATATACGTAGGGGACAAGCTATTTACTACAACATCACATGTGGTGCTTGTGAGGTAACCGGGTAATTGTCCCTCAAAATACTTATTTCCCCAATAAATACTAACTGTGTGCCTGTTCTGTTAAGCAATATTTTAGGTGCTGGAGACAAATAGTGAATAAGCTAAAGTATCTGAGCTCATGGATTTCATTGTTCAAAACTCTTGGAAAAGACTTTTCAATGTCTAATTTGATTAGGGGTTTCAACAAATAATCCTAAAAAGGTATGAGATGCTCTTATAACCTTTCTCTGGGTACAACTGAACACACACACGCACACACACACACACACACACACACACGAGCAGTTCCCTTTCTGACCACCAGCAAAATAGCAGTTATAATTTGGGCTCATGGTTGAGCATAATCATAGAAACTCTGTTGAGGCTAAATTTGAGGCATCATACGGGGAACTATCATTTCAGGTGCCCATCACTTGCTGACCTGAGATACAGTTGTTTTTTGGTTTTGTTTGTTTGTTTGTTTAAGATTTATTTATTTATTTGAGAAAGAGAGAGCACATGCACCTGTGGGCAGGGGGAAGGGCAAAGGGAGAGGGACAGAGAATCTTAAGCAGACTCCCTGCTGAGCTTGGAGCCTGATGCAGGGCCCAATCTCATGACCCTGAGATCATGACCTGAGCCGAAAACAAGAGTCAGACACTTCACTGACGGAGGCACCCAGGCACTCCTGGGATGCAGTTTTCTCGTTAAAGAAAGGGAGAGTGATGGCTGCTAATGGCAGTCATGTGGGCTGATTGTGCAGAGGAAACAGAGGGCACCGGACGGTGGTGCAGAGAGGAAATGAGAACAATGGCTGTTCCTCAGACGCAGAAATCTTCGGCTCATGGCATAAAGTTCCCAGACTAAATTGTCATCACTGGATGG
Organism: Ailurus styani; assembly: GCA_002007465.1. Taxonomy (NCBI): domain Eukaryota; kingdom Metazoa; phylum Chordata; class Mammalia; order Carnivora; family Ailuridae; genus Ailurus; species Ailurus styani. Next base: position 1,481,609 of record LNAC01000369.1, on the reverse strand, counting down.
TGTGGGGAAAGAACCACACTCATGGGCTGAAAACTCCCTGTTCTAAGTTGGAGGCTGAGAACAGGCAGTGCAGACTTAACCTCATCTGCTCTTGGCCAATGGCAGCGTGCTGTCTCCCGAGACAGATGTGATTAAAGTATTACTTTGGACGTTGGACAAACATGTTGGATAAATATGATGAACCAGAAACTCTTGAGGCGAGTTTTCCTCTAGGACACAAATGGGTAGAAAGTCAAAGAAGATGAGACTACTGAAGAAAAATTCACATTTTGTTTTTCTAAACAGAGCAAAGTTGAAAATTTGAGCAGTATGAGACTTGAAAAACATTCCAAGCATATAACAAGCTTTAGAGAGAAACATATTCATCCAACAAATATTTATTAACACACACTATATTCAGGCCATATTTTCTGATTTTTCTATTCTAGGATCCTAGACCTCAAATTATTGTGTATCTGGTGTACTCATCCCAAGCGTATTCGGAAAGTACAGCTAAAATTCACCCAACTTCCAAACAAGTCAGCGTATTAATGGGGAACATGTGACCTTTCTTTTGGTTAAACTTTGAAATTTAATTAGTAAGTCTCAGGAGAGTGCAGCTGACATTATTGTCAATGGTGTGTAGTAGCTGATCCAATAGGATCTTGGCCAAATTTGTTCTAATTGTAGAACAGGGAGAAGAAGTCTATAGACTTGCCAGAATCAGCCATCCCCAAGCTTCTTCTCTAGGAAAGGACAGAAATTTGTTTACACATCGATTTTGTATAGATAGAGACATAGATACAATTTCTCCACCATTGGCTTCTCCATCTTTATAGCCTGCCCTTACTAATATCCAAACCAGAGATATTACAAGAAGAGGAAACCACAGACTAACATCTCTCATAATGTAATGCAAAAATCCTCAGCAAAATATTAGCAAATTGCATGCAACAAAATATAGAAAGGGCAATACATCAGGACCAGGTAAGTTTCATTCCAGGAATGCAAGGCTGGTTGAACACTCAAAATCAATGAATATAGTTTACTATATTAACAGACTAAAGAAGAAAAGCTATTTGATCACGTTGATAGACAGAGAACAAGCATTTGACAAATTCAACAACCACCCAAGATAAAAACTCTCAGCAGATTAAGAATAAAAGGAAAATTCTTCAATCCGATAAAGGACATATATGAAAAATCTATAGCTAATAATAAAAAATAATAATAACAGTAATCTATAGTGGTGAGAGACTCAAAACTTTTCCCCAAAGACAAGGCAATGTTTTGTCCTTTTACCAATCTTATTTCATGTAATTGAGAAGCAAAAGAAAGAAAAGGTGTACATATAGGAAAAGAAGAAATAAATCTGTTTTTAGACAGCATGATTGTCTATGTAGAAAAGCCTAAAGAATCTATAAAAATGCTCCTTGAACTATAAAGTGAGTTTGGCAATGTTGTAGGACACAAGATCAAGGTGTAAAGTTAATTATATTCCTAGGTACCAGCAATGAACAGTTGTAGATAAAGAGAGCTCGGTTTTCACCGTGGGTGGAGTTATAGAGAAGCAAGGGGTGTAATGCCAGAATGAACCCAGTGGTGCTGGATAGGGATCAGAATAATCAACATAAAGTCACATTTGTTTTCACATGTATACCATCAAATAGACACGGAAGCAAATATGCAGGTATATACACATAGGTCAGGATACATACATATGTGTCCTAGCTCTGTCCACTAATAGCAGGGACACCCCTCAACAACGAACACATCTGATAAAGTTAATTTCTCCAAATATTAATCTCCAGATTACCTTTTAACACTATTATTTAATCTCTAAATTTCTTTGTTGTTCCGTGAACATTCTTCATCTTCTTTGGTTCCCAGATCTGATCTACAATCTCACACTGCCTTTGCTATTTCTTCTTCTGTTCTTACTCTCCTCTGATCTGTGATACTTCCTCAGTCTTTCATGACCTTCGAAGAATACTGGCTGGTTATATTGCAGACTATTTCTGAATTTGTATTTTTCCAAATTTGGGTTTGTCTGGTGATTTATGCTTTTCTGATCACATCACTCTTGATTTAAATAAAAATACATAATTTAAAATTTTTTTCTTTTTTTTTTAAAGATTTTATTTATTTGAGAGAGAGACTGAGTTGGGAGTGGGAGAGAACACAAGCAGGGAGGAGAGGCAAAGGGTAAGGGAGAAGCAGACCCCCCGCTGAGCAGGGAGCCTGATGCGGGGCTCAATCCCAAGACCCTGGGATGACGACCAGAGCCCAAGGCAGACGCTTAACTGACTGAGCCACCCAGGCACACACCCCCTCCCCCAATTTTTTTTTTACTTTAATGGACATTACCTGGGCAATCTTTTCTGATGTCAAATACATTCCTCTGTCAGAAATTAGTTTTTATATATGAAGCCTTTTCTAAGGCTCTTAATGTGAACTCTGTTTTTTCTCTGGTTTCTTCTTTGGTGAAGGTGAAGAACGACCCTAATTTCTAGCCCCCTGCTCAAGAGTCAAGCTGACAGCAAAAGAATAGGTGTGCTTCCCTCGGGTCTGGGAGGGAGCAGCCACCGAGTCAGGACCCTGTTTGGGCCCTTGCAGGGGTGTCTCAGGGTTTGTTGAAATGAGGGCAAGTGTCCTTAACCAAAGGTTCTGTCTCCCTGCCCTCCAGCACCGGCACTCCTCCCCTCCATGGCTGAGTACTTAGTTGCCCACCTCTTCAGGTCTCTGCCCGTCAAACACTTACTTGTGGCTCAGCCTTAGCCTCTCACTCTCTTTAAACAAAGGGAGTGGAGCCCCCTCAGCATCTCCAATGCACTCTCTGCCTTTTGAAGCTTTGAGAGCCTCTTTGCCCCGACATAAATCAAAGGACAGTGAACTTACTCATTTAGCTCATCAGAAAAATCCCACTGTCATCATGTCACATACAAGAGTTTATGCTTTAATAGCTTTATTCTTTCCCCATTAAGGAAGAAATTGTTCCAGGGCCCTCATTCCATACTGTATATTAGCCATTTCATTTTTCACAGAGGGAAAAAGTTACCTTTCCACACATGATTAATACTGCAGTTGAATAACAGAAGAGCCGACCATGTGCTGGCTTTGGGCCATCCATCAGCAGTTTAACATCTGCAATCTAGCCCATGAGTCACCGCCGACATCATGAACGAATCATGGCTGCTCCGTGGTCAGAGCAGTTTACGGACCTGGTGTGAGCAGAACACGCATTCTCCCCTGGGATCTGGAAGGAGGATGGTCTCAAGGAAAGCCACAGATGAGAAGAGGACCCACAGATTTTTGTCTCTAAAACATTCCTACTGGACGCCTGGGTGGCTCACTTGGTTAAGCAGCTGTCTTCGGCTCAGGTCCTGATCCTGGAGTCCCTGGATCAAGTCCCGCCTCAGGCTCCCAGCTCTGCAGGGAGTCTGCTTCTCCCTCTGACCTTCTCCCCTCTCATGCTTTCTCTCTCTCTGTTAAATAAAAAAATAAAATCTTTAAAAAAAATAGATTAAAAAAAACACATTCCTATTATATTCTTTGCCAATGGGAGTTGAAAGCCCTGCTCTTTGCCCCTTCAAGGAGATCAGGGAGATGAGAGGCAGGTTCCTATTTTAGAGGTGAGGGGACCAGCCCTGTCCCAATGGGGCTGTTCACAGAATCAGAAAAGAAGACATAAATCAATCTCGATTTTTTTTTTCTTCCTGGCTCTAAATGGTCAATGCACAGAGTTCTCATCGTACTTCTCAGTGTAAACACTCTCCATCAGATGTTCAGGCCTGATGGAAATAGCCCGATGTGTCTTGGAATGAGTGGACGGGGTTCAAGTCCCAGTTCACAACTTAGCATTTGTCTTTGGATGGGCTGCTGAACATCTCTGACCTCCCCTTGTCTCTGGCAACTGTACCCACCGCCCTGGCCCACATGAGGTGCTGGGAGCCACGTTAGCAGATGCGCCTGCATCTGACACATAGTAGGTGTTCACAGAACATAGGTTTCTGCTCTCGCCTTCCTCTGTCCTCTCCAAAGAGAACAAGGTGTCTCGGCTAGGATTAACCTATCAAGACAACTTTTCTGGAAGTTAGCTGAAGGGCAGATCCTTTAGGGGAATGCGAACAGCTTTATAAATTGCCTTCAAAAGTCACACCAAATCCTTTAGTCAGTTTTAAAGGAACTGTTTACCACTGCATATGGCAGTCATTATTTGGAATAATAAACCCTCAGAGAATCTGAACATTCATGGGCCAACAGATGGGTCAACCTGCTTCGCAATTTAACAAAGTAATTTATTTCAATCACCAAGACAGGGCATGTGAAGATTACTAATTCAGTTCACAAGCAAAAGGAGCAAACACCAATACGTGGCTGAACTGTGCAGCCATTATGGAAATGCACACCTGTTCAATTGGTTTCGAGACAGTCCTCATTTCGATTAGTCTTTCCTTTTCTTGAAAGGTGTGTATTAAATTGCCGTGGATTCTTCTGATGAAACTCATGTGCTAATTGGTGTTAGGACAAGATAAAGATCTCAGAAAAAATTTATACCAGAGTGTAGGTAAAATTAAGGTCCTCAAAGTCGGCTTTGGGAAGTAAAACAGGTGTATCAGAAGTATATTCTTATAATAATTCGGCAATGTGTTATTTTTTCTTCTTGAAGCAGTCTGCCTGGGGTTTAATAGGGAAAGAAAAAAACCAGGATCTTTCATCCCTTGTCTTCAAATCTGCTGAAGTTTTCCACATCTTGATCTCGTCTCTTTTCTCTCTCTCTCTCTCTCCATCCATGCTCACTCAAGAGGCAGAGGGAGCAAGAAATAGAAAGGGTGGTCAGAGAGTTTCTCAGGAGATGACTGTATATGCTCAGAAATGGAGTTCAAGGTGTTAAAAAAAAGAACTGGAGCAGAATTTCCCTGATCTTCCTATCTCTTCAGCCTACACCCTCATTCCAAGTACAGAACTTCCGTGATGCTGTTAGGAAGTTTCCTACAGAAGGTGACGTCTGGCTCGCGTTTAAGATCTGCCATATGCTAGATAATATTCCTAATGCTATAAGATGGTTTTGTTGCTCTTTTTGAAAGGAAAGTACTTTTCTTTCTTCTATATAATCTTCTTCTACTGTGAGGTCCACAGTTATTAATTCAAAATAAATGACTTCTCCCTTCCTCATCATCCCTCCCCAGATATTTATTTATCGAGTTGCCTTTTCTCTGCCAGAGGCCAGGCTGGCTACTGGGATTCTGACCCCACGCCATCCCTCAGGCAGTGGGAGACGGGGAGGGACACAGTGATTACAGTTCAGTGGAGAGATTCCTATAGTTGGAGGTAAATGCAGGTTATGAGAGGACGCCTCGCCACAGCTATTAAAAGACACTTCTATTTTTTAAAAGCATCTGTGTATATTAGGACAGTGAATAAGCATCCCAGTAGCATTGCAAAATTGTGGTGCAGTTCGCAAGTTTATACTTACCAAATTTCCAACACCCACACATTCAGGGAGTGTATACACGAGCTCATTTCAAAGCAACGTCAAGTCTCAGTTGGAGAAAGTACATGAATCCAAGGTGTGGGCCAAGTGGCCCCCATCCCACCTGGCCCACCTGGCCCACCTGGCCCTCACCATTCCGCATCGCCAGCTCCCCCTTAGTTCCGTTTGGATGTTCTACCTGCCCAAATTTCTGCCCTGCCTCCCCTAAGCACTTCAAGCTCAAAATGTTCAAACCTATTTTTTCACCCTCCCTTCAATTACCAAATCAGTATTTCCCCCTCGAGGTCCTCTTGAGGCAGCACCGTACTGTCATCCCCTTAGCACTCCTGCCTTGTCATCGTTCTTCAGAATCTGGCCTGTTTTCGAGAGCTGTGGGCTTTTCCTCTGCCTGTGCCTCAAACTCCGTCCGCCCCATCCCTCCTGTCAATTGCCCCACCTGAGGCCGGTCACCTGCAGCTTATTGCAAGAGGCGTCTGTTCCTCCTGCCTCTCATCCACACACTCCATCCCTTGCCCACTTGGCAGATGGCTCCCCCCTGCCCCCCGCACCCAGAACTCCCCCAGCTCCCTCTTGCCCGCACAGTCACATTGAAACTTGCCAGCCTGGGACTCACAGCCTTTTCTAGAACAGTCACATTGCATTCCCGTCTCTCATCCCTCCCTTCACACACTTTAAGTGCAAGAGAAACATGAATACGAGCTGTTCCGCCAACTCGTCTTGGCGTTTCCACCTCTGGGCATTGACATATGCTGTTCCTCTGTTTGCCGTGCCATCGCTGCGGCTTGGTGAAACTCTACCCTGCCTTTAAAGTCCACTTCAAATGCTTCAGGAAATGGCCCCCCCCTCCCTGCCCCCCTTCAGCCAGATGCATGGTTCTCTCTTTTGAACACTGGTAGCCCTTTGATTCTTTTACTGTCTTATGGAACCTATCTTTTTCTAACTGACACTCAACTCGATCCCATTTCACGCATGTTTAACAAGCACCTATGAGGAGCCAGAGACCGTGGTATATGCTGGGGATAAGCAAGACAGAAGGTCCCTTTCTTCATGAAGTTTATAGTGTAAGGGAGGAGGCTGCAGGTCAATATTCAGTTATAATAAGACGATCAAGTCAGATGGTATCCAATGGTAGCACAGAGAAGAGCTGCTCACGAAGACTGCGGAGGCGAAGGAGGCACAGAGTGGGCAAGGAAGAATCTAGAACAACTTTCAGTTACTTATATTTTATCTTTTTCTAGGGGGACACGTTTGTGAGGGAAGCTGGCTCCTATGACGGCTCTCTCTTTAGGTCTGAGTATTGTGCCCACACATAGGCAAGTAAACGATCGTGGAAAGACTTTTTTTTTGTAAATAGCACTTAAGTCTTAAATTTGCAGGAAGTTCCCTTGTGGAGAAATAAGAGTCTTGGGAGAAAAGGAAAATAGAAGAAAATCCAAAGAGGATTTTTGACACTGAAGCTTGTACTTATTTCCAGACCTTGACGGCTCAGTGTGCTGTCTTTTTCTCCATCATTAGTCCCATTTCACCGCTTTCACAAATAAAGGTACAGGCTTTGGAGCTGAGATCAGGAAAAAGCATCTGCAGTCCAGTGGCTTTGCTGCCCCATTTGTCACCTCAGGAAACTGCCAGGACCGTAAGCAGAGTGAGAGTGAGTTATATGGACCCACGATAGGGGCTGGCTAAGGGGAAACTGAGCACTGAAACGTGTTAGAACTGGGGGAACTTTTTAAATTTTGTAACATGCTGACTGCGATCTACAGACTCTAGCTCTTGGCCAAACCCTTTTCTTTCCTTCCTGGCACTGGAAGTGTGGTTCCCGTCTCACTCGTCGTTAGCTCGGTCACGCGACTGGGTTCTAGCCCACGGAATGTGAGCAGGTCTAAGGGGCACCACTCCAGTCTCTGTGCTCTGTGTCTTTGCTGCAAGGCTCCCTGTGGAAGACGCAGAGCCAGGCATGGAGACAGACAGTCAGGGTCTCTGCATTTCCGTGTGAAAGCAGCCAGCCTGCTGGGTGCACCGCTTTGGACCCTTGGGTGAGCAAGAACCCTGAACCACGACGCACCCACCGAGACTGGGGTTCACTTGTTAGAGCAGCTGGCGTCGCCCGCCACCCTAATGAATACAATCCACTTTGACCGTGTTCAGGAAAGTGAGGACAAAGAAGCAACACATCCCTAGCAGGCTCACTGTGAAACCAGATTGGCCTTGCGGTGGGTTTGCTGCTTTGTCTCTGACTGCCCTCCGGGGGGTGGGGGGGGGCCTGGAAGCCTTGTAGATTTGTTCAGTAGTAAGCTTGAAGTTGTTCTGCATTAAATTAAAAAATCAGTAGTTTGAATGTGGATGCAAATTCCTAATAGCTTTAGCAACTGAAGAAAAATTTCCAGATGTTTCACAAAGCACTAAAATACTGTACATTGTTTTCTTTTTCAATGGGAAATTATTCACAGGGCAATAAAAAGTTGTTTTTTCAGTAAACAGATTATGTTTCAGTCTGCGGTGTGAACACTTAAATGGAACGATGCAATATGCCACTTTTTAAAAGAGGGTTTTAAACATGTCAGTACAAACCTTTCGGTCCTCTGTCCCATAAATTCAACTTTTTAAAATGAAATCAACCTGCGCCTTGTGAAAGCTCACACTGCTATATCAAAACCAGTGAAATCTGCCTGTTTATTGCCACTGATGGAATGTGGCAAAGAGACATTGTTTTCACATGGGACAATTTCTTCAACTTTACACCAAGTGAAATTTAATTGCTTTCGCTTCCTGGAGTCATTAGGCATTAGTCCTGCTGGAGGCAGAGCCAAAAGGAGAAGGTGAAAACTAAGTCTGTGTTTAATACATTTCACCTTGGAATTTTATTCTCCTTCCCTCTCTTACTGGTTAGGCAGCAGGTTCCAGCCTGGGAAGCCACTTTAGAAAAATTTAAGGAGGAGGGAAACTATAAAGGCAAAGGAGCGACAGGTGCCCTATGGGGCTGAGTACCCCTCACAGAGGTACCTTGGTGTTCCAAGTCATCACTCATGATGCCTCAGTCATTGCTCTCCATCCAACAATTGGAATGTCTGGTTCTTTCAAGTTCATTTTTGGTGTAGTTTTTGTCTTCACACCCCAAAAAAGCAGGAAGGGCAGGAGAAGGTGAGCAAAGAGAAGCACAGACACCCTTGCTCTGGGGTCTGGCTGTGGTCCATGTGCAACAGTGAGAACTGGACAAAGTGAGGACCGTACAAGGTTCGTGTTCAGGTTGCAACAGGTTGTTCCACTTTTCAGAGTGATTCACAGATCCTTAATTTCTATTTAGTTATAAACCATCTATGAAAGTTCTTTATGGGGTATTTGAATGAATATTATGGTGAATATTTTTTTTTAAAGATTTTATTTATTTATTTTACAGAGGGAGAGAGATCACAAGGAGGCAGAGAGGCAGGCAGAGAGAGAGGGGGGGAAGCAGGCTCCCCACTGAGCAGGGAGCCCGATGCGGGCCTCGATCCCAGGACCCTGAGATCATGACCTGAGCCGAAAGCAGGCTTTAACCCACTGAGCCACCCAGGCGCCCTATGGTGAATATTTGACAGAAAGGAGGACAAAGGCTCTTGTCAAAGCCACTGTCTGAAATGAAGGTAAACAATCTCTTCACAGACAAGGGAAGACAGAGGGAGGTGGGAGCTGTTGGGGACTCTGTACTCTCAGATCACATTCACCTTGTAAAACAAGGTCTCACCATGTTACATGCTGTAACTCTCCTTTTTCACTTTCTAGAACCCTCACCCCATGGTAATCTGCAAAACAGGCATTATAATCATAAGGCGGGACATAGTTAATGGATGTCTGAGACTTGACATCACTCTTGGGAGACACCAAAGATGGGATACAGAGTTGAAACATGTCCAAGGGGGGAAATGATCAGGACTTTTTGGGGGGGAAAGATATGAAAGGGAAAAAACATTGAAATGAGAACAGCAATTTCTTTATAGGCAGGAATTTCCTTTGTACACATGTTGGGTTTCACAGTTCAATAGAATTGGAACCTGAGCGTCCTGGAAATCAGTTGTTTTGTCTTGTTTTGTTTTGTTTTGTTTTGTTTTGTTTTTTCAAAACAATGGTCACCATTCTTTCCTAATGGATAACTGTAAACCCTATGTGTGTTGTGTGTATTTAGACAATGAAGAAAATAATTATTTCCAAATAAAGCATTCTGAAATGTGGGTAATTTCGGTGCAGAAAACCCAAATTGATTAAAGTCTCTATATTTCACCATGTTTGAGTACTCACACTTCCGGTTTACTTTGAAGGTGTGTTTTTCAAGATAGGAGGTTAGAAAGTATTTCATTTGACTATTCATTGGCCATTGGTTTTAAGCTTACAAATATGTAGGTGGGTGGTTTGGGGGCTTCCATCTGTCCTGCTGAACCAGACCACACAACCATTAGCAGAGGGACCAACCTAAAAATCTTCAGCCTCCTGCCATTCTCTCCCTTACCTCCAGCAGATCGTAAAGATTTTCCCCTCAGAAGCCCCTTTGAATTTACTTCACTGGCTTTCACCCCAATGTAACATTTGGTTTAGGGGAAGTTTCTCCTTATTAATTACTTTGTCCCACAAGGAAGGAGTGCTTTCTGAGGTCATATGTGTATATTTTCCCTTGTGGCCTTTGGGGAGGTCATACTAGCCAAACAGACCGGTCTCCACATTTATGTGGCTTAGTGGGGGGGACAGACAAGTAAAAACAGACCACCTCAACAGCTACTTATCCACTGTGTGGTCAGTGTGAGGGGGACTGCCGAGGAAGGCTGCAGAGCCTATGAGTGTGTCCGAGGCAGAGCTTGGCAAGATTTCTTTACTGACTCGTTTGCTGAGACTACTTGACAGTTGACTAGGATTTGACTGGGAAAAGCAGACATGAAGATCAATTTGAGGCAGAGCCTTAGTTCAGGGAGGCTAGGGATGGCCAGTAGTTGGGAGAGGAGGCTGGGACAGGTGCTGAGGTGGGTGATAAAGAGGCTCGTCTTGCAGGCAGGGAGAACAGAGGAGTGCGAAGTCAGTACCCACTCCTAGGACAAAAGGTCTGGAATGGGCCTCGCCTAACTAGAGGTTGCCTCCACTCCTAGGACAAAAGGTCTGGAATGGGCCTCGCCTAACTAGAGGTTGCCTGCAAAGATTTTGACCTGTTCATCCTTGCTGAAGGGTACCCAAGACACTTTTTTTTTTTCCCACCTGGGCCGAATCTCCTTTGATGGGGCTGCAAGCAGAACATTGTTGGCCATGGTGGGACTTTATACAGTGATCTGAGAGGAGTGGGAAGCCACCAGAGGGTTTTAAATCAAGGACTGTCTTATATTTATCAAGTGCCACCAACTAAACTGTCTTCTGAACCCAACAGAATTAGTCACTCCCAAGGTCGATACCTGAAGTTTTTGCAAAGAAAATTATAATGTGTGTGTGTTTATGACAAAGCATGACGATTAATTTTTAGAAACTGTTTAAAGGGAGATGGAGCTAGTTAAACATGAGGACACTTGATCTGCCTAATTGCTGTTCAATCTAACAGCACATAACTACATTAAAAGAGAATTAAACTCAACATTAGCATCTGACTTATAACTCTTTGGGACCAACTGATTTTTGCAGTAGTCTCACTCCTAAAAAAATTGTATTCTTAAAAGAAATTCATGGTGAGAGGAGCAGAAGCTAATGCTGACATATCAGTCTTTGATACGGAGGTACAGTAGGCAGACATGAATTTTCCCAGATTAAAAACAAATGTGTAATGGAAGTTGAAATATAAAGAATTTCTCCATTTATCTTCTTGACTAAAAGGAGAAAAAAAGCATCATACACATTGTAGATCATTTGAGTTTTAGGCTGATGATTTGAAACATTTTTATTATAATTCAGTGGCTCTTTTTGAATATCCAGATGTTAATAATGGTTCCCTGCTATGTGATTAGGAATGAATCTGCCAAGGAAAAATGAAGCCTTTTCTCTTGGGGCAAGTTGAGTTACTTCTGTTATTTTCCCAGGCTTCCTGGGGAAGTCTATCAACATATGAATAAATGATGGGAATGGGAGTCTGGCTGGTCACCATGGAATTATCAGCCTTGTTTTTTGAGTTAGACCTTTATTATTTACACACTCAGTTTGAAATACGACAAATGTAGTAAGCTTCCAGTGATTTTATTCCTTGAAATCTAGCAGTCCGTATAGGTTTTGAGGTTGAAAAATCTGTTCTAAGAAAACTTTCTGTTCTCACTGTTTGTGAAAGCCATGACTGTTGCCCAAATTAAGAAATAATATGATTAACAATGGGGGGGTCCCTCCTTTAGGTTAATTTGGGGGGGGAATATCTTTTTTTTTTTTTTTAAAGAGAAAAGAAACATTTAGAAACCATAAACCTCTCTAAGAGATGTCTCTCAGAGTAACCAGCTTGGATAGTTTTGTTTTATTGCTCTATGCCTAATATTGCACCTACTTGAATTTTCTCTTTGGTATTGCAGGTACCATGTTAGGGTGTGTCAGGTCTAGAATTATTTTCAGAAAAAGTTCAAGCACTAAAATACCTCATATGGTCTTTATTTAGTTTTACAATCATCATTTATACTTAGGAGCTGGAGCATTTCTGGTATAATACCTAAAAATGAAGATTAAAAAAAAAAGACTTCTAGATCAGAGCCTTTCTAAGCATGGTCCGGGGACTGCTTCCTGGGGATCCACAAGATCAAAGTGTTTTCATACCAACAGGAAGATGTTACTTGCCCTTTCCCTATGCCGGCATTTCCATGGGAGGTGCAATGGTGGGTAAGCCTGCTCTCCTTAGAATAAGTCAAGGTCAGACATCCAATTGTACTAGCGGTCATTGTGTTCCTCACCACCATGTACTCATTATAGAGGGGAAAGAAAGCCAATTTTACATAGGAACACCCTTGATGAAGGTGTAACAATTATTCATTTTATTGAAACTTGACCCATAGGTATGCATCTTTTTAATATTCTGTGTGACAAAATAGGACAGGAGCATAAAGCCCTTCTTCTGCACACTGAAGTACAATTGTCCCGAGGAAATCTCTGGTGAGAGACTTTGAGCTGAGAGCTGAACAGTCCCTTCCTTCATGGACTCCCATCTTCACCTGCAGATGACACCCCCTATGGATATTTAGACTTGGCCGAGTTAGTAGATCTTTTTATGAGAATAAACAAAATGCCCTTATTATGGCAAGGAAGTCACTGATGGTATGTGCAGCCAATAAATAACAAATTTAAGCTTTCAAGAGAAAATTGGAATTTTTGAAAACTTGTATTCACCACCATGAGCTTGATAAATTCGAACCACTTAAAGACCCTTCTGATGACATGCACTTTTTTAGATATTGTAAAATTAAACGAGACAACATTTGGAAGAGGACACCAACATTTCCCCAACAACCCATTGTCAATGTGAAGGAATCATGCATGGGTCCAATTGTTATGTAAGGTGCAAAGAAGAAAATGGATTTTAATGTAAAAAAGTATCACAAATTAATTTGTATAGTTTCAGATTCCACATTATAACTAACCTTTAGGAAAATACCACTTGTTGAATTCTGGTGTAGTATCAGAGGAGAAGATCCATGATTATCTGATAAAGTTATCAAAATGTTTTCCCTTTTCATCACTTAATCATGGCAGTAGATATTCTGCATATACTTGAATCAAAACAACATATTGCAACAGAATGAACATAGGAGCAGATAAGAGACCACCAGCTGTGCTAAGTTAGACAAAAAGAAAAATGAGACCTGCAAAACTGTAAAAGTGTGCCATTCCTATTACTCTACTTAATTTTTTAAAAATTTTAATTGTGGTAAAATACGCATAACAAAATTTACCATCAAAACCATGTTTAAGTGTATAGGTTCACTGGTGTTAAGTACATTCCCATTTTTGAGCACTCAGTTGGTACAACTCTTTTCATCCTGCCATAACTGAAACTCCATAAACATTAAACAGCTCCCTATTTACCCCCTTTCTGTCTCTGTGAATGTGGCTACTCTAGGCGCCTCATAAAAGTGGAATCACACAGTATTTCTTTTGGTGTGACCGGCTTATTTCACTTAGTAAGCTTTTTTGTTTATTTTGGGAGATAGTAAAAATGCTATTTATGTTACTGTGCATTTATTATTGTTATTTTAATGAGCAATAAAAACTTTAAAATTCTCAGCTTGAAATTCTAATACAATCAGGACTGATATATACAAATCACCAGCTCTTTGGGCTGCTCAGAACTTTTTCAGAGCCTATAGGAGCCCTGAGACCAAAAACTTTGAGAGCCACTGTTCTAGATACATTGTAGCATTGACTGCTTATCAGCCTGTATGGTTTAGTGAGCTGGAGTAATTTCTCAACATTCTGTACAGCTAACAAGCGCCCAAGCTCAGATGCCACCTCTTCCAGGAAGCCACCCCAGCAGAACTGAGTCTTCTGCTCTCCTCGAGCCTTATACCCGTCTCTATTGTGCCAGCCCCAGCCTTGCTGTGATTTTAACTCTGCTGTTTGTCTTCCCACCCTATGATGACTATCACAGCCAGAACTGGATGATATTCGTTTTGTGTCCCTATTTATTTTGTATCTATATTAACTGAAAACTTCATAAGGGGATGAATGATGAAGCCCGGATGGCAGCCAACAAACTTTGAAAGGGACAGATCAACTCTTTGTCTAAGTGCATAATATAGCATTTTAAGGGGCTCCCAAGTGAATATTTGTAATGGTTACAATATAGTTTAATGCGATTGAGAAGAAGTAACTTACATATTGAACTTGTCACTTCACAGATTTCATTGTTTAGTATGAACTTACAATTAAGTGTTAAGTAAATAATACTGGAGGGAGTACAATGGAACAGCACAAAATGGTGAAGGTGGGACCCTAGTGCAGGAATTTATGTTAGTTGCAAATTGCTTTTCCTCTGGTGAATACGTTTTCTTGCTATCCTCCCTTTGTATATCTGCTGATCACAAGAATTCTATTGGTTGAGATTCCTTGAAATTTTTATAATAGGTGCAAATGGGAGTTAATGTAGCATATAAGAATTCCATAGTATGGGATTTGAAAGCCTGTGTTAATATACGCTAAAACCTATTTTTTGCATCTTTTCTTGACAATGACTTTATTTCTTACTTGTTGAAACATGCTTTAAAGTCTTTCTCTTGATGGATATTCTGTTTCTTGATGGATATTCTATTCTCTGGAGCCATCGAGGACAGTTTTTGAACTTGATTCAAAATCGTTTGTGTAAAACATTAAAAACTCACGGAATGACACATTAAACGCTCACACTCTTCATATTTTATTACTAATAAATACAGTTAATACCCATAGATGCTGCCCTGATAAAGAGATTTTCAGTGCTGTAAACATTGTTTTCTGATTTACTATGATTTAGGTATTTATTGATCTAAGACTATTTTTCCAGCCCAAAATTACTAGGGCTTGGGGTCTAAATTAGGCAAGATATCAGAAGACCTTCAATTCCACAGGGAAGAGTGTCTGGGAAATGTGCCTTGTGTTGGTCTCCATGGAGCAAAGCTTTTGATCTTCCGCATACTTGGCTTTGATTTACCTGCAAAGCTTCGTTGACCACTTCGTGCACGGCTAACGCGGAGTCTTTTAACAAGAGCGAAGGGACAGGCTTCAGTTCCTGCTGCATTCAGACCAGATGCAGGTCTTGTCTCCCCCTCCCCACTTGAAGCGTGTGGGGAGGATGCGTTATGAGTAATGTCTTCCTCCTGGGGACCTGGTCCAGGGATCAGGAGTTTTTGGAAGTGGGCTGGCCCGCTCTTTTATCTAACCCTGTTTAGTTCTGAAAATCACAGATTGTCTGAATTGAAAGGGAAACAAAGACAAAGCTAGTCAACACACTTCTCTCATGATGGAAGGAACTGGGAGCTAGAGAGACTAAGTAGTTTGCCCCTGTCAGTCATGAATTGGTGACAGAGCTGGGGCTGAAACTCAGGTCTCTCATTAGAAGCTCAGTTTTCCTTCAGCTACCAGTTAATGGGGAATGTTCGTGGGCTTCTTGGAACGCAGTCCTGGAGTGTATAGTGAAGTGGGGTCAGGCCACCCCAACTCTCTCTCTCTCTCTCTCTCTCTCTCTCTCTCTCTCTGTCTCACACACACACACACACACACACACACACACACACACACACACAGTATTCTAGTCTCAGTTCCAACACTCAGCAGCTGTGTGACTTTGCTCAGGTCACTTACAGAAATTAAGGCTCAAGGGGGTAATTGGTTCTACAGAGATGCTAATTCCTGGCTGGTTGTGGCCTGGGTTGCCTGAGACTGTGTCTGCGCAAGCCCTCTGTGAGCTGTAAAACACCGAGTGTCATGTAGCCCTACTAACAGAAAGCCGAGCTCTGAACTGCTTCAGTTTGTGCCATTTTGTATACAAACAAGAAACCTCTGGAGCTTGTGAATCCCGCCTTCCCGTTCTCCTTTGCATAATTCACACTCTGTAATTACAATATTGTTATAACCAAAGAGCTAGGCCTCTCCCTTTCTCTTCTCCTCTCTGGTGGCGTCTTAAGCCGAATTCTCCATTTCAGACTTTGCAGGAGGTTCCCCTTGGACCTTTGGTTCATTATTTCAAAGCTATGATAAAAAGAGTTTCAAGGCACGGACATGTTTAAGAAAAATACACTTATTTCTTTGGGCCTTTTCTTTCATTCTGTGATACTTGGTAAGCTTGTTTTACTTGCTGGAGCTGGGGGCTGGGTTAGCTGGGGGGCCGGCTGGGTTTTGACCCCTGCTTTCCTCTGTGTCCCCTTGGATCACTGTGTAGAAGAAGGCCGGTCCAGAGGACCACTGCGGGCCCTGTCTTAGCCAGGTCAGGCTGCCCTAACCACATACCATGGACTGTGTGGCTTAAACAACAGGAATTCTGGAAGCTGCGTCTGAGGCCAGGGTGTGGGCATAGCCAGGTTCTGGTAAGAGAACCTTGCAGAAGGCTGCCTTCTCTCTGTGTCCGCATATAGCAAAGAGAGAGAGAGAGAGAGAGCAGTTTGAAGAGAGAGTTCTGTTTTTGTTGTTTCGTTTCGCAACTGTATTTTTTTTCCTCTGTGAGTTAAGAGACAAATGCATACAAAATAATGATAAATATCTATGTTATGGGGCACACAATATATAAAGAGGTAATTTGTGACATCAGTAACATAAAGGGAGACCAGAGCTTTACAGGAGTAGAGATTTTGTATGCTACCCAAGTTAAGTTGGTATCAATTCAAACTAGATTGTTAATGGATTTAGTTGCTAAATGTAACCCCCATGATAACTATAAAGAAAGCATTTAACAAATATACTCAAAAAGAAATGAGAAGGGAATCAGGTTCACTACCAAAAATCAACTTAACACACAAGACAAGCAGTAATGGAGAAAACAAGAGACACAACAGGTAGAAAACATAAAGAAAACAAAGACCAAAATGGCAGAAGTTCTTCCTTATACTATTTACTTTTTTATTTTTTTAATTTTATTTTTACTTTTTTTATTTTTTAAATGCAAAAGGCTGAAACTCTCCAAACAAAAGACAAAACTTGGCCAGCTGGATAACAAACAAGCAAACAAAAACTGTCTCTTTTCTTGTAAGGGCACTCGTCCAATCATAAGAACCATCTCATCTGAACATAATTATTTCCCCAAAGCCTCACCTCCAAATACCATCACACTGGGGGAGAGGGGGGGTAAGGCCTTCAACATACTAATTTTTGTGGGGGGCGGAGATGCAATTCAGTCCCTAGCAGGCCTCTTCTAATCCAAATGCTGCGAGTCAATATTACATGTGAAATGTAATGCTAAGTACTGAGAGATACCAGAAAATCCTTGGTACAGAAAACCCAAAAAACTGCTGACTCCTGAGGATAGCACAGCTCATTTGGAAAGCAACTGCTGTACAAAGCCACGTGAGAAGACTCCCATGAGAAACAGAGACAATAGGGCCTGCAGGAGTTCAGAAGAAAGAGAGAGCACTTAAGGCTTGGAGAATTCGGAGGTCTTCCTGGAGGAGATGGTGTTGAGTTGGATTTTGAAAGATGGCAAGATGTCAGCAAATGATGATGGGTGTGGGGTGGGTGTCAGGCAACAAGCACAAAGATGGAAAGGAGTTTTTTTCTTGGAGAACAGATGAGGCAACCTGCTTCAACTCAGACAATTCTACAAGCCAAGCTAAGAATTTTGGAGCCTATGTGATGCCTGGAGAGCCTCTTTATTTTATTAACCATAAAAGTGGGCTTTTGGGAAGGATAACCCTGAGACCTGCCTGGGGCAGAGAAGAATGAACAGAGAGACCAGTCTGGAGGCTGGAGGAGTGGTCTTGAGTGACTCTGTGCTTCCTCTTAAACATCTAGGCTGTCCTGTTGCAAAAGAACAGCCTTGGGCTTATTCACCCCTGGAACCTGCAACCTCCCTTCTGGTTTTGGCTTCTGCTTTGGATAATCAGATTTATTTCCTCTGGTCAAGCATTATATTTTGTTGGCATAGTAGCCAGAGGCTCTGGGTACATCCTGCTTGGGGTCTGCAGCCAAGACAAGACAATGTTTTTAGGAGCAGCTGACACGCGGTAGGGCTGGCATTTCACTGGTCCCCACAAACCTCCTCTTCGGCGGGATTGGACTTGAAGGGAAGGAAAGCAGGAAACAGAACACGATCTACAGGACATCTTGGGAGCCATGAGCTTGAAGGAGAAAAGACTTCTGGTCTAGCTTTCAGTACTCCTGACTCCTACAAGTCGAGACAGGCGATCTGTTTGCCTCTGTAACCTGAAATTCGGTAGGCTTCTCCCGCTGGTGATCCTGTGTTTTAGGCCGTGTGGCGGGGGCACCTGTGCCCTCCTGTCCAAGTCTCTTGATTTTATTTACGGCCATGTTTCCCATGGGTTCACACACAGCTCTCAGAGCTTTGTGGTGTCCATTTCCTGCAAAGGCACTTGAGAATACTGACTCTTGGGGAATCTCACCTCTGCTCCTAGACTGTTCTGGACACTGATTGCTGGAGCTTCCACAGATCTTAGAAGCTAGCAGGCCTCCTTCAGCTCTCGCTGTACTAGAGTCACTGTGTGCTCAGGGAGACATGGAGGGACAGGGCCCACAGTCTCCCCTCAGGGTCTTCTTTGGCGCCTGTGGTTGGAGCCCAGAGCACAGACCTTCCCCCTTGCAGGCTATCTTCCTCCTGCCAACAAACACTCAAGCCCACGGCTTCACAAGATTTTCAGAAGCGCCCCGACTCTGAATCCCAGAGCCGGAGGACTCCCACGGCCCACACCCGCCCGGACCCGGCTGGCTTCCTCTGGGCCTTGCTTCTGTAAGCTGGAAGGTGGCTGGACAGCGCAGCAGGTGGCCAGACACCGGCGGGGCCGCTCCCAGGGTGCGGGGGGCTCTCTGGCAGGCCAAAGGATGACAGAGAGCCGCAGGTAGATCTGAAGCATCTGGACACTTCATTTGCACAAACACCACCAGATGGCTGGGTTTTCATGGGCTCGGGACACAGCTGGGGTTCTTAGAGGAGGAGCTTTGCGAAGTAGCCCGGTGGCCGCCGAGGGCACTTTTTCCCTGGGCAGAGTCAGCAGAGGGCGAGGGACAGCTCTGCGGGCCGGCCGTCCCGATACACCTGCTCCAGACGCCCCACTCGCTTTCACTGCCCTGTGTGCGGTCCGCCTAGACCACGTCCGCCTCTGAGTCCAACCGGGCGCATGCGCACTGCCTCAGTCACTACGGCTCTTTATTCTTCACTTAGGGGAATTAGTATTCTCCACACGTGATCCCCCCTCCCCACGAGCTGCAGACATTTGGGTTGCTTTTCATCTCGTGCTGTCTTAACCGTGGTGCTGTACGTGTATCTAACCTTCCTCATCACATACGAGCAAAGTACTCATAAAGGGCGATACCTTTCTAGACGTGAACTTGCTGGATCCACCTGTAGATCCATTTAAACTTAAGGTAAATATTACCAAGTTGTTTTCTACAAAGGCCGTCCCTCTTTCCCCTGGCGCCAGAGAGCTAGGAGAGTTTCCATTACCTCACGCTCTTACCAACACCTTCTATTTTTAAACTTCTTGGTCTTGCCCAAGGATTGGTGCAAAAATGCTTTCCCGGAATAGTTATAATTTGTTTCCTATTATCTTGCAAGAGGTTGTGCACCTGAAGAGAGCACCTTTAAAAGTCATGTACCAGCCGGTCCTTGTTGAGGAGGCAGAGGACAGCAGGGAACAATAATTCGGAAACAAAGGTCTCCAGCAGCTGAGAGATAATTGCAATCCGTTGCTTGAGGACAAGCACGTGCCTCTCCCCGTTTCATCTTCGCTGGAGCGCACAGCTCACCATAAATGTGTGTCAGGTCGAATTTGTGTCACCGGGGGGTGAGAGGGGGAGCATTTTTCATATCTGTCCTTCAAACTTTGATGTTTCCCTTTCAAGAGTTTGGAAGTGCTTTCCCGAAAAATTCAGTTCAAAGAGTTCAATCTTCATTCCTGGTTAGCGTATTACCTCCTGAAGGCCCCCTTAAACAAGAATACCATTATTTCTATGACTTTGTTGTTGTCTTTCCAAAATCACGGTGGATCTGGGAGGAAGACATCAGAACCTGTGGGGAGAAAACACGCCACAAACTGCCTGGACTCCGAAGCTTGAAGAAAAGTTTCTCAACAGCTGGCGTCTGCCACCGAAGTCTTCATACTGTGGAAATGTCAGTGACGCACAGCTCTTTGGTGTATTCACCTCAACTCTAGCATGTTTACCGAAGGAGTTCTGTTGGCTGCATCCCAAGGGAAACATTAGTGCTCTAATCTATATTACAGCCAGTATTGAAAACTTTATGAGAATGTAGCACTTTTTAATAAAAAATTATATTATTATTCTTATACAGGAAACACAGATGTGTCAATCTGGAGCTGATTTCTCACTCTACCACGTCAGGAACCTAGTCTGCTTCTGTCTTGTTGAGTGTGTGGCTTCTACCTTGTGACCCAAGATGGCTGCTCAAGCTCCTGCCATCACATCCTTCTAAAAGCAGAGAACAGAAAAAGGGAAAGAAGAGCATGTCCCCTCCCTTCAGGCACAGTTCTTAGGTGCTGCACACATCACTTCCTGCAGTTGCACACCTATCTGCAAGGAAGGCTGAGGACTGCAGATTACCCAGAATCCCTCCTTGCCCAGCCAAAACTTAGAAGTTCTTTTATCAAAGAACAAGGCAAGAAAGAATTTTGTCGGGTAACCACGAGTTTTTGCCACTTGAAAGACGACAAGAGGAACCTCTTGAAGTTCTGTGAGTAGTTAGGGTTGGGATCCCAGGGCCGGTTACCCCAGATCTTGCATCTTGGGCATTACCAGGAACTGCTATACACATGCGTGTTGAAGACAAGGCAGAGAGGTTGGAGAGGGAGCATGTTTCCCAAGGTATGGAACATACAAGCATTGGACCCACCATGAGAGTCCCACCGTGTGAACCAGTGACAACCCCAGGCGCATGCTCCTCAGAGCAACACTTCTGCACAAGGGTAGAAGGCATGACACAGAAGAGGGGTTCTAAAAGCAGTTTATACTTAGAGACATGAAACAGGCCTCTTTATGGTGAGAAGTCTCGGGAACTTTAGTGTGGATGATAGAATATTGTGGAATCCGAAGCCTGGAATAGGGCATGTGACGTTTCCCCAACGCCTAGTGCATCTCAGGGGTCCCGGAGTCCTGGCCCATGGACACAGAGACAGGCAGGACAAGAGACTCTGCGGGTCAGTCATCTGGCACTGCCTCTGGTGATGTGAGTAACAGCAGACTGGTGCTACGGGGGGCGATGGGAGGGCAGCAAAGAGAGCAGAAGATGCTGGAGTTCGAGTTGAAAAAGGAAGAAGTTACTTGCAATCCGGATGAGATGGCACAGGCGTGAGGATTCAGGTGGAAACCTCTCAGATAGGACAGTGGTGGAAAGAACACTGATCCATCCTCCTTCCAGGAGGGCAGAGAGAGAGAGGACCTGATTGTCACAACCAAAACACAGTCAGCAGCACGTTTAACCCTGTAGGAGTGAGCGCACTCCATGAGTAACCTGCAGGCCGCCCATGAGAGAATGACAGCTCGAGAGAGACAGCCGGAGCAACATCAGACGCCTCCTTCCACAAGCCTTAGCTATTCCGGATAAAGCACTTGTCACAAACACTGCTTGCAAGCTGAGATTGAGTCCTCCGGAAGTATGGAGAATTCTCTTTCCCCCAGGTTTAAAACTTTTCTTTTAGGGAAAACTTTCCCCTTTCCCTAAAAGGTGTAGGGGAAAGAAACGTCCATAGTTGTGACTGATGATGGTGTGGTGGTGATGTTTGTGGGTGATGGGGAAGTGGGGCCAGCCTCCCCAGTTTCCCCTTTTCTCTACTGGGCTTCTCCACATCACCTGCTATATGGAAACGAGTCTGTTTCTTTGCCGAGCCCACCTTCAACAGGGTGGAGGGACGGAGAAGGAAGGACAAGAGAAGCAGGGCAAGAAAATACCATTTTTCTCTTGCGGCATACGTCCCTGCCCCTTCAACATAGGTTCTCTTACGTCCGACTCTTTCTTTCCACCATTACTGAGATTTGCTCATCTGATACCGTCTTCTGGATGCCCCTTACCCCTCTCCGTTTGGGGTTCCCATTGTGTAGTTTGACTTTACCAGAGAAATCAGAGCTTGGCCACTGGCTTTTCTAGATGTTGAGAGCACACAGCCACGGCTTTGCGATAATGGGCGCCCCAGGGGAGCCTCGGTCATGGTCCAGGCTGGGGTTGGGGTGCACTTTCCAGGCTGTGATTGAGGGGCAGGGGGCAGGCCTGCCCCCGGGTGTTAGCACACACACCCTCCCAGTTATCTTACACCTCCTTCAAGCTGCCTTTAAGGATTATCTAAACCTGATTTTACTGGAATAGATATGCTCAAGATCCAGTTAGGGGTCGAGGCAAAACGACACTTATTCTCCCTTCCCTCTGCCCTTCAAACGAACCAGCCACTTTGGGCAGAGTGGAACCGAAAATTCCTTAGCCTTGTTTCCATGTCCATTGGAATTTAAAATACAGAGTGACTGTCAGTTCTAAGGGAGGCTCTGCTTTCCCCATTTGAAGGTGAGTACCACGGTGTGTATTTCAGCTGAGTTGCTGAAATGCTACCAGCACGCCCCTCGGGGCACCATTGTTCTCTGCAGGAACGCGGCTCCCAGCACGGTGCTAATCTGCCCCAGTGCTGGGAAAACCAACAGAGGGAAAGATGAGAGAAATCACCAATGTGTAACTGACGTCGTGGCCGATATTTATTGGATTCATAAGCCTGAGTTACTGATAAAGAGACCGGACCAATAGAGTTGTCAGTGGCATTAATAATCCGTGCCAAGGGGTAGAGGCACCCACACGCCAAAGGAGGGCGATAGAAGCACGCACACCCGTCAGGAGGAGGGAGACGTCCAGTCACCTCTGGCCAGGGCAGCTCGAATGAAACCTCCACTGGACCCCAAACTGGAGACTCTCACAGCGAGACTTGATAAATGTGCCACTTCATTTCTCTGAGTTGTGTATCCCCTATGTGGCTAAACACTTCAGCACTTCAGACCACATCCTTGCAGATTTTAGGATTTTTCCAACCAGAGAGGGTTTCAAAATCTGAAATCTTGGATGCAAGAAGAAAGCTTTTGTGGACGGACTAAGCAAAATGTTCAGCTGGCCGTGGCTGCTGAGAAGGAAGACAATATAGGCATTTATAGGCTGGGCCTTCTGGAATCCTCGTTGAGAAGTGTTGGATGTGAGCTCCAGAGAGGTCTGCCCACCCACCCATCCGTACTTAGCCCGTGCTGCTCCCTCTTTCAAATATCGCACAGTAACATCAAGAGGAACAGAGCTGCTTTCTTTCCCCAAATGGGAAATGTAGTCTCAAGGTGTGTGATTTGTCTGGAGCAGGGCATTTTTTTTTAATTTCTTAATTTTTACTTTTTACCGTCATTAAGTATTTTGGAATCAACGGACATTCAGTACCCTACCCCCACCTGTGACTTTCTTGGCAGCAGTTAATTTTTAGGTCTGGAATACTTTCAAAACCCATGAAGAACTAACTTCCATGAGCCACTTGGTTTTCAATCATAAATGTCATACACATAAACAGCGTGTGTAGCACTGTCCCACAGAACACAATTAAAAGATGTAAATACAGGGTCTTTCAGTCAAATCAGCTGTGCAAATAAATATCCTGCGGAATGTTTTATGTTTGTGCATCTCTGAAATTATAAATACACACATCTGTTTAAATTATGTATGTCTGAACTTTACACACAAGTAAAAGTTGGTGATACTATTTTTTTCTTCCCAAACGGTTAAAATGAAAGCACATTTGCATGTAGAAAAAAATTGATTTAAACTGATGTGTATTTCCAATGTATGTTTTTATATAAACTGAAATTAGCTATCTTACTTGGCATTTACATTTCCCTTCTTCATGAGAATATTCTGACAGGATTGTGTGTCTACCGGACCTGCTGAAACCTGCTCAGTGTCGTTGTGACTTTTGAGGGACTGAGGTAAGAACAGACCTGGGCTGTAAGCTCAGACCTTCCCTTCCTCTGAGGCAGCTCTATGAAGTGGGCAGGGAAGAAACCGTAAAATGAGGTGAATGGAGATTCCTTGACGTGGAGACCTGCTCAGCTGTAAATATTAGCACATCTGTCCGGCCAGTCACCCTGTCATTTACATGGCAGCAGGGGGTAGGGGGCGGGTGGGCAGGCTGAGGCCAACTTTCTGTCAGGCAGCTCAGCACATGAGCTCAGACACGGGGTGTAGAAGGAAGACATTTCAATTCTCACATCTACTCCTTTAAAGTCAACACGTTTTGGGGATGCCAGTTTCTATCACGGGGCAAAATACTCCGTGCTGAAAAACACGCTGTGATAGTGTTTGGAGAGGTTGGGAATGAGTAACTATTCTAAACAAACAACAGCCACAGCCACAAGCACATCGGTACTTGGGGCCCTCACATACAAATGACCTCATGCACAAGAGGGAAGTGACGTCATGGATCTCGATCCCCTGCTGCAAACATCCAAACCTATGTGGGGCTGACATTTATGGCCCTGAGGCTCAAATACACTGGGTCTCTCTTCCACCCTTCAGCAAAGGGAGAATGCCGGGCCAGTGTACGTTCTGTCAGAGTTGTGGAATGTCTCAGCATGGTGGGCCATGTAGTGAGCTATTGACCTGGGAGACCCAGAGAGGCTACAGGGTGCTCTGAGTGCTGGTTAGGTCTAGAATCTGGGTCTAGTCCAATAATTTTTTTGTTTTTGAGTAGTTTTGAGGTTTACAGAAGAAGACTGAAGAAAAATTACAGAGAGTTCCCATATGTCCTCTCTTCGACCCCCCTCCCATTTCCCCAATTTTTAAAATACCATTTCGCACTAGTGTGGGACATTTGTTACAATGATGAGTTAGTATTGATAAGTTATTGTGTTTTTAAGGATTTTATTTACTTATTTGTCAGAGACAGAGAAAGAACACAAACAGGGGGGAGCAGCAGGCAGAGGGAGAAGCAGGCTCCCTGCTAAGCAGGAAGTCTGATGCTGGACTTGATCCCAGGACCCTGGGAGCATGACCTGAGCCGAAGGCAGATGCTTAACTGACTGAGCCACCCAGGCGTCCCAGGATTGATGTTATTGTTAACTAAGTCCATAGTTTATATTAGGGTTCACTCTTTGTGTTGTACATTCTATGGGTTTTGACAAATGTATACTGACATGTATCCACCATTATAATGTCATAGAGCATAGTTCCATGGCCCTAAAGATCCCTTGGGCTCCACCTAGTCATCTCTCCCTCCGTCTTCCCCAAGCCCTGGCAACCACTAATCATTTTCTGTCACCATAGTTTTGCCTTTTCCAAAATGTCATAGAGTTGGAATCATACTGCACGTAGCCATGCGGATTGGCTTCTTTTACTTAGCAATATGTGTTCGAGGGTCCTCTGTGTCCTTTGGTGGCTTGATAGTTCATTTTTCTTTAGTGTTGAATGATATTCCATTGTCTGGATGTACCAGTTTACCCATTTATGTATTGAGGGACATCTCGGTTGCTTGCTTGCAAGTTTCGGCTGTTACGAATAAAGTGATTATAACAGTAACCTTTTTACCATGGTACACTCCTTTCACATGGATTCAATATCAAAGGTCAAATCTTCGCAAGATGTATTTCTAAACGTGATTGCATTTGGCAACATTTGGGTCCAATCACTTGCAGGCAGTATCTGCCCCGTGTAAACTCTATGAACCTACAAGATCCCTCTATTCCAGCTCGGAACATCCCTATTGTGACATACACATTCCAGCATCTGTTCCTTTATTCCCCCTTCTTTATCCTATTTAGAATGTCTTTTTCTCTCAGGTCTGACAATCTGAATCTTACTAGCCCTTTTAGTCTCCTTCACGCCCTGCTTCTTCAATGAAGCCTCTCCTCCACACAGACGAAAGAACAATCAGATGGATGTGGTTTGAATCCTAGCTCCACAGTTTTACTAACTCTCTGCCTTTAGACAAGTTACTTCTTTTTTTTTTTTTTTAAAGATTTTATTTATTTGACACACAGAGAGAGATCACAAGTAAGTAGAGAGACAGGCAGAGAGAGAGGAGGAAGCATGCTCCCCATTGAGCAGAGAGCCTGATGCGGGGCTTGATCCCAGGACCCTGAGATCATGACCTGAGCCGAAGGCAGAGGCTTTAACCCAATGAGCCACCCAGGCGCCCCTATTCTTTCTATTTTTTATCAACCATTTAAACCCATAAAACCCACCAGTCATAGCCCATTGGGTGTACAAAAACAGGTGGTAGCCCATTAGGCTGTAGTTGGCTGTCCCCTGGATTCCAACATCACAGAGAAAAATGGCTTAGGTGGAGTTGATGTGAATCAGGCACAGACAGCTCTTTGGTGGGTGAAGTGGGGACAATGAATGAGAAACTCGGTAGCCCTTTGTCTCATTGCTTTCATTCTGAACCTACATCCATAAATCTACCTATCGCCTCAAACTAAGTTGAACAAGTTAGTGCAATATTCCTCAACCTGAGCACTATTGACATTTTGGGCTAGATGATTTGGGGTGGGATGGGACGGGGGGGAGGGGCGTGTCCTGTCTTTTGTGGATGTTCAGCAGCATCACTGATTTCCATCTGCTGGATGCTAAAGGCAATTCTCCTCTCTCTAAGTCCTAAAAACCAAAAACATCTTCGGATATTCCCAAATGTCTGCTGAGGGTGAAATCGATTCCAGTTGAGAAATGCTGAGCTAGTGAACCTGGAAAGTCAGTGAACCTGGAAAGTCCTTAGCAATCAACTAATTGGGCAAGAGAAGCACGTGCGCGTGATACGTGCATGCACATGTGTGTGTTTGTCCCCTGACAGACAAGGCAGTCTTCTTCCCCAGATTCCCCTGCAGGAAGGAGAAGTGACTAGTTGGCCTTCTCAAAGACAAAAATGTCATCACAAGTAATGCTCCCCCTGAAGGGGGCACTCCCTCATGGGGAGACGAGCCCCTAGTCCAATCATTAGCAATCAAGTCAGGCTCTGCAGCAAGTAAATAGGACTTCTGGCTTTTACTAAGACATTTATTTCACAACTACCCTTTGAATGGCCATGAAAATATCTTTTTAGTGGGGAAAAATACTTCCTCCTTTTTATAGAAAAGAAGCCTCAGTGGGAATGGAATCATTTCACTCCTTGACCAGGAGGAGGAAAAAAAAAAAAGATAAAAGAAAGTAGGGGAGGGAAAAGGAGGCTCTTAGGAGGTGGTGGGGGAGTGTTTAAATTCAAAGGAAACTTTGATTTAACCTGGGTTTCAGGTTGACTAGAAACTGCTGCAGTGTAGAGACTGCCTCCTGTTCAGGGTCTGGTCCTTTGTGTATTATCAAGAGCTATTCATGATCTTACATTAAGAACCTGCCATGTGAACATACAAGCACACAGTCTAAAAAACACAACTGAATAAAACAATTGGCATGGCTATTTACTTAGGGAACACCATTCTCCCCTGGTTCTTCATCATTTCTGGCAAAACTGACACAGAGATGTATAAGTATTAGTTTTGCCACTGAAACGAGTATCTACTTTATCAGCATGGCCATTTGCTTTGGTTACAGCTAGGAACACAAGTCAAGGTTAAGCTATTTGTCAGGAGCCTCCATATCTCCCCTCCCCACAGCCTGCCCCAAACCCAAAACTCCAAAGCAAACCCAAATAACCTCCAGCCCTTCAATCCAGTGGAGGAAGTTAATTGGAATCACCCAAGTGGGTTATTGCTCCTCCTTCACTCGTTTGCCACAGATCAGTTTGTTTTTATTTGCCTCAAAACCCCCATTAAATAGAATTTGTCTTGTAGCATACAAATCATTTCCCATGACCAAAATGCAGATGTCTCCTTTTCCTAGGAAAGAATCTGAGCTATGTTTCTTCTCAACAAATCCCTATTCCCCAACCTCCATTATGCATCTCACCATGTTTTGTCTACTTGTCTTCTGATTCCAGCTGTGTCATTTTAGTTATCCTGCCTCTGTGTCTCAGGACAAATATCATCAGGTCGGAGCAAGGTAAGGAAGCCAGGCGTACACCGTGAACCCGAACTCGGTTCTTATGAGCCAGGAGGCTTAACTAATGACCTACACCTCCTCACTGTTGACAGGAGCATTTCTTTTCCTAATGCATATTTTAGTCTTGATTGACCATCAGCCATATGGCATGATTGTCCTGTGGGTAAGTTTATTATTAACAGCTCACAGCTGGAGTTAGAATAACTACACGCGGCTGTGACATTGCACTAATTGACCAAGACACGTCTGAAAACAAGATGCAAAAAGTGGCCATTGCCAATGACTTCAAGCACAATGGAGAGCTTAGTGGGAAAGGCCGACTTCAGATTAGAGGCTCTGTATGTTAAGACCAAATCGGTCAGGGGGACAGGGGCTGGCAAGGGAAGGGCAAGAAGAGGTGGATGAGTCATGCAAAGACTTCTTCTGAGCCTCCATTAGGTCTTTATTCAACTCAATTATTTTAAACAGATTCCCGTTAATGAGAAAGGCGCAGCCACACTTAAAGTGGCATTAATTCTGAATTTTTAAGTGCTCAGACAATTAAATCACTAAATCCACTGGGTGCCTTCCGTCCGTATTTCCCGGTCTAATCCCGCTGTCACCAGCGAGGCCGGGCAAGATTTGAGAATAGCGTGTGCTGTGTTCGATCCCTCACTTAGCATTAAAGTCAAAGAAGCTGAGTTTGGAGGGACCGGGCCATCGTCTGGGACCAGCGAGTGGGGTGACGGGGTGCAGGGTCACCGGCCGGGGGTTGTGCCTGCTCAACAGGCTCGCCCTGTGTCCCCTGGGAAAGGCTCCTGAAAATTATGAAATATGAATGGGCTTTTTGTGCATCTCTCAGTAAATTTCTTTCTCAGATGTTTCCAGCCGGTACAACTCGATTGAAAAATGGCTGGGGGAGAACAGAGAATAGAGCCAATGAGCTCAGTGTCTTATAAATCAGCGGCACTGAGCTGAACTGAAGCTGTCAACCGGGGGGGAAAACCTGCTGCCACACAAGCTTGTGAGTCTTTTCAAAAACAAAACCTCAGCCTTGTCTTGCTCTCTAGATGGGAGAGGGCTTAATTAAAGTGCATGGAGGAGTGAGGGGTGGAAAAAGAAATACGGTTTGCTAAGAAAATAAAAAAAGAACCAACTCAAGGTAGTACATATGTAACATGTCCCAGTTCTGATCTTGGCTCAGGCGCAGAATTACAAGTGGGGTCATGAAAAAGAGCTAAGTGCTGTCATTAGTAAATCCTACCGAGAGGTCCAATAATACTCTCTGCTCCAAAGCCAAAGAACTGAATAACCCTCTAGTCTACCAACACCATTATCCCCATTTCATGGATGAGGAGACTGAGGCACAGAAAAGGGAAGAACCTTGCCGCAGCTCCTATAGCCACGTAGGTGTGTCAGTGTCAGAATCCCCGCTCCCAGCCACGGTGGCACTGGTCTCCCTTATGGGACATCAGAGACGGCAGGCTGTCACCCCTCTCCGGGCAGGAGGCAGGGCTGATCCTGACTGTTCTCATTCTAAGAAGGTCTTGCTCTGCCTTTCCGTGCCTCACGTGTAACCAGATTCTGAAGTCGTGTCCATGTGTGCCGGTCATTCCACACTTAAACGTGTCTGAGATTATCTTTTTTTAAAGCCTTTATAACCAATTGCTGAGAAACAGCTTTAAATCTGGAAGCGCAGGCTTTAGGAGGACCCCTTTCGGTTTCCAACAGCGGGTGTAATTCTGCCAGATCGCATTGTCTCCAACGTGTGAAGGGGTCGGGGTCAACCCGGCGTGCACTGGAGAACAAGTCTTGTGCACCCGGCCTGAGCTGTGTTCCTGTTGCCGGGGGAACCATAATTGAATTTCCTGAATTATGCACAGTGCGATAGAACGTTGAATAACCGTATTTATTTGACTTCTAGGCCCCGTGGCATCTGTTGTTTCGCTCACAAAGTTCCTATTGACTGCAAGAGGGGTTTGTGGATCCAGAAAGCTAGGACAGGCGCGAGGACTCCTGGGTCGGCCGAGAGCCCTCCCCCAGAATCTGTCGTCGCCAGACAAATGGCCTGGCACCGGCTCGCCGCCCCCCGGCCCTCGGGTGAAATCTACCCTCCTCTTCGCTGATGCTCTCTTTTTCTCTACCGAGGGGAAGAGAGACGCAGTGTGGGGAGGGGGGAGTCAGGGAAAGGAGAGGGAGCAGGAAGGAGGCAGAGGGGCTGGGAAGTTAGGGACAGGTGGTGGAAGAGGGTTGCAAGGCAGGGGGCGAGCTCCTCAGTTCCGTGGCCACGGTGATGCACAGGACTCGGGGACGACGGATTGGCGGGTGGAGGACACACATTCCCGTCATCGAGGGGGTGACCACCTGTCAGGATTCTGGATACTTAACCAGATTCTGGAAACTTCTGCAAGCAAAAAAGCTGGGGGGATAAGAGGAAGGGTCCTTTAGCTTTGATGAGCAGGCTGGGCAAAGGTGTCTGAGTTTGGTGGCATCTAAAATGGTTCTTAAAAGATGAGCAGGATTTTGGTGGGAGCTGGGCTTCTCGAACTCAGCGACAGTGTAAGTGAAAATACAGGCAAGGTGGGATAAAAGCTTCAAATGGATTCTGGGTAGTCCCTGAACCAGTCACCCCAGCCACCAGCTTCCCCCCCCGCCCCATCACCACCATTGAGTTAGCCCAGAAATAGTGACATCTCTGGGGCAGAGGAGGGAGGAAGGGAAGAGAAGCGATGTCCAACATGGGCCACTGGGGCCCAGAGACCTCCGTTCAGCCACCCTGCTGAGTCCGGCCACCAAGGGCCACAGGCTTTGCTGTCAGGGCTGAAGTCCGGGAGTGTCTCAGATTAGAAATGGTTTCTGAGTGAAGCTTTCCGGCCTGTCACGGTATGGGGTGCGCGGTGACTTCTCCCCTGCCGCTGGCTTCGCTTCCGTGTTTCAGTAACGAGGGACCCGCAGGGGCACTGCCGTGGTCCCCGGCGTGTCTCTTCAGACGCTCCAAGTTAGCTGTTGGGTCTGAGCCAGTGAAGAAGGCATTGTAGAAGTCTTTTCTTCCAACATAACAAGGCGAAAGAGGAAGGACTTATTTTTTTCTATTTTTAAGCTTTGTTAAAGGAACGTTTCGAGCATTTACAGAAAGCAGAGAGCAGGGCCCGCGGACCCTCAGGGTCCCATCCTCCGGCTCTGCCCAGCCTCAGGCCCACTGGCCTGGCGCCCCATCCCCCGGATTATTCTGAAGCAAACTCCAGACATCGTATCATTGCATCAATAGACGCTTTAGTACTATCTCCATAAATAGCAGCTTTTTAAAATGTGTCCTTACAACATTGTTATCAAGCCTGAAAATAACAGTTTCTTAATAAGGTCACATTTCCAGTCAGTGTTAAAATGCTCCCAGTTGACTCATAAACGTTTGCTTACTAATAAGCAGGACAAAGCCTTCACGCTGCACTTGGTGGTTGTGCCTCCTTTAATCTGTGGCTTGCCCTCACCCCTTGTCTCTTTGCAATTTGTTTATTGAAGAAACTGAGTGATTGGGGCTGTGGAGTTTGCCACATTCTGGATTTTTCGACTCTGACTGAGATAATAAATCTAGGCAATGGTAATTGCAAAACTGTTAGGTGAGAGGTCAACAGGAACTTCAAAATAGACGTGACGATTGGTGGTACCCAACTCTACGGACCAATCTGAACATCTCAGAACAACCTGAGGTTCACATCACCTCTTAGGGTGAACGCTTGCCACAAGGTTCATCTGGAATCCCACTGGCCGCCAGCTCTAACCACCAGTTTATAGCAAATACAAGGGACAGAAAAATATGGAAAACCATGTGATAGGCTTCTTTAAATCTCTATTTTGATGTAGCAAATATTTATTTAAAATTACTCTGTTGTTATCAGGCCTTAGATTTTCCCAAGGGGTTACTGAGAAGTAGGGTGTGTTTATGCCTCATGACCTGAACTCAGATTGCTATAATGTTTTGTTCTTTTTCTGGCCTTTTGTACACTTGCCTCTACTTCCTAGGGCCACTGACTGCCTCTGTGAGCTTCCTGTCCTCCTCCACTTGAGCCCCACCCCAGAAGGTTCTTTCCATTTCACTGTGCACTGAGAAACCAAATGCCAACTTTTTCAGAACTTCTAAAAATAAAGGTTCTAAGTGAAAGCTAAAGAAGGGCTCCTCTTAGTAAATGCACAAAGAGTGGTGGCAAGATTTTAGTAATAATGAACATTAAGTTTTGGGCGCTTGGGTGGCTCAGTAGGCTAAGTGTCTGCCTTTGGCTCAGGTCATGATCCTGGAGTCCTGGGATGGAGTCCTGCATCAGGCCCCCTGCAGGAAGAAGTCTGCTTCTTCCTCTGACCCTCCCCCATCTCGTGCTCTCTCTCTTTCATTCTCCCTCTCTCAAGTGAATAAATAAAATCTTTAAAATAATAATCATTAAGTGTTTCAGGTTTTTTTCTCCCTAATTCTTGATCACAGTCTGGACAGCAGAAGCCCCTGGCTAAATGAGCAGTCACCAGTATTCTACAATAATCCCATTGGATAGAGTTTGGTCACAACACACAACAAGAAACCACAGTGTGCGTAGGAAAAATGGCAAATTTCCAAGTGGGAAAAACCCACCACTGTACACATTCATGAAGGTTTGATGGGAATGTCACCTGGATTAGGTCATGAAAGACAAGGAAATGTAACAGCCTCGTTGTTGACATTCCCTTCTTCTCAAAACACCCTCTTCTTTTGGGTTCCATGACCTAACACTCTCCTAATTTTCTCCCTCCTCTGGGGATTCTCCTCTGTCTTTTTTCTGGCTCATTTTCCATTTTACTGACTCTTAAATATTGGAAAATTTCGAGGCTTGATCTACTGCCCTGTTCTTCCCATCCTACACCCTCTGTCAGTGAGCTCGTCCATGCTTATGGTTTTAATTATTATCTATATGCTGATGACTCTTAAATCTATATCTCTAGCCTCGGCTTTCCCCAGAGCTCCCAGCCATAAATTCATTTGCCTATTCAACATCTTGACTTGGCCATCTCATAGCACCTCAAACTCCACATGGCCAAAAACTGAACTCATACCTTCTTCCTCCAACCCATACCTCCCCCAACATTCCTGCTCTCAATAAACAGCACCGCCATCCAAAGATGAGCAACAGACACTTGGCAGCCACCCTTGACACCTCCTTCTCCCTCGTTGCCATATCCACTGCATCAGTAAGGATTGTTGATCCTCATTTCCAAATCTGTTCATGCCTCTCTATCCTCACGCCGCCACTGTGGTCCAATTTCTCACACTTCCACTCCTAGATTACCTCCAGAGTCTTCTATTCTCACCATGTCTGCTCTGTGTCTAATCTATTCTGTAGCCACCGTTCTTGGAAATTTTACAAAACGTGCTGTTTATCAATGTCTCATCTTCCCAGTGGCTTTAGGAGAGAGACTAAAATCCTTATCATAGCTAACAAGGCCCTACTTCCTTCACCTTCATTTCCTCATTTTCCAGCCCGCTTCCCTGTTTTCTTGGATCTGAACATCCTGGTTTGTAGCAGTTTGGGCCTCAGGATCTTTGCACATGTTACCTCTGGTGGGATTGCTCTCTTCTCTTTTCCTTCTCTACCTGGTTAACCACTCTATGTCTTTCTGAATTCAGTTCTTTTTAGAAAGTCTCTACTGCCTGCTGGTTTGTCTCCCTAGTGCCATGTTCACAGCCCTCGTTCTTTATGATTGAAACAACTTTACGACTAGAGAAATGGAGGCCCAGAAATGTTATGTAACTTGCTTAGGGATCATATATCCAGGTAGTGGCTGTGCTAAAACACACACTGGAATAATCTCGCTTTAATAACAGCTGGATCTGTTGTCAAGTATTAGAGTTCTGGGTCAAGTTTCAGTCTCTACGTGATATGTACAAGCTGGAATGAGTTGAGAGAAAAGGCATCAGCTAATTAAAGGGGAGGCAAGGACGACCTCTGAAGAAAAGTTAAAGGAGACAGGGACCGTTTAGTCTACCATAATGTAAAGACATGGGGAGAAAAGAAGATTTAAAATTCCTCAAGTTTGGGAAGGTAGAGATGACAACAAAAATATTTGTTTGAATGACCACAGGGCACATGAGATTATGTGAGGTTGCACATCTCTGTGGGGACAAGAAGGCTCAGCCAGAGGGGGGCTTGGCGTGACAAAAGAAAAGGTGATCAAAGATTTGAATAAAACACAGAATTAGCTCCTGAATGTCTTTTGGCAGAAATGGTGAAAAGCATGATCGATAAACATCTAACTTACCTGGTGGTTTGAGTGTTGACCTACCTGTGGCAGGAGGCTGGGCCAGCTGAACTCTTGAGGTTGTTTGGAATGAATGAAGGAGAGGATGAATGTGTAAGTGAGCCTTGCGATGGGTCACGGGCTAGATGGTGCTCCCACCCTGCCTGGTGTGGAAAAAGAAATACTGAGTGGCATGCGTCCCCAAGGGCTCCTCAGCTGATCACATTCAGTTGGCCTTATCTGGCTCCCAGGTGTTTCCATTTATCTCTGATAAACTGTCAGCCAAGAGCCAGCTTTGTGGTGGGAGGTGGGGTTGATGAGCGGAGGGGAGGCTAATACCCCAGATGTTTTCCGAGAAGTTGGGAGAACGTTTTTCTTTGGTACTAATGCATTTCGTCATCCCCTCCGCGTGCAGATGTTAAATTTGGGAACATTTCCAGGTTCCTTTTTCTCTCTTAAAATAAAATTAGTTGTGTATTTAAAACACTCAGGACCCATTCATCCCCAGGGATGTATCTCTTTTGCATATGGATAAAGTTTTTGGAGTGTAAGAGGATTCTAAATTTTAGTGGCTGTGTTTCTTCCAGTCTAAAGGATCCTGTGGCCTACCTCCTTTGGAAAATGGGAAAGATGATAATAATCAGAGGTTCCATCTACTGAATGCCTACTGTGTGCCATAGCAGATCAAATCCCATGACAACACAGCCAGGGTTGTGTGAAAATCCATTTCACAGATGAGTAAGTTGCCCCCAAATTGTGTTGTTTCTCCAAGTTCACAAAACTACTAAGTAGTTAAAACATGTTTAAAACCAGGACTTCAAATAATAATTGCAACCTTTGTAGAGCTTTCTCATGGGCCAATCACTCATTAAATCCTACGGAGTAGGTGCTCTTAGGTCTGTACTGCAGGTGAGGATACAAAGGCATAGAGAAGTCCAGTCGTGGGCTCAAGCTCATGCACCCGGCAAGTGGCAGAACAGAGTGCCAAAGGCAAACAACTTGGTTTTGGAGCTTGTGCTCTCTTTCTTTCTTCCTTCCTTCCTTCCTTCCTTCCTTTCTTTCTTTTTCTTTCTTTTTAAATTTATTTATGAGAGAGAGGAGTGGGGGGAGGAGCAGAGGGAGAGGAACAAGCAGACTCCCTGCTGAGCATGGACAGCCCAACAGGGGGCTTGATCTCACGACTTCAAGATCATGACCTGAGCCAAACCCAAGAGTCAGGCGCTCAACCAACTGAACCGTCCAGGCGCCCCTGGAACTTGTGTTCTTAACCATGACCCTGTACTGATTTTCATCCCCTTTCTATGCTCTGTAGAGAGTTAGGCTTGGCTGGAGGCAATTTTTGCACAAATTAGCTGATCTGAGCTTGTGAGAGCTTGGAGGGAGAAAACTCTCTCCCTTGTGTTGTCTTATCTTTCCATTGATTTTCTCCTGTTTGAGCAGCTGCGGTCTCCCTACCCCGGGAGAGCCTTTTGCACACTAAGCCGTTGGCTACAGGTGGCAAGGTGGTGGCTGCAGTTCAAGTCTCTCCCCGGGAGTTGGATGTTCCAGAAAGGACACTGTGTTCTGCGGAGCTGTCTCTCTGGCGCAGGCTTTGATCTGGGAAAGGGTGAGCCTCACTGTGGAGCTGAAGCTGTCTCCCTGCTTTGTTTATGCGAGCGTCCTTCCAGGACTCCGTCTGCTTTTGGGGAGGAAGCGCCCTGCCAAAATCCCGGCTCTCCATGCCAGCTGTGTAGCCAACATACCTCCCGCCTTTTTGATGAGTCCTCTGCCCTGGATAGACAGTGGTGTCTCGGAGCAGTTTGGAGACTACAAAAGTTTCCCTGGCAGGATGAATGATCTACTTCAACGTGCTCTTGCCTTTTGGAGTTGCCCTCCAAGTTTTCCAGCCCCAATCCTGTAAATCATTTCATCTTGTACAAATACTGGGCTGCGAGCACAGATGACCTCAAAGGGGAAGATTATTTAAAACTCCATTTAAGAGTCTATCCTCCTTTCAACAGATTAATGCAGCTTGAATATGTGAATAAAAATGTTCTCCTGGGCATGCTAATGTGCAGGTAGCTCCAGGGCCTTTGAGAGGAAGTAGAATGTGCTTCTCCTCAGGAGGCTTTGGAAAAAGTGACTTGCCTGTGTATTGACAACTAATTTATCATTGGGAGCATCTGAGGTTCGACTCTGTGCAAGTGCTCACGGGGTGGCTGGAGGTGATGGGCAGGATGAGGTGGAGAAAACTGAAATGTTTTGAAAGAGATGTGTAAGACTGAAAAGGTCATTTAGAACATTCTCTTGCTTTCTGTCATCCCAAGGAGATGGAAATCTATTGTGGTTTTCAAGGTAGATTTAAGCTCAAGAACTCACGGAATTGGGAGAGTGTTTTGGGTAACTCTCCGAAGTCTTTTGCGTTGTAGTTTACCCTTACTTGCCCTCACTCCAACAATGAAAGAATTGGTGGGAGACCGGCTGGGCCAGAGAAGGTCCAACAACCACAAGGTGGTGAACGGTCCATCTGAGAGGAGGTTTCTTTAGCACCTCTGCTCTCTTTCATCTCTTTTTGCCGCCATGCGGGGACCGTATGCATTACTGAACATTCCTCACTCTCGAATGTTCGAAATTATCTCGCTGGTTTTCGGAGTGAAGGCAGAACTGCCTCCTCTCAACTCACTTGGAATGGAAGATCCAACTTGTTTTTCTGAGGTTGAGTGTGTGCAATTCGGTGTGAGACCATGAGTTTAACAAAAACATAACAAAACAGTTCTGTTGAAACTCTTTTCCTTAGGATAAGAACCTCTTTGCATCAAGCTACACCTCAGGAATGGAATTTTGAAGTCATTTAGCAGAATTAGGGATGAAAGCCTCTCGCAAGGTGACGTGAGCTGATGAGGGCAGGAGGGACACAGCAGGAGTTGACAGCCTTCTGTGAAGCATCACCAAATGTCGTTTTGTGTAAGTTGCACCAAGTTTTCTCCTTTTCACAGATGAGGACACAGAGACTTAGAGATGCAAGGAAACATTTCCAAGGTACAATTCGTCTGTGATTGAGCTTGTAAAGGAATCATGGTTTTTAACCTCTGAATCTAGTGCCCCTTCAATCCCCAGGCCACCTGGCTTACTGCCCAGGAAAGCATCATGGAGGGCATCCCACCTAACCTCTTTGCAGCAACTCCTGACCAAGGGGAGTTGAGGAGGAGACATAGGCTGGGTCTTGCATTAGACAACCCGGGGCCACTACTCCAGCTCTGAGGCTCTCTGGCTGCATGGCTGGGGGCAAATGATTCAAACACTTTGCCTCAGTTTCCCAATGTAAAGGGGATAATACTCATGCCCAACTCATAGGATTTTGTGAGTAATTAAATGAAATGGGAAGTGCTTCACCCAGTGTCTGGGAAAAAAAAGTGCTACCATGTCAATGTATTGTCTTATTCTATTTGGAGCTTATATTCTCTTTAGTTATCAACTTCTTTATCATAAAACCACCCAGAATGAAACATGGAAGGCAGAGGTAAACTCTTGTGAGCAGGGTTAGATAGGCTGAAGAAGATGCAGACAATCCTAGAGAACATCATAAAATAGCTAACCATGCTTGTTTTTCAAGAAAAACAGAAATTCAGAATTAAGGAGCAAGACTAGAGCAAACGTGAAAATAGTAGGGAATTTCAGTGAAGGCCAGTTCTCTATAGTAACCAGGAACCCAAGAGCCGTTCAGGGCAAGGAACCAGACTAATGCAATGTGCCTCTGTTATAGATAGTTCCAGCAGGACCATAACCACCAGTGTATTTTTTTAAAGGTAAATTTAAAAAAAAGACTCAATTTTGTTAAAAATTAGGTGTCAGGTAGCCTCCAAAATGAGCTAGATGAAATCCTGCCCTATGCCAGAAAAAAATGTTAGCCATCCTGAGAGTGTATTCTTGAAAAAAATCTATGTAAGTTTCTTATTTATTTATTTATTTATTTTACTATGAACATTTTGAATTTTCCATTATGTGAAGGGTCTGAAGTCTTTTGCCAAGAGTAATGAGATTTGTGGGAAGGAAAAAAAAAAAGCTCACAAAACACCTCTTTGTATATCAATTCCATTAATTTCTACACAATCTGAATGCCTATTAGTTTTCTCGGCACCACTAAAAAGCATGCTCGTGGAGGAAGTCCATCCTGGATATGTCAAAATAGGACCCTTTCAAACAACTCCGACAATTTAAAGTTTCTTCTTTAAAACAGAAGCTTTTTTTTTTTTTTCCTCTGAGATTTTCCTTAAAGAGGTTGAGCTTCTGACTGTAGTCCCTCCACACAACCCTGTATCTCAGGGGTATTTTCTTCAACATTTCACCTTGATGGTGATATCATCCCTCTCTCTCTGTTTCAGGGAGAGGGAGGGATTCATGAAAATAAAGGTCAGCTCTTCCCTATCTCCTTTGGGACCATGTCGCCTTAGTTTTGATCATTTCCCCCAAATTAAGATTTCTGCATAAGCCCCCCATGTCTGTGTTTGGCTGGCAGTTTTATGGCTGACCAAATTTTGCACTGGCCAGGGTTCTGGTTGGCTGAATGTTTACACAGGCTGTTAATCAGATGGGGAGTGGGGGAATGGATGTGGGGACTGTCTGCGAGCTGGGGCGGTCCTGTTTGCTGTCGTGTGCGAGGGCCTGCACTTTGTTACTACAAATTACATAATGACATGTTACATTTCAAAGTGTATTTTTACTTCAGGGAAAATTAAACCAATAAACAAACAACCCTGGTGGAAAAAACCAGAGGAAAAAAAAAAAGATCCCTGGTTTCCAGATCTTCCTCTTCGAAAAGGTCCTTAATTAAATTGTAGCTATAAACAAATCTTTGTTTTATTGAAAAGAGAGCAGTTGCATATAAAAGCTATTTTTAAAAATTAGGATTCGAACGGCTGCTGGATCAGGGTCTGGCCCATGTTATGCGTTTTATGATCTGTCCAAAATGAAAAGGCAAGTTTGTGTAGTGATGGTAGATTTTCTATTTTTGATTGTTAATCCCTCTCAAATGTTGCTCCTGCCCTGCTTGAAAGGAGTATGTAAACACAAGAATTAGCCTAGTTTTTCCAGGTACTGATTCAAGCAAAACTGCTTAGGGTAAGGATGAACTTGCCGACTTTGGATTTTTGGTCATGTAGAAAATCAGGTCTCTTCGGCATACTATCCACAGTTTAGCAACTTTGAAGCAATTAAAAAAAAATCCATCCCTCTAAATCAACTTCCAAACCTTTCGCTGCACACCTACAAATTTAATATTAATTTCTTTTTTTCCTGTAAGTTGTTGAAATTAAGTATAGGCTCAGGATCCAAGATTATGGTGATAAATTCTTTTGGGGACTAGCCATGGGCATACATGGTTCAATTACGCACATACAGGTTTCCCTTCCCCCACCACCTGCAAGTACACTGTTCCTATGAAAACTTTCGGAAGCCAAAATGGTGTAAAACAAAGAAGCAATGGCCAGTAATTTATATGGAAAATTTTTTGAGCATTCCCAGACCCAAAGATATAACCTTTCTTAGCTTTTCTGATGCCGTAGGACATATCTTGCTAATGGATACACAGAATGAATCGAGATAAAGCAGAGATGCTCACGGACGGTTCGAAAGTGCGGCAGCTGGATGCTGAGAGGCTGAGTGGAAGTCCGAGGGAAGGAGCTTGGTGGGGCCACTTTTGCTGCTGGGATGGGGGGTGCACACTGCCTCTTGTGAATGGCTCCCTGCAAGCCAACACTATTTTTACTTTTCACATTTTGTTATATAAAAATGAAAATCCTCTTTGGATTCCTTTCGGTTAGCGAAAACAGGTACTAAGGGAGGTCTTTGGTAAAAGCGAAGTGTTGTGATGCAAAGTTTCCAAAAGTGGGGCAGACTTTCATGTGCTGGCTACGACTCTTTTTTTCAACATAAACTATGTTATCAAAAGAGAGAGTGCCCTGACTTAACATCCTCGCTGCCCCCCTGCCCCGCCCCCCGCCTCCCCGGCTCTGTGGAGTACTGAGAATAAGCACACGTCTTAAACTGCACTTTAAATGAGTGTTTTCCCCAAATCAGTCTCTCCCACATCTGCTGTTACAGGAACCATCTGACCTGGGGCTCACTGGGTCTGTTGGGGTGCTCGGTGGCCACCAGGAATTTAAGCAGCCCAGTGACTGTCTGAGTGAAGAGTGTCCCTTTTACATTTTAAATAGGTCCCACGGCCCTTACATTTCTTAGGCAAAATTATGACATGATTTAGGATACTTTATCAGTGCAACCCACAACATGAGAAATCACAGGAGCAACCGAGATAACTGTCCCCTCTTTCTCTTCAGTTTCTTTCTTTTTAAATTCAAGGTGTTTAAAAAGAGACCCTTTCTCTTCAGATCTTAGAAACAAACAAATGGGGTTTTGGAACTCACCATTAAAATTTCAGATTTCTCAATGACTGAAAAACTTAGGAAGAAGAAAGGAGAGCAAAAAAAAGGACAGATACACAGTGTAGGTGTTTTTTGGACCAAAGGAAACCATTTTAGATAATGCTGTTTGCTAAGGATAGCCTTGCAAATCATGGCACCCTGTTTTCTTTTGTGGCAAGAAATATGCTTTCCTCTAAGGAGAGGAGGAAGGATCCAAGGATCCTCATCTTGGATCCTTGACAGTTCCATTTGAAAAATTTAATTAGATTCTTGCTTCTGAAGATTCTTGACTCCTGAACCAAACTGACCGTCCACTATGCAAGTGGTTTGTTTTTAACTTCAGGCATCTTAGTGCAAGGACTGCTGTCTGAGGCATTCTGTTGGGGCTTGGCCTTGACTTTAGAAGGAGCAAAAAAGACCACCAGATGTTTCATCATTGACTATCACCAAATAAACAACAGTTCAGAGTGAAGAGTCAGGTATTGATTCA
Source organism: Ailurus styani (assembly GCA_002007465.1). Taxonomy (NCBI): domain Eukaryota; kingdom Metazoa; phylum Chordata; class Mammalia; order Carnivora; family Ailuridae; genus Ailurus; species Ailurus styani. The sequence continues at coordinate 1,440,420 of LNAC01000369.1, read as the reverse complement.
GGGCTTTCATTCTATGAATGATTAATCCAGTAAGAAAAAAGATCTTGACCAAGCAGTAGTCTATCGATGGACCAATAAGCCATGGTAGGCCTGTGAAGAGGTAGGATATCTTCAACTTGGTTTTTTGCTTAGCCAGCATTTGAAGTGATAGATGGGGGCAGGGGGAGTCACATACATCGTAGACTGTTGAACAAATGAATGAATGAAAATGGGTAATGTAACAATAATAACAATAATAATGAGGCCCTTCCCTCTCATTCTTTTAGATTGGATGCTCTCAATTTACCCATGGTGACCACTTATCTCTCCCACCTTATTTTGCCTTCCAGGTCATGGTTTGGGTCAAGGTCCAGGGGAAGCCCACCATCAGCACTGCAGCTCGTCTGCACAAAGCCAGACGAGGGAAAGAGAGAGGCTTAAGGTGGAAGGAAGGGTGAAATTTCAGTTCTCAGATGGCAGTTTAGATGTAGAAAACAGAATGAGAACGTGATGGCAGCCATGGCCCTTCTTTCTAGCTTCAACTTTGAATCTAAGTCCTGAAATGTGGCTGCTTCTGTGTCTACCCATCTATCCGTCTCTCGACCGCCTATCACCCACCTATCCACCTATCCATCATCTACCTATCTGTTGATCTACTGATCTGTCTAATCTATCATCTATCAACTATCCATCAGCTATTACCTACTTTTCTATCTATTCTTTCCTTTCTCTCCCCTCCTTCCTCCTTTTTTGCCTTCCTTCCTTTTCAAAGATAAAACCAATACTAATGCAGAAGTCTGAAATTAGACCTCACAAGCTAGTACTACTCTTATTTTAGAGGGGTGGAGGTTTTGTTTGGTTTTGGTTTTTTGCTTTTGTTTTGTTTTGTCCCCTTGTCTGGCTTTAACTCTCTTATTCTCATCTGATACTTGTCCTTATTGTGACATAACAGAGAACCTTCTTTGAAAATGTTTCTGTTGAATGGGGTTCAGCAGAATAAAAGTCTACCTTAAAAAAGATAAAATGAAGCTCTCTGATATGGACCTGGTAATTAATTTCTGTGGGGGTCTATTTTCATAAGCAGGCGAATCTGTTTACATGCTGTTTTAAATTTTCAAATCATGTGCACATATATAAAACTCATTTATGTGTTTTTAAATGCTGTTTGCAATTTTAAAGTGCATACGCATGCAGAGCTTAACATGCATTTTGATAGCATGGCGCCTGAGAAATAAAAGTTTACTGGAAAGCTGAACCAGCCTTGCAATATGCAACAACAGACTAATCAAGTAACATTTTATATACTGTACATGCCTCTGAGTGCAGCATGCAAATGTGCTATTTAGAATATTTTCCGGATTGAATGAACAAGCCCACAGGTTCACCATTTTATATGTTTTCTCAAAAACATGAAACTCATTTTAAAAATGCTGGTTTAAATGGGCATTATTAAGTCTTTATCAGTTCTGAGCATTTCAGCCCTTTGCATCCAGAAATTTCTCAATCTGACAGAATAAGAAATGCATTTACATGGCCTAAGCTCTTAAATTGTCCCTTTCAATTAATGCCCCATCATGGAGCAATCTGGAAACCATTACTCAGTAACTCTTCATTATAATTGCTTGCAGCTGAGTATCCAGCCCTTGGTAATATAAGAATAAAAGAAAACTCAGTTAGTAACAAGTGCAATTGATTCCATTCAGAATTCCCCTGGTGCTTTGCCATGTTTGGCCTGCTTGAGAGGAAACACGAGGGTTTTGGTTTTTTTTTTTTTTTTTTTTTCCTTTTGGGGCCAGGAAATGAATTGGCAGACATGAGATGGTTTGTGTGGTGCTTGCCTTCATTTTTCAGCTGGTCCTAGTTAAAAATGAGACGATGGGGCTCCTGCTTTCTCCCCCACTGGCTATGGTTTTTTTGTTGTTGTTGTTTTTTTTTGTTATTTTTTTGTTTTTTGTTTTTTTTTTAAGAGGGCTTTTCTGGCAATAGATAAGACTACAAAACTTCAATTTGCTGCAAAGTAACAGCATCCAGAAACTTCACCCTCCGTGGCCACAGCCGATCCTGGGACTTACTTCTATAGAGGAGGGGGCTTTAGAATGTGATTCACTCCCACCTTGATCCTGCCTTTATGAGAACAAAGTCCCTGGTGCATTTTGTACAGGTGGAGAGTGTTTATGTGTTTGGGGGCTATCAATCACCAACTCCAGAAATGTACAGATCTAAAATTATGATAGATGAAAATGTGAAAATGTGACGTGGTAAACTCCCCCTCCCCGATCCCTGCCACAACCCCCCAACCTCTGTGTAAGTCAGGATCTTGACTTCCCAAAATGGCGAAGGGGAACATTCTTATACACTCATTCCCTTCAGAGACCACGCGGCTCAGGGCTGACTCCACATTCTGGCATCCCGTATCCACATCCGCCTGGACTCGGAGTGCCAGGGACCATCACATCCCGCCTGCCTTCTCCCCTACAGATGACTGGGGCTGGGTGACGAACATGCTCTGCTTCATGAATTTAAAATATGTAAATTATAAAATACATTTTATTATTAAGAAAATGATACTCAGCATAGAAAAGTAGAACCCGATAAAACTCTGACTGCTCTTAATTGATTTCCATTCTTTGGTTTCATCATAATGGGGGGGGGAGTTCTCTATGAAGTTAAATAACATTTCATTTTGATTTGCTATAGAAAGAAGATGGTAAAATCTTCCATGACTAAGGAAAATTACTATAAATGTCTTAGTATATTTCTTGTATTTTTTTCCATGCATTTATTTTTTTAAGGGGAGGTTGGTTTTTTACATGGGTGTAATTATCCTGTATTTTCTGCCCCGTTGTAAACTTTAAAAAATTGTTATTGCTATTAGTAATTATGTATTTGGGAAGCCCACATCGGGGTTTTTGCACTAGAGACAAGCACTCACATAATGATCTCAAGCAGTGAGGAAAGTAGAAGGAATAGAACCTCCTTGACCTTCAGAGGATCCAGGATCTCAAAGGCACCAGAGCCCGAAGGTTGTACCAGTGGACTACTGGGAATGCCAACTTTCCTAGCCTCAAAGCTCCACAGTGATTACAAGGGACTACAAACAAGCCTTAAGGAGAACATTTGTCCATTGAGAATTAAATAAGAATGAACACTCGGAGGGAGGTTTCGTAAGGGCAGGGAGCATAGGATTGTTTTTTATACCTGATTTCACATTTCCCTGAGATAGAAAATAATCAAATGAGTATCTTGAATTTATAGATGCTTAAAAAGCATCAATTTCTCTGGTAGTATTTAACATTTTTTTTCCAGTGCCCTTACTTTAGGAAGAAATGTGGCCTATTAAAAACTGGATTTGTTAAAATCATTAATCAAGTAGATAAAAAATATGCGGTAATGAAGTCAGCTGATGTCCAATGAGCTTGTCCAGTGACTATGAATTCAGCCCAATTACTTATGTAGGTCATGGTTCCTGACCTAGGATGGTAGTAGGAGGATGGAGGTAAAGTCCATTTCCAATGAAGAAGATGTAAGCAGTAGTTTAGGCTCCCATGTTTGAAATAATCCAACCCCAAAGTCCCAACTTTGTATACTGGTCTTGCCTAGAGCTTCAGCCAAAAAGCAGTAGGGCAACTTGTCTGTCTACTGATTTTTCCCGTTGAAAGACTTATTCTTCCTTCGTGGGAACCTGTCACGGATAGGTGCTGTTCCTTTATAAACCAGACAGCCTGTCTGCTCAGTTCTTTAGACTGTTTACAGGGCTTTGGCTTTGTTTCAGGTTTTCAGCACCTTTATTCAAATCCTCTGTCCTGTCCCTGCTGAGGTAGTATTTAAGCAATTTTCCCTTTTCCAATCAATCAACAGATCTTTCTTGAGGTCTAATTGAGTAGAATACTCCACCTCTGCCCAAGGCTGCTGATTAGTAATGTTTGTGGCCTGGCTTCCCAAGACCAAAATCTTGGATGTCATCCACTCCCTCCACCCTCCCCCGCAACTTTTTTTAAATTGTGGTAAAATGCACGTAGCGTAAAATTACCATTGTAATCATTTTTAAGCGTATAGTTTAGTGACATTAAGTACATTCACATTGCTTCATGGCAATGAAGATCTCTTTTCAGTGAAAATTGTATCTAGTAATAGTGAGTGGTTTAAAATGCCAAGACAAGATCATATTTTGTTTTTAGAGGCGATGAAACACACAAAATCCTGGACTTTCACTTTGCACTGTGAGAAGATTTGAGTTGATTTTGTTTATCTGTATTTCTTGTGATAAGTTCTATGGTCCAAGGCTCTACCCTCTTCAATGGTAAGTTCTGAATGTGGATTGTTTTACTTTGCACGTGAACATCCCATGACCTAGAATTGTACCAGTGGACAAGAGGACCATGTCAATATTATCTGGCTCTCCACTGTTCACCGAAGGGTAAACTTGTAGAGGCCCCGTGGGCATCCACCATCAGATGTGTTCAGTTGAGCCAGCTAAGCATTTTTAGAAGTATAAATTGGTTTTCATCCTTGCAGAATTAGGATAATCCATATAGAAATATTTGTTCCCACCTTTTCTTGTAACTTGGTAGATCTGGCATCATGGCTCCATGCTGGGCCTGGCTGCCATCAGCGGGAACCACTGGGGGTGGTCACTTCAGAGGGGGCAGTGCTCTTCACTTTGCCCCAGCCCCATTTACTTAGCTCCACTCTTTATTACTTTGTTGAACACCCCCCCCACCCCGCTTTGAGTGTGTAACCTCTACCATATTGTTGAGCTTCAAGAAATTCCCTAATTGCCCTCTTACTCATCATGGATGACAAAACTCTCCTTAATCCTGCTTTATAGACATTTTGGTGTTCACTGTAAACTAAAACCTTTGTGATCAACTTGGAATAAAATGTCTGTCAGGGGAAAAAAATTAAGGAAGGTCTGGAGGAGGCACCTCTTTAGTCACTGAAAGAAGGAGACAACTTCTTTTATTTCTTTTATCTGCCCGTTGACTGTGAAGATAATAATTCCTGAAAGGAACATGAGATAGGTGGCTAGGGAGCAAAAGAAAGGAGCAAATCAAGAAGACTCACAAATCTGAGAATAGATCTGGAGCAGCTGAATTGCAGAGGGTGCTGTAAGAATGTCAGAGAGAATCTTTCCAAGGGTCTGAATGGTACTAGGCATTCTAATCCAAAGAACCACATAAAACGGCGCAGATGCTTTGTCCCCTCGGGGACTATAGGCCTCCAGTGAGGTTTCTCACCTAAGTGATGAAACATTTCTGAGGTAGGCTGAAGGCCATGGTCTCTCAGATCAAGAGAGGCAGAGAGGAACTGGTTCGGATCTCCAGTCTCTTTTGGGATCCAGTTGATTCTATGTTTAGGGATAAGGGGTGAACCCACATGAGGTGGTCCTTCTCAGGGGCCTCTTAAGAATGGAAACTGGGTCTAAGGGAGAAAACACAGCCCTTTCCTTGACCCATCTCCATCCCCTTGGCCTTTGGTAGATAATTTGGGAGAAGAGGTGATTGCATTTGTGCATTCTCCTGGCCTCCAGATTCCTTCCCTGCATGGGGTTCCCAAATCTGGTTTGTATTGACAAAACTGGCTGAATGATGACCAAATCAAATCTAAGAAAATCTTTCTCAGTGTTAAAGGTCTCTAGCCTTTAGTGTCCATAAAAACAAACAAGATAAAGTTACACTAAAAATAGGAGCAGTAGGGAAAGAACTCTTCTAGGGTTTACCATAGAGATCAAATGACTCCTAGGAACTCGGTGACTATTAACTCACTGGGATCCTTGCATCACACAGAGCCATTACCACTAAAGAGTCTCTCTTACAGTTCTTCGGAAGTTTTGTTGTTTGCACTCCCTGGGCATCGGGCAGCTGCCGCCTGGGCCTGCCCTATGCATGGTCCTGACCTCTCATAGTTGCTAACAAATGAGATGACACAAAAAATTGCTTTGTTTAGTGCAGCAAAATCAAACTCCTCAGGTGATCCTTCCTTTGACATTGGAGACCAGGGACAGAAAGACTAATGAGCAGGTGACTTAACAGGTTCAGAGAAAAGGCCAGCCCCAGCTGTGTACTGAGGGGGTGCGAAAACATGGTGGGCTACCAGTTACTTCTCTGAGCTTCTCACAGGGAACTCCTAACTTCTTGTCATGTCTGCTTAATTGTTTCAAATTTATGCACACATGTCAATAGTAACAAAGGAGCTGTGATTTCTTGTTTGTTATTTTGTCATATTTTTGTCTTTCCTTTCTTCTCTTAGAAGACTCTCCCCATGGGTAGGCCCAGGATTCCCCCTACTTAACAGACTGAAAACCAGGAATGAGAGAGGCTGCAGACAGTTGGTCAGCCATGACCCTTCCCTACCTCCATCTTGCCTCAGTGAGAGAATGTCCAGAGGCTGTAGAAGCCATGGTGGCAGAGGCTGCCGGGAAATCACCCAAACCTACTTCCTCTTCCACTTGGACTTACACAGATAACTGCACTTGATAACTACACAGATAACAGTAGCCTCTTTGGCCACTGTGGAGCTGTGTACCCAGGCTCAGACCAGAGCAATGTGAGAAGCAGTGATTTACCCCACCTCCAGGCTGAGCCTGTCCAACCTCCCAAGGGCAGTTACCATGCTCAGTGCCCCGTTCAGCTGGTCAGGGTGGAAATGACTTGTAGGACAATGCTGGGAGTTGCCTAATGAAGATGCTGAGCCCCAATATGGAAAGAGTCTGGTCCCTGAATCGTCTTATGAAGGGGACGCTTCCCATGAGGAACGGTCTCACGTGCCATGGTCTGTGACATGAGTGAGAAATGAGTTGGTGAAACCATTGAGATTTCTAGGTTCTTCTAATATAGCAGTTAGCATTGCTTTGAAAAACAAAACCAAAAACAAAACACAGACATCAGTTGGGGCTTTCTGAAGAAGCCGATAAGGAAACAAGGCCTGGGAGTAGCCTGTAGGAGGTGGAGAATGGTGCTTACAATGGACAGAGAAGGAAAAAGAAATACCATCTCGTGTGGATCAGTCAGAGCCCACCTCATAGTCCCCAAACATTAAATCCCTGCTGCTTGGAGATACTGACTTCTCTCCAGGCAATCAGGAGCCAACCATGCTTGGGGATGGTCACTTGGGAGATGTCAGAACTTAAGACTGTGAAATTCTTGGAAAAGCTTGTAACTGGCACAGAGTGCTCCATGGAGTAAGTAATTAAGTCTATCCCAGAATTACAACCTTTACCCACGCAAAGCTGGAAACAATAGAAAGTATTTATATGCTGGACATTTTAATTACAGAGTAGGAGGAAGGAAAATATACAGAGAAAAAGGATGTTGGAGCACATTGGCTACAATATTCTTAGAAAAGTAGGAAGAAAGTTCTGCTTTCATAAAAACTCTCACCAGTTTCCTGAATTTGAAGGGAGGAGATTATGGGTATGGGAGAAGTGGCAACTTGAATTACCCCGATGTTATTAGTGTAGAACATTCCTGAAGTCTTTCCGGAATAATTAGATCCTCTAACAGGCATATCACTTTACAATCTGAAGATGGACTTGAATTTGCAAGAATGCTTTTCCAGAGGCTCCTGTGCTCTGGGGAGATGTTATCTGTAGAAGTTGTCACTATGTACGTGGTGACATCTGTTTGGGAAGCCATGAAGCCCCTCACTACTCCCAGCCTCAGATCTGGAACATTTGGAAGACAAACCCACATATACAAAATTTCCTTCTTTCCTTCCTTCCTTCCATCCTCCCTTCCTCCCTTCCTTCCTTCCAAGATTTTATTTATTTATTTGAGAGATAGAAAGTAAGTAAGACACAGAGCATGAGTTGGGGTGGGGGGCGGTATAGAGGGAGAAGCAGGCTCCCCACTGAGCAGGGAGCCAGATGCTCAATCCCAGGACCCTGAAATTACGACCTGAGTCGAAGACAGATGCTAAACTGACTGAGCCACCCAAATGCCCCACAAAATTTCCACTTTCAAATATCAAGAAAACAATCCTTTATTTAAAAAACACTGTGGCTTTTGGTTAAATTTGATTAGAGATATATAAGAAGTGAATATATACATGCTATTTAAAAAAAAAATTTAAACAGCCTAGCACAAAACTAGTCTCAACCAAATTTTCTTAAATGGTTCTGGACAAAAGACAAAAATCGACCCTGAATTTTTTCCTAGTTTGAGAGTTCCGGACTCTGGTGAAGAGGATCTTCTGGTGCCATTGAGGCCACAGGTTAGGTAAGCTTGTTCGGTTTCTTCTTCTTTCCACTGTGTAAATTGGCTCACATCGCCTGGGATGGAACTTTTATCTATGTCAATTTCTGAAGCCAGGGAACTACGGGGTAGGTGGACAGCTGCCTTTCTTATTCTTCTTTCTGTAAACTGTGGGATCTCTATTTTCCTTAGAGTAAAACACAGTAAAAACACATTTCATGGAACACATCAGACACAATTTATGTGATTTCAAGTATGCACTCTTCAAGTGAACTTAAGTCTAGTCCGTGAAGGACTGTGTTTTAACACTATTTGTCTCTGAAACGTCACTATACACACACGCACATGTGCACGCACACACGCACAAACACACACACACCCGGTTAATCTGCACACCCGAATCCGGCCACGAGCCGGTGAATCGTTACGTGCCATATTAAAAAGGCTCTCTCTGTCTCGAGTGCATTCAGTTACCTGTGCTGTTTACTCTACTGGGGCTTCTTTCTCTGGGGGGTACCTTTGAGCTGATAATGGCCAACAGAATGTGTGCCTGTGAGAATACCCGACTCAGCTTGGAGAGACAAAGGAAGACTATCGCCCCACATGTTACAATATCGAGGGTTCTGGCAAATCTAGGCACTGTTGGTGAACTGAGGAGGAAAACTGCAGGCCAGTGTCAGCAAGGAATTAAAGACGGAGGTCTCTTGACAGTGTGAGGGGCACCCTACGTTCGTCCTCAGCCTGTGAAGATAGACCAATGACAGGATGAGGTGGAGCGGGGAGAACCGACGACCAGAGACCGTCGACTGCTCGGGAATTCGAGAAAACAGACGCGTAGTTGCAAGTGTGCCAGGGACCCATCTTGGCTGCCCAGGGAAGCGGCTGGGGCAGAAGTTTCTCCCCATCCGGCCCGCAAGACTGGGTCTCCCTGCGTCGACGGGCCTCAAAGTGGTTTGCTGGACCAGCAGCAGCACTGCTCCGAATGCCAGCTCTCGGGTCCACTCGGACCTCCTGCCTCAGAAACTCAGGGAGCGGGGCCCTCAGGCTGTCGGGCTGGTAGCCAGCCTCTGGCCGCTCCGACGGCGGGGAAGGTGGAGACCTGCGGTGCTGCGGTGCCCGTGGGGTGGGAGGCGTCCCTTTGCTGTCCTTGCAGGTGACGTCGTCTTCCTGTCTCCTCTGGACGTCAGCCTCTCTGTACTCGGTGTCAGTCTAGTGTTTATGGGCACTGTTTTCCATGCCAACTAATCCCAAAGACAAGCTCAAGAGAAGACAGTCTTCTCTCTCCGTCCCGGAGACAATCTAGCCGGGGCGACTTTACTGAGCAGCAGGTGTGCATCTCCAGCGCACACCGCACTGAGTGTGGTTATTGGCACATTTGATTATGGCCAAGTCTACCTCGTTGTGGCCCTGAAGCCGGCACAGGTCCTCTTCCGCTGGGCCCTACCCTCCATCTCCTTGTCTGGCTTCTAATCAAGCAAGTCCCTGCCTTGGTCACCCAGCACACGCTTAGCCCCTTCCTGGAGATTCATTTAATGCTCCACAAGCCTGCTGTACTCAGCTAAGTGACCTGCAATACAGCAGATTTTTAAAGGGGATGAATATTCTTTTTAAATTATTCTGGGTGCTTTAAACCCAACAGAGTCTCCCCTGGCAGTTGCTCTCCTACACTCAGATGATCATTCTGCATCAGAGTTGGTTTTATTATTATTATTGTTAAATATTTTATTTATTTATTTCAGATAGAGAGTGTGAGTGAAAAATCACGAGGGGGAGAAGGGGAGGGGGAGAGGGAGAAGCAGGCTCCCTGCTGAGCAGGGAGCTGGACGTGAGGCTCAATCCCAGGACCAACTGAGCCACCCAGATGCCCCAAGAGAGTCTGTATTATTAAAAGGCTTCCTGTCAGTTTATGAGCCCAGAGATCCCAGGAGAGAGGCAGATCTAAGATTGTTATTCAAGTCCAAAGATAACACAGAGAACACCTTTCTTCTGGTGTTATTTCCCGTAGAAATAAGTGCTCACGTTGTTGCTCAGAAAGAATGCAAGAGAATCCAGTTATTTTGCTGCCGTGGAGGACAAGGAGAACTTGCCTAAACGTTGCTTTTTTTTTTTTTTTAAGATTTATTTTTTTTATCTGAGAGAGAGAGAGCAAGGAGAGGGGTGGAGGGAGAGGGAGAGAGAGAATCTCATGCAGACTTCCCACGGGACGCGGAGCCCAGCGCGGGGCTTGATCTCACGACCCTGAGATCATGACATGAGCCGAAACCAAGAGCTGATGTCCCACTGGCTGTGCCACCCAGGCACCCCTAAACATTGCTTTTTTAGCTGGGGGCTGATCTGGCCGCCACAATCCCCAGAACTTGTGGGATACAGGCTGTTTTGCTGGGTTTAACTAGATTCCGCCAACAAGAGGACTGGAGACAGATGGCGATACAGGCAGAGAGCTCCAGCAAAGGGCGTGTTGAGCCTGACAGCCTGTCCTGTTACCTGTGGCCACACACAGATATTGGTAACTGCCGTCGGATGCCGGAGGTCTCACAGATGACAGCTCCACAGGGAACTCATGAAGGCCACCTAAACAAAGGACTCTGGCTGCTCTTTCTTTATGTCTGCTACCCAACAAGAAACCAATAGCAGGGAAAGATTTACAGTTCGGCAGGCAAAAGATAAACGATTTCAGTCTCTGGATGGATGCTTTAAAAGCAAATTTTTGTACATCATATGGTTAAAATTGATCACTCCATTGACTTTCGGATGGACTGAACCCAAACTAATGATGTTAGGTAATCAATGAGAAAAGGCTGTGCGTGAAGAATTAAAAAGTGCCGTAATGGATTGCTGTTGCAAAGGGCCCTTCACAGAGAGCAGGAAGTGAGGGCTGGTCACGTTCAAAGGAGGCTGGACCAGGAACTCCCTCCCCCAGCTCCGAGGCTCCCAGTGGACTCTATTACGGACCCGTCTAAGAGGCATGGCTTCTGAAGGCAGCCCTCCAACCATTCTATTTCTTTTCAGGGAGATTCTGATCTGTCTGTGCTGGCATGGCCTGGCCCTGTGACTTGCCTTTGGCTCCTAAGAAATAGATCCAAGGGTGCTGCTCTTTGTTATAATTAGTTCTTCCTGTTTAAGCAAGGGTGAGGGGACCAGACCTTGGTTGTCACCCACTCAGAGGGACAGGGCATTGCTGATCGCTCTTTCCCTGACTCCTAACATATGCTTGGGCCACAAGCCGCCCTGTGTAGCTGCTGTACATCCACGGCATCTGGACCTATGAGAGCTCTAGCCCCCACCCCTGACTTCCCAGCAAACATGTGGCGAATAATACAAGGGCATTAAATTAGACCTCATTACCTAGCCAGTTGGGCCGTCCGGCTCTCCCACACATAATAATGAGGTCTGATTTATTGTGATCATTATTCAGGCATTACAGGTCACTAAATAACATGCTCTGCCCACACGTGTCTTCTGGGCTAATAAATACCCAGAGAGGAAACATGCTTGAGGACGTGAGTCTTGGGTCTGGATCGGTGACTCCAGCCTCATTAATTGTGTGAAGGCACTTTGCCTACTGCCTACAGAGATAGGGAAAATCTAATTAACAACGTGGAGGGATGTGAATGAGAAACAAAGGGGAAATTGTCCACTGCATTCTTTGACCCTTGGGACACAGGCCCAGGAGGGTACACTGGTAGAGGGGACAGAGCCTAGGCTGACCCCAGGCCACTCAGCAGTGACACCAGTCTCAGAGCTCAGCATACAAGATGTGAGGCCTTTAGGAGCTGGACCCGTGTTCTCTTTCCTCCTTGCGCCATGAATTCCTAACCCACCACTGGGAAGTCCTGTCATCTTGCTCTCTCTCACCTCCGGGCCTTTGCATGTGCTTTGCCTCTCTGTCTAAAATACCCTACCCCACTTCTGCCTCTCCTTTTCCATGGTATTATCATGTTCGGAGACTCAGCTTAGATGTCCTCTTCCCCAGATGGTCTTCCATAGGTATTTACTCTTACACAGTGTATCATGCAGTACCATTTTCATTTTCACCGACTCCCCACAAGACTGTAAGCCCCTTGACAGCCTAGTCTGGATCTGGATCTGGATCTGGATCACTGATGGCTGTCTTCCTAATACCCGAGCAGCACCTGGTCCCTAGCAGGTGTGAGCTAGCTGCTTGATGAACGAAAACATAAATGCCTCTGTTCAGGAGAAGGACACCGAGAGCAGTGTCTTTGTGTGGTGGTGGTAGTAGGGGCTGGCAACCCCATCCCCCAGATAATCTCCACTCAGGCAGAAGAGGCCCTCAGTCCCCCAGATATCACCTTCCTGAGCTTCTCCTATCCAAACATGCAACAACTTGGAAACGTCTTGAAAAAAGGAATAGGATCTTGGCTAATCATCATCCCTCAGAGCCTAGCCTGGGTCTCAGCACACAGTAGGTGCTCATTAAATGCTGGATTAAGCTGCTGGCGCTAGTAGCTGGGCTTTCCTACCCACCAGATTCTGCGGCCACGGGACCCCTTTCCTGGAGCATGCGGGGAGAAGGTGGTGCGTGGCTGGGGAGATAGGCTGCTCTTTGGTCTTACCTCTAGGTAGAGCTTTGCCAACGGACGGGGGAGAATGAGACTCTGGCAGGGCCAAGCGTTCTCTGCAAATCCAGCTGCCATACAGTGACACTGGGACACCTGGCTATATGCTTCTCCTTGCTGTCATAATCTCAAATCACGGAGGTTTGAGGTTTCAGCTTTAGACATAATAGAATTACAAGAAAATGACAAGCATCAGTGGATTGTCACAAGTCCTATATTGATAGGGTCCATATTTATCTTTTGAAATTGCAATGTTTTTTTTTTAAAGGCCCCATTTGCCTTGAGGAAGACACTGGGGATTGGGAAAACAGGATTAAAAATAATCCTTTTTTTTTTCTAACTCATAATGCAAAGTGTGTAACTGGTGAATACTAAGCAAATCTGACCATAGATCTACATTATTTATGGGAATAATTTAGGGTTATTTGCTTTATAGAAAATTTGTTGGAATGCTTTAAAAATTACTGAAATTAAATGAAATCAGGCTCCTTGAATTATCCATGAATCCAGCTTCACATAATCAATACTTTAGCCATTCTGGGATGACATTACATCTCAAGACTATTTTCTAACTTAATAAGATTAGAAATAATAAACTGATATTATTTCTTTGTGAATTGGGGCCTCTGACCTGGTAATTTAATGCCTTCATTATAGCACTGGAAGAACACCGAGAGACCCACTGAGACCCACGTCCTAGCAACTGCATTCTGTCCAAGTGATAACCCGATTCCTCTCGCTTTCTCCGCATGGTGGGTTATGTGCGATTGACGAATACCCTTACCTTATTTTTAAAACACCCTGAGCATTATTTGCAGGAAAGTGGTGTATATATTTTAAATGGAAAACTTTTATTGATTCAATAGCAAAGACCGGTAGAGAACAAGATGACTTATTCCCGAATTATATTATTACAGATATTTTACGCTGGCAAGGGGGTTAGCTCTATAGCATGAGGTCATGGGAGAGCCATTTGGTTTGTTTTTTCCGTCCAGCTCAGGCTCCGTGCACTGCTGTGGCTCCGCTGGGCTTTGCTGCTCTCTGGGAGAAAACGCAGGGAAGGGCGTGGATGTCTGAACAGGCGGTGGGGCCTGAGGGTTGAACTCATCTCCTGTTCTCACGAGCTCTGCTCCTGCCCCTCCCGAGTTGAGCAAGCCCCCCGGGTGTTCCTGTATTCCAGCACTTTCTCACGAACCTTGGCCATCGCCTATGCAGCTCAAAGGGAACTCCTCCCCGCTTAAAGCGTGTTGAGCCCGCATCTCAGCCCAGGAGACATGTCGGAGCCCCTCTGCACGGCCTGTTCCCAGAGAGTCACCTACGGTGAGAAACCAAGGGGGGATGTGATTCCCAAGGTCATGAACCGGCTTCTAAATTGGAAAATGCAATGAAATGGATGGGAATGTGCTAGAAAAAGATGGCCCTGGCTGGGAGGGGCACGGCTAAAAGAAGATGGAATGTGTTCTATTTATGGAGCGTGGTTGAAAATGCCGAACACTATGGGCAGGAGGCAGTTACGAATTCTTTAATTGAGCAGGACGATAGGAAATTGAAGTCCCTCTGGGAGGATGGGAATTATTTGCCCACTGGGTCTGTTGATTGTGGGTGACTTGCGAAACCAGATCTGTCATCAGGAAGCTCTGTTGAAAGTTATATGGCAGGGATGACTCGGGCCCAATTAGTTCTGGACTCTGCCGCGGTAATGACCGTGGCAGCCCACTGTGCTCCAGATGCTGTTGTAAATACTTTGCATTCATCATCTCATTTATTCCTTAAGTCAACCACGATTGCATGAGGTGGGCATGACTACTTCATTCTTAAACACTTGGTGACACTGTGACTTGCCCAAAGTCACCCAGTTGGAGAGATGGAGCTGAGGCTTACATCCCACTTGTCTATCTTCAAAGCCACGTACCCAAACTACTAATTCTGTACCATCTGGCCATGCACGAATGATGCAAGGTAGGGTCACAAATACACACACACACACACACACACACACACACACACACATATTTGTGTATATACAAATATACAAAGATGACCTTAAAATCAGTTTCTTTCTAGGGGAAATATTTTCTTTTGTTCAGTCTCTCTCTTTTCCTCTCATAACTGGCCCCAGCTTTACAGTGGAGTGTTTTGGAAATATTACAAGTAGGGAGCTAGATATCATTAAAAAGTTGTTCATGCTTCTGGCCACTTCTAATAAGGCACTAAGTGCTCTGGGAAATGCCTGTGCTCGGTAAAGCCTCGTATTGAGCACAGTGTTAACATCAGATCTGAGCTGGATGCATTTTCCCAAGGCCCTAGGGATACCTTTGCCTATGGGAGCTGGAATGTGATGGGAGGCACTGGTTAGTTACTCAGTCCATTGCAGTATCTCCTCCGCTTTAACGAACTCTGCTGAACGACAGTAAGAAACAACCTCTGAATCAAGCATGAGAAGCTCATGATGCTGCATGGTTGGAAGAACAGTGGAAGATTCATAATTAATCCTGGAATGAGTACAAAATTGGAAATTTGAACAGTAATAATAACTGTGACCAGCATTTACTGAGCGCTCACTCTGAGTCAGACACAGTTCTATGTGAAACGTTATCTCATTGTCTTCCTAAGGCAACTCTGTGAAGTGGATGTTACTGTACAATTTATTTCTGCTCCTATCTTATTGACTGGAATGAGTCACATGGCACAAACCACTGCAAGGGAGGCCAAGCTGAGTGGCAGGTGCCCAGATGAAATTCTGGGCATTATTAAAAGAAAAAGAAAAAAAATGAATCCAGGGGACAGTGAACAGTCTGCGTTCCACCACAACTCAAGCTAACGAACTTATCATTGTGGTAACCCAAGAAAAGAAGACTTTCTTATCTTTTCCTTCAACTACATTGCTAGGAGATGATTTCTAGAAGATTCCATTGAAGCACTGGGCATTCTGAATAGGCAAAAGGTGGGAAAGGGTGAGTGAGGGAGAGGCACAGCTGGAGCATTGCTTCTTCTGTAACCTTCTTCCGCGGGGAGAACCGATGTTTTTGTCCATGAAATTCTCGTAGCACTTTGCCTGATTCTAGAAGCTAGAGAAGTTGTTCATTTGTTTATTTGACAAGTGTTTACTGAAAGCCCATGAAGCTCCAGGCCCTGGGCCTACAAAGACACAGAAGACAAGGTGCTCACTGCTGTGGAGAGTATACTCTTGCTTGAAGGAGACGGTGGTAACGAGTAAACAAGTGAGCCACATCATTTCAGAGGTTGATAGATACTAGAAGAATATATGAATGAAACCACACAAAACTCAGTAATTTGTAATTACAAGCATTCATTTTGGGGGTACCAGCTACATAATTTGGGGTCCTGGCACAAAATAAAAATGTGGAGCCCTTTTGAAATAAATTAGTAATTTCAAAATAGTAACAGGAGAGCAATTAGACCAAGCATGGGGCCCTTTTAGGCAACGGGCCCTGTATGACCAAACAAGCTATCATAACAATTAATTAATAGATTTGAAATCAGCCAAGTTTTGTAATATTCAAGTTCACTGCCATCACTGTGCTTAGTTATTAAGTAAATCAGTATGCAAGCAGAAGCTTTCTGACTCCATGTCTCTAAGGCAAAGTTTTTGCCACTATATTCTAGGTGAATTTCAACCCCACCATCTAGAAAGCTGAGAGCATCTGCCCAGTATTTACCCATAGAGTCTATGGAAAAATTGACATTGGATCCTTGAATATTTATTATATTTTACTAACACCTATGTATGCCAGGTGCTGATACAAGCACTATCCAGATGTTAATTCATTTGATTCTTGTAACAACCTCATGGCGCACGCTCTATAATCACCTTCAAAATATGGATGTGGAAATGGAAGCACAGAGAGGTTGAGTAATTCCCCTGAGGCCACACAGCTAATAGGCAGCAGAGGCAGGGTTCAAACCCACACTGTCTGGCTCCAGAGTCCAGCTCTTACCTAGTACACCATGCCGAGTGCCTGGTAGTGGCAGAGGTCAGTTGTGCTGTTGGGTTTGGGGGAATATCCAGGAGCAAGCCAGGAAGACAGTCGGTAGCTGTGTCTTTGGAAGAATCATTACGTACAGCGTGTGGATGGGAGACGCTACACAGGTGTGTTAGAATTCATCTCAAGGCACTTGAATCCCTTCCCGGTGGCTCTTCTCACTCCAGAAAGTTCCGGCTCCCAAGCACCTTGGAGAGTAGAATCATGTTTATGGGGAACTCCTGTAGTCAGAGCGGGCTACGGTTCTAATTCTAGCCTTCTGGTCCAGATGGAGCCTGCCCCATGTTACAGTCATGCCGGCCAGCCCTTCAGCACTTTCTCCATTATTACCTCTATTGATGGAGGGAGGGAAGGAAGCCCAGAGAAGCCCTGCAAGGCAGGGTTCTCAGAGCTGCAGAGCACTACAGCTGCTGTGGGTGCAGAGACAAGCCGAGAGTCGGGAAGGTGGACGCGAGGGGACTGGCGTCGGCCGACTGGACGGAAAGACAGATGGGGGGCAGCGAGCCATAACGGGCCAGGGACTGTAGGGCTTAAGTAACATCAGGAGAAGCAAAACATCCAGCACAGCCTCCAAAGGGGCAGGATGTGGTGATGACAAGAAGACCAGCGCTGGCCGTATCAAAGCAGACCCGAAGGGCCACCTTCCCAGCTTGGGGTGACCCCAGAGGGGGAACTTCAACATTGACCTGACCTTCCACCCAAACCGAAGCCAAACTTGCGGTGGGATGAAAAGAAGGCATTTTCAGACCATCATGGCCCTTCTTTCCCGACTTCTGCACCTTGCCCAGTCCTGTGAAGGTTTGGTTGCCTCAGAGTCCTCCTCAGAGTGGCCACCTGCCAGCCTGCTGGAGCCGGCCCCACAGGAAGCAGCGACAGCAAACAACCCACGAGGCCTCTTCCCTCTGGAGTGTCTCACTGTGTCTTCTAGACTTGAAAAGCCTGAAGAGGCAAAATTCTGGGCCTCCTGAGCTTGCTCGGTGTCCCCCAGAGCCTCCCAGTGCTGAGGCCCCGGGGAGCGGAGAGGGCTGTACACACACAACAGTGAGCCGGGCTCACCAGGGTGCCGGAGCAATGCCCTACAACTATGTATCAAGAAAGGTTCCGTTTAAGTCAGGAGGCTGGGGGTGGAGGGAAGGCTGGTAGTTAAGGAAGAGAAGAACGACGACGCTGTCGCCGTATCCTGAGGGTTCTGAGGGGCTGAGCACCAACCCGAGTAGGAGCTCTCCGTTGTCAGGTATGCACAGCAGGCCAGCTGCCCCTGACATGGAACTTGTCTGAAATCAGCGCTATTCACTCCCTTAATTGCTGCGGGATTCGAACCCAGGTCTCGCTGACCCTAAGCCCTCGTCACAGTACGGAAATCTGTGTGTGTGCGACTTGCTACGAGCCCGCGGCGGGTGAGCCGGCACCCTCCGCCCCCCCAGCCGGCTCTAGGGTCCTTCCCTGCGCACAGCCAGCTCTGCCGAGTCCCCCAGAGTGGGTGGCTTCCAGAGCGGCTCGTCGCCCACCTGCTCCTCTGACCCACCCCGCCCAGGCGGGACTGCCCCCTCTCCGCGCACTCCAGCGAGCTCTGGAAGCCCAGGCTGCCGCTGGGGCTGCGGGATTAGGGCCGCGGCTGGAGGCCCGGGGAGCACGGGCGGCCCCTGCTTGTTTTGGGAAAGCACCAATTCTGGACCACCCAAACGGCTCCTCCGCCCGGCCTCCACCTGGGAACTCTGACACGGAGTTGGCGGCCTTCCTGCTGCTTCTCTACCTCCTGAGGACTCCCCTGGGCCACGTGCTCAAGTGCCTTAAGCTTCTCAAAGCCCCACGATCTGGGGACACAGCCCTGGCCAGAGATGCTCAGTTGCCCCCCTCCCCACGCCCCTCTCGGTGCAGAGACAGCCAGGAAGCCTGGCTTCGCACAGCCGTGAGGGCTCCTTCCCTCCCGGCCCACCTGCCTGGGCCCCAGCCCGGGCCGGTTCTCCCCGGGGCCTGCCAGCTGCCCTCAGTCACCCGGTGCAGAAGGGCCGGAGAGGGTGAGACTCCTGGTGTGGCTCGGGGGTCAGAAATTCTGACTCTGAATCTCACTGAAGTCAAGTAGGAGCTGGAGGATCTTGGAAAAAGGCACATTTCTCACCATGTTGGTGTCTGTTTGTGTATACAATGGGGCTAATGCCACCTGTCTCTCGGGCTTGTTACAGACATTAACGACAACGCTGCGTGCAGTGATCTAGAGCGGGGCGTGACACCGGGCCGGCCGTCCACGGACAGGCCTGCCGGCCTCCTCTCGTGCACGCCCCCGCCCTACTTTCTTCTGCTGCCTCCGGTCTCGCCCCGGCGTGGAGACCTCGGCCCATTCCCATCCCGGATCATGCCACGTCCACGTGCAGACAGACCGAAGGCCACGTTTGTAACCACGGCCCCTGGTGGCGTGGGAGACACAGGACAACAGGGCAACTGGTCCACACAGAAAGTACAGGCATCACCCCTCTGCTCGGCACTGGAGGCCCCTGCCAGGCCCCAGCCACGTTCTCGGGCTCGTCGTGGATCTCTCCCCTTCATGCCTCCCCCTAAGCGCTGCGTGCTGGCCCACGTCCCCACGTGGACATTCTGCCCTCTCTATTCTCTTGACCTGGAACACCTTTCCTTCCAATCTTGCTCTAAAACCCAGCCCCTCGACGTGGCTTATGAGTGAAGGCCTTTCTCAGCACCTTCCTGTGGAGGTTGGTGTTGCAAATAAGCAATAATGAAAACCATCTCCTTCGAACTCCCCAACGAGAAGGAGTCCGAACTCCTTCCCCCCTCCTGGAGAGCAGCGACGATGACGAGTGCCAGAAGCCGGGGACGGGGTGGCGTGACTTGTGGGATTGCTATTCGTCTTGTCCCGTTCTTCTCGGAAGACCGGAAACTACAAAAGCAGACACTATCTTTTATGTATTTATCAACTATATGTTAACAGGACATGATCTAGGCCAGGGTTTCTCAGTCTTGGCATTATTGACATTTGGGGCTGGGTAATTCTTTATTGGGGAGGCTGTTGACTGTACTGGGCATTGTAGGACGTGCAGCAGCAACCTTGGCCTCTACTCACTAGATGCCACTACCACTCTACACCCCAGTTGTGACCATCAAAAAATGCCTCCAGACTTTACCAAGTGAGTCCAGGGAGGAGTGGGGGAAAATCGCCCTTGGTTGGGAACCACTGTTCTAGACTCCTAAACATTTAAAAATACATTTAAAAATGTATTTTAAATGTATTTAAATTTTAAAAATGTATTTAAAAATACATTTTAAAATATTTTATTATAAAAAATTGCAAGCACATATACAAGTAGAAAGAAAGAAGGGGTAATGAACCATACGTCTCGACTACCCTTCTTTAATAACTATTCGTATTTTTCTGGAGTATTTTAAAGCAAATCTCAGGCAACATGTCATTTCATACTTAGGTATGTATCTCTAAAAGATAAATATTTAGAAAAAACATCACAATACCGTTACATCTAACAAATGAATGATTAGTTTTAATTTTATGTAATACTCAGCCAATGTTCAGATTCCATGATTGTCTCAAATCATGAACTTTTTTTTTATGATTNACACACACACACACACACACACACACACACACACACATATTTGTGTATATACAAATATACAAAGATGACCTTAAAATCAGTTTCTTTCTAGGGGAAATATTTTCTTTTGTTCAGTCTCTCTCTCTTTTCCTCTCATAACTGGCCCCAGCTTTACAGTGGAGTGTTTTGGAAATATTACAAGTAGGGAGCTAGATATCATTAAAAAGTTGTTCATGCTTCTGGCCACTTCTAATAAGGCACTAAGTGCTCTGGGAAATGCCTGTGCTCGGTAAAGCCTCGTATTGAGCACAGTGTTAACATCAGATCTGAGCTGGATGCATTTTCCCAAGGCCCTAGGGATACCTTTGCCTATGGGAGCTGGAATGTGATGGGAGGCACTGGTTAGTTACTCAGTCCATTGCAGTATCTCCTCCGCTTTAACGAACTCTGCTGAACGACAGTAAGAAACAACCTCTGAATCAAGCATGAGAAGCTCATGATGCTGCATGGTTGGAAGAACAGTGGAAGATTCATAATTAATCCTGGAATGAGTACAAAATTGGAAATTTGAACAGTAATAATAACTGTGACCAGCATTTACTGAGCGCTCACTCTGAGTCAGACACAGTTCTATGTGAAACGTTATCTCATTGTCTTCCTAAGGCAACTCTGTGAAGTGGATGTTACTGTACAATTTATTTCTGCTCCTATCTTATTGACTGGAATGAGTCACATGGCACAAACCACTGCAAGGGAGGCCAAGCTGAGTGGCAGGTGCCCAGATGAAATTCTGGGCATTATTAAAAGAAAAAGAAAAAAAATGAATCCAGGGGACAGTGAACAGTCTGCGTTCCACCACAACTCAAGCTAACGAACTTATCATTGTGGTAACCCAAGAAAAGAAGACTTTCTTATCTTTTCCTTCAACTAGATTGCTAGGAGATGATTTCTAGAAGATTCCATTGAAGCACTGGGCATTCTGAATAGGCAAAAGGTGGGAAAGGGTGAGTGAGGGAGAGGCACAGCTGGAGCATTGCTTCTTCTGTAACCTTCTTCCGCGGGGAGAACCGATGTTTTTGTCCATGAAATTCTCGTAGCACTTTGCCTGATTCTAGAAGCTAGAGAAGTTGTTCATTTGTTTATTTGACAAGTGTTTACTGAAAGCCCATGAAGCTCCAGGCCCTGGGCCTACAAAGACACAGAAGACAAGGTGCTCACTGCTGTGGAGAGTATACTCTTGCTTGAAGGAGACGGTGGTAACGAGTAAACAAGTGAGCCACATCATTTCAGAGGTTGATAGATACTAGAAGAATATATGAATGAAACCACACAAAACTCAGTAATTTGTAATTACAAGCATTCATTTTGGGGGTACCAGCTACATAATTTGGGGTCCTGGCACAAAATAAAAATGTGGAGCCCTTTTGAAATAAATTAGTAATTTCAAAATAGTAACAGGAGAGCAATTAGACCAAGCATGGGGCCCTTTTAGGCAACGGGCCCTGTATGACCAAACAAGCTATCATAACAATTAATTAATAGATTTGAAATCAGCCAAGTTTTGTAATATTCAAGTTCACTGCCATCACTGTGCTTAGTTATTAAGTAAATCAGTATGCAAGCAGAAGCTTTCTGACTCCATGTCTCTAAGGCAAAGTTTTTGCCACTATATTCTAGGTGAATTTCAACCCCACCATCTAGAAAGCTGAGAGCATCTGCCCAGTATTTACCCATAGAGTCTATGGAAAAATTGACATTGGATCCTTGAATATTTATTATATTTTACTAACACCTATGTATGCCAGGTGCTGATACAAGCACTATCCAGATGTTAATTCATTTGATTCTTGTAACAACCTCATGGCGCACGCTCTATAATCACCTTCAAAATATGGATGTGGAAATGGAAGCACAGAGAGGTTGAGTAATTCCCCTGAGGCCACACAGCTAATAGGCAGCAGAGGCAGGGTTCAAACCCACACTGTCTGGCTCCAGAGTCCAGCTCTTACCTAGTACACCATGCCGAGTGCCTGGTAGTGGCAGAGGTCAGTTGTGCTGTTGGGTTTGGGGGAATATCCAGGAGCAAGCCAGGAAGACAGTCGGTAGCTGTGTCTTTGGAAGAATCATTACGTACAGCGTGTGGATGGGAGACGCTACACAGGTGTGTTAGAATTCATCTCAAGGCACTTGAATCCCTTCCCGGTGGCTCTTCTCACTCCAGAAAGTTCCGGCTCCCAAGCACCTTGGAGAGTAGAATCATGTTTATGGGGAACTCCTGTAGTCAGAGCGGGCTACGGTTCTAATTCTAGCCTTCTGGTCCAGATGGAGCCTGCCCCATGTTACAGTCATGCCGGCCAGCCCTTCAGCACTTTCTCCATTATTACCTCTATTGATGGAGGGAGGGAAGGAAGCCCAGAGAAGCCCTGCAAGGCAGGGTTCTCAGAGCTGCAGAGCACTACAGCTGCTGTGGGTGCAGAGACAAGCCGAGAGTCGGGAAGGTGGACGCGAGGGGACTGGCGTCGGCCGACTGGACGGAAAGACAGATGGGGGGCAGCGAGCCATAACGGGCCAGGGACTGTAGGGCTTAAGTAACATCAGGAGAAGCAAAACATCCAGCACAGCCTCCAAAGGGGCAGGATGTGGTGATGACAAGAAGACCAGCGCTGGCCGTATCAAAGCAGACCCGAAGGGCCACCTTCCCAGCTTGGGGTGACCCCAGAGGGGGAACTTCAACATTGACCTGACCTTCCACCCAAACCGAAGCCAAACTTGCGGTGGGATGAAAAGAAGGCATTTTCAGACCATCATGGCCCTTCTTTCCCGACTTCTGCACCTTGCCCAGTCCTGTGAAGGTTTGGTTGCCTCAGAGTCCTCCTCAGAGTGGCCACCTGCCAGCCTGCTGGAGCCGGCCCCACAGGAAGCAGCGACAGCACACAACCCACGAGGCCTCTTCCCTCTGGAGTGTCTCACTGTGTCTTCTAGACTTGAAAAGCCTGAAGAGGCAAAATTCTGGGCCTCCTGAGCTTGCTCGGTGTCCCCCAGAGCCTCCCAGTGCTGAGGCCCCGGGGAGCGGAGAGGGCTGTACACACACAACAGTGAGCCGGGCTCACCAGGGTGCCGGAGCAATGCCCTACAACTATGTATCAAGAAAGGTTCCGTTTAAGTCAGGAGGCTGGGGGTGGAGGGAAGGCTGGTAGTTAAGGAAGAGAAGAACGACGACGCTGTCGCCGTATCCTGAGGGTTCTGAGGGGCTGAGCACCAACCCGAGTAGGAGCTCTCCGTTGTCAGGTATGCACAGCAGGCCAGCTGCCCCTGACATGGAACTTGTCTGAAATCAGCGCTATTCACTCCCTTAATTGCTGCGGGATTCGAACCCAGGTCTCGCTGACCCTAAGCCCTCGTCACAGTACGGAAATCTGTGTGTGTGCGACTTGCTACGAGCCCGCGGCGGGTGAGCCGGCACCCTCCGCCCCCCCAGCCTGCTCCAGGGTCCTTCCCTGCGCACAGCCAGCTCTGCCGAGTCCCCCAGAGTGGGTGGCTTCCAGAGCGGCTCGTCGCCCACCTGCTCCTCTGACCCACCCCGCCCAGGCGGGACTGCCCCCTCTCCGCGCACTCCAGCGAGCTCTGGAAGCCCAGGCTGCCGCTGGGGCTGCGGGA
Source organism: Ailurus styani (assembly GCA_002007465.1). Taxonomy (NCBI): domain Eukaryota; kingdom Metazoa; phylum Chordata; class Mammalia; order Carnivora; family Ailuridae; genus Ailurus; species Ailurus styani. Next base: position 1,416,451 of record LNAC01000369.1, on the reverse strand, counting down.
TTAGGGCCGCGGCTGGAGGCCCCGGGAGCACGGGCGGCCCCTGCTTGTTTTGGGAAAGCACCAATTCTGGACCACCCAAACGGCTCCTCCGCCCGGCCTCCACCTGGGAACTCTGACACGGAGTTGGCGGCCTTCCTGCTGCTTCTCTACCTCCTGAGGACTCCCCTGGGCCACGTGCTCAAGTGCCTTAAGCTTCTCAAAGCCCCACGATCTGGGGACACAGCCCTGGCCAGAGATGCTCAGTTGCCCCCCTCCCCACGCCCCTCTCGGTGCAGAGACAGCCAGGAAGCCTGGCTTCGCACAGCCGTGAGGGCTCCTTCCCTCCCGGCCCACCTGCCTGGGCCCCAGCCCGGGCCGGTTCTCCCCGGGGCCTGCCAGCTGCCCTCAGTCACCCGGTGCAGAAGGGCCGGAGAGGGTGAGACTCCTGGTGTGGCTCGGGGGTCAGAAATTCTGACTCTGAATCTCACTGAAGTCAAGTAGGAGCTGGAGGATCTTGGAAAAAGGCACATTTCTCACCATGTTGGTGTCTGTTTGTGTATACAATGGGGCTAATGCCACCTGTCTCTCGGGCTTGTTACAGACATTAACGACAACGCTGCGTGCAGTGATCTAGAGCGGGGCGTGACACCGGGCCGGCCGTCCACGGACAGGCCTGCCGGCCTCCTCTCGTGCACGCCCCCGCCCTACTTTCTTCTGCTGCCTCCGGTCTCGCCCCGGCGNTGGTCTCTTCCCCTCATGGAGACCTCGGCCCATTCCCATCCCGGATCATGCCACGTCCACGTGCAGACAGACCGAAGGCCACGTTTGTAACCACGGCCCCTGGTGGCGTGGGAGACACAGGACAACAGGGCAACTGGTCCACACAGAAAGTACAGGCATCACCCCTCTGCTCGGCACTGGAGGCCCCTGCCAGGCCCCAGCCACGTTCTCGGGCTCGTCGTGGATCTCTCCCCTTCATGCCTCCCCCTAAGCGCTGCGTGCTGGCCCACGTCCCCACGTGGACATTCTGCCCTCTCTATTCTCTTGACCTGGAACACCTTTCCTTCCAATCTTGCTCTAAAACCCAGCCCCTCGACGTGGCTTATGAGTGAAGGCCTTTCTCAGCACCTTCCTGTGGAGGTTGGTGTTGCAAATAAGCAATAATGAAAACCATCTCCTTCGAACTCCCCAACGAGAAGGAGTCCGAACTCCTTCCCCCCTCCTGGAGAGCAGCGACGATGACGAGTGCCAGAAGCCGGGGACGGGGTGGCGTGACTTGTGGGATTGCTATTCGTCTTGTCCCGTTCTTCTCGGAAGACCGGAAACTACAAAAGCAGACACTATCTTTTATGTATTTATCAACTATATGTTAACAGGACATGATCTAGGCCAGGGTTTCTCAGTCTTGGCATTATTGACATTTGGGGCTGGGTAATTCTTTATTGGGGAGGCTGTTGACTGTACTGGGCATTGTAGGACGTGCAGCAGCAACCTTGGCCTCTACTCACTAGATGCCACTACCACTCTACACCCCAGTTGTGACCATCAAAAAATGCCTCCAGACTTTACCAAGTGAGTCCAGGGAGGAGTGGGGGAAAATCGCCCTTGGTTGGGAACCACTGTTCTAGACTCCTAAACATTTAAAAATACATTTAAAAATGTATTTTAAATGTATTTAAATTTTAAAAATGTATTTAAAAATACATTTTAAAATATTTTATTATAAAAAATTGCAAGCACATATACAAGTAGAAAGAAAGAAGGGGTAATGAACCATACGTCTCGACTACCCTTCTTTAATAACTATTCGTATTTTTCTGGAGTATTTTAAAGCAAATCTCAGGCAACATGTCATTTCATACTTAGGTATGTATCTCTAAAAGATAAATATTTAGAAAAAACATCACAATACCGTTACATCTAACAAATGAATGATTAGTTTTAATTTTATGTAATACTCAGCCAATGTTCAGATTCCATGATTGTCTCAAATCATGAACTTTTTTTTTATGATTGGTTCATTCAAACCAGGATTAAATAAGGCCATGAGGTGCATTTAAATTTCTTTTCATCTATCTTTTTCATGCCATTTATTTTTATAGTTAACATATATTTTTATTTATATTTTTATTAAGCTTTTAATTTAATTCCGACATGGCTAACATACAGTAACACATATATTTAATTACTTAAAGTGAGAGGTTCTAAAGCAGGTTTTGAGACAAAGGGACAAGATTGTTGAAAATTGGTACAAAATTTTCTTTCCTGAAGACATAAGTTACACTCTTGTGGCCATTGGCATTGGTTTGGTTCTGCTGAGAGATTCCACTGACACATTCATTGCCCAAAATACCACTTACTTCATGCATTTATAAGTAAATATCTTCATTTTAATTCTAAGTGTATTTGTAATGCTCAAAATTTAAATTCAACACATTCCCTTAAATTCAACACATTCTCTTAGATGATGATACGTATACCTCGGAGAAGAAACATGGTCTTCTAATCCAAAGTCAAGTGGAAATAGAAAGGCATCTTCTATTGATTTGCTTCCTTCTTTAATGATCAGGAGAAGCAGATATTTAAAGTAATTGCCTGGCCAACAGTTCCTTTGACCAGTGGTGTACTCATGTTTAAGCATGTTTCTCGGATTTTAGACAATGACTTTCTCCTCGTGTTTACATGATTATTTCTACAACAAAATAAGAGAACGATTTATTTTTCTCTGCAAAAGTAACCTCAGGGTAATAGGAAAAATTATGTATCTATCATGGTGCATTGTTGTTTGCTCGTAGAAGCTGCAATTTGTTTTCCTCTCTTGCAATGTTTACTTTCTCTATGACAAAGAGAATATTTGGAGATATATTGTGTATGCATTTCTTCTATGCATATATTCTTGCCCTTGGGTAGCAATCTAGTGTCCGTGGAAGAGCGTGGCATTTGATTGAAAGCCAGCAAGCCTGGTAGTTTTCCAACAGTTAGAGTTCACGGTTCTGCTGGAGGCAAATACCTCCAACTGTGGATAATGGACCTTCCTTGAGAACCTGAGACAAGTTGCTGGTTAATGTCTCTGAAACAGCCTGTTAAGACTGTTACTACAAATTAGAGTCTGGATCATTCCGAAACCCAAATAGACTTCTTTCATCTTCCAGATGGCCGTCTGATCGGGAGCTGGGCAGGATCACGTTTCAGGTTGTGACTTAATGATTCAGGACAATATTTATGGTTATTACTTGACAGAGGGCAGTGAGGAAAATTAAACCACAGCCCCATGCTTCATTTATGACAAAAAACAAATTCATGGCAGGGTTGGAGATTAGAGATGGCATCTCCCAGCTCCAGGCAAATTTCAGGCCCAGCTCTGGAGATGAGCCACTCAACCAGGTACAACTTGGTAAGGCTGGTGAGTCCTGACCCCAAAACTTCAGCCAGTCCATTCTCTCTCAAAATAACCAAGGGAAACTTGAAATGGAAATCTCAGGAAAGGTATAGCGATGAGTGAGAGATTTGAGAGGAGAACATAATGCAATTATGTTCTTTCCTGGTATGACAATTACATGCAGCTGAAATATTATGTTTTGAGGTACATTTTTAACTTTATTATTACAGCTGGTAATACCAACAGGAGAAAATAATCGTGCTTCCAGTGGTGGGCATTCTGTTTATGTAGTGTGTAATTTCTGCATTAACTTTTCCTTCTAAAACATGCTTTACAGGATATAATATTTATCTCTTACATTACCGAGAATTTTAGGAATTCTGTAATTGAGGGCTATGGGGAAGCGAGAGACAAGATGGGGAAGACAAGACATAGAAAGGGGATAAATAAAGCTAGAGTCAGTTAATGAAAGTATAGATTGTCTAGAAGAAAAGCCAGGAGAAATTTTATCTTGCTCCATTAATCCTCTACTTGGTGAAATGAGAATGCACATGTTGTTGTGGGGAAAAAAAAGAAAGAAAGAAAACTAAACCATATGCCATTAATACATTTGACCAACTGTGACATTTTTTAAATAAGGTTTTAACTGGTTTTATTACACCAACTGTGTAATTTCAAAATGCCTCTGTCATCTATTATATCTATTATAAACAACTACTTTGTTTAACCAAGCCAATAATAACCTTTACAGACAGAGAAGGTTGGGATTTGAGAGAACCAAATCCTCTGATTGTTTAGATAAAGGGAAAGAAATTCTTTGGCTAGATACAAAAAAGAACACTATCTTGAAAAAATCTTTTTCAACTTATCACACTATCCCTGATAATATGATATGCTCTTCTGTGATGTGTGGAACTGACTTTCTAGGACCTGAAGCCCACCTCCGGGGACGCGCCATCTTGGTTCCACACTTACAGTCTAATTGCCAACGGTGTGGCAAAGTAGGGCCTTGCGAACACCACCTGGGGTGCCCTAGCAGGGATAGGGGAAGTTTGCCAGAGAATGTGTGACTTACAGAGGAGTCTCTACCTCCAAAAGTCTCTGGCCTGGTTAACCAAACTACGAATGATTATTGATGCCAGATCGACTGAAGGACAGAAGAGGGAGAGGTCTCCTTGACTCTTTATATCCTGTAAGTTGCCCCCAACACCCTCCTGGATTCAAAGAAGAAGCTTAGATCCCCGAATATTTTTTAGCTGCTGGCCTACCTTCTTTTCGATATAGTCTTTTAACTCATTGTTATATGCATCATTTTTATTCCTTTCCAAGCATTTGGCTTTGTTTCCACCTCCTTAAGAAGCTTGGGCTCTCTCATTGCACAGGAAGGTAGACCAGATGCTCCCTCAGTGAGCTGTGTATGCCTGTTGCTTTCTTTGGTAGGTAGTGTTTAGTGAGTGAGGCCATAGTTGTCTCCTTTACCACAGCACATCCTGGAGTAATGTTGAGCTGACTCAGTGGGGAACACTGAGGCCTAGCACAGTGGCTCAGGTGAAAGAGTGTGGGGTTTAGGGTGGATAAAGCCAGGTTCACATCCTGCTTCTATCCTCCATGTGACCAGAGGAAATTAACCCTCTGAGCCTTCAACTTCATCTGTGAAATGGGAACAATAATGCCAGTTTCACAGGGCTGTAGTATGGACGACATGAAATCACATGCCTGAGATGGAGAAAAACACTCCCTAGATGAAAGGTTGACCTCTGATCTCCAAACTACCAGGAATATGCACCATCTGTGCCACATACCACGAGGTTGCCGCAGAAACCATCAGCTCAAGGTTGTAGGACCACTGTTCCCAGGTGGCTCTGTACCGTGACCCCCTTCCCTGCACCAGCACCCCGCGTTGGCCCCTTCCTTTTAACAGACCTCACATGTACAACTTCGTCACATTCAATCTTATGATACTTTTACGTTGTTCTCTTATATTGTTAGAGTCACACATTTGTCAAGTTGAAATTGACTTCATTTCTCTGCTGGGTCCATGCTTCACAGGGAAAGTCCTTGAGGCCCAGGAGGTTGTGCAACTCACTGAAGACACCAGAGCAAGCTTGTGGCAAAGCTGGGTCTCCACATGCGCAGGACAACAGAATGTTCACCCCTGAGCCTATGTTGTTATCCAACCTCTGTGTTTTCATGTCTGATTCCTACCCCTGTCTGCACCCCTGATACACCTGCAGCCGTCCGCGGATGTAATGGTCCCTGCTGGGCATATATGCTGGCAGGTGGTCTTGCATTCAAAAGGGGGCAATTGATGGAAACTTGGAGAACTGAGCCATTTGAGGGACAGAGGGATTCCTGGACATGTCAGTGAGCAAACATTTTATCAGTAGCCTCCCCTTCACTTTTACAAACATATCGATCTGAAAACCAATAGTGATAAAATTTTCATGTAGGTAGAGGAGCATTACCCTGAACCATCGGTTACTGCCTCCCTTCCCCAGGGAGCTCCCTTGTCATCGTCCTGGTGGAAGCTGGGATGTCTGAGTTGCTGCGCAGGGTGAACGTTTCCTGTGGAGCATTTCCTGTGGAAAGATGGGGGGTATTTGGTGTCTTTTCTGTATTTTGTGATGAATAGGACCTATTTAGGACAGCCAAGCTGTCCTCAGACTCAGCCATGCAGCAGCTCCAAACCTGGTGAACTGTCAAACACAGCGGCGGAGGGCGAAGATACAGAACCAAATGGAAAGCCTTGCACAAAGTCAGTGAAGGAGGTGGATGCCGGCAAAGGGGCGGCCAGTCTGCCAATTAGGGGAGAAGGGAAACACATGGCACCTGACACTGGGTGGAGAACACAGGAGGGTTTCAGATACGTATCGGATTCTGTTTTCGCCACAAGGTCAGCTTTAATCAAGTTCCCAATGTAAATATTACCAATATAAACCAAATCAGGGAGGTTAAACGGCTGCTCTTGAGGTCAGGGACTCTTGGTCAGGCTGGAAGATTTCACATCAAATGGACCTGCTGGAATTTACCTGGAGGGCCTCGGTACCCACGTGAAACCTGAGCCCGCCAGCTCCCCAGGCTGTGGCCGGGTCTCCACTCCCAGCTTGGGGCTGCAGACCCAGATGCACAGGGATCACAGGCAGCTGCCCTTCCTCTGGGGCTCAGAATCAAAGCGAATGTCCGATGCCCGAGCTGATGCATCCTGTCTCCTGACCTCACTAGCGAAAGAGCCCTGCTGGCCCCGGGAGGGGACCTTTCTCCCCTTTGTTCTGAAGCTGTGGTCCCTGGCGAACCCTCAGGCAACCCTGTAAAAGATGGGCTGCAAGATGGGTTACAACATCTCACCAGAGACAGGCTCAGTATAACGACCTAGAGGCAAGCCTGGCCTGGAAGTTGAGTCAGCAGGACCCTGCTCATCCGGGCATTTTTGCCGATGTTCTACCCTCCCACTGCCCTTTTTTGCTTTTGTCCGGCCATGTGGAGTCACAGTAGGTCGCATAATTTTTTTTAAAGATTTTATTTAATATTTATTTATCTGATAGGGCATGAGAGGGGAGAGGGGCAAAGGGAGAAGCAGGCTCCCCACAGAGCAGAGAGCCGGATATGCGGCTCGATATGGGGTTCTGGGATCATGACCTGAGTCCAAGGCAGATGCTAAACCAGCTGAGCCACCCAGGGGCCCCCATATGCAGCAGCGTTTGTCTCTGCCTTCCGTCGTGCCTGCTGCTCAATTCCCCAAACCATTGTCTTCTCCCCTCTCCCACCGTCTGCAAGCTTCTGCGCCTCCTTGTAGTTTCCGGTCTTCCGAGAAGAACGGGACAAGACGAATAGCAATCCCACAAGTCACGCCACCCCGTCCCCGGCTTCTGGCACTCGTCATCGTCGCTGCTCTCCAGGAGGGGGGAAGGAGTTCGGACTCCTTCTCGTTGGGGAGTTCGAAGGAGATGGTTTTCATTATTGCTTATTTGCAACACCAACCTCCACAGGAAGGTGCTGAGAAAGGCCTTCACTCATAAGCCACGTCGAGGGGCTGGGTTTTAGAGCAAGATTGGAAGGAAAGGTGTTCCAGGTCAAGAGAATAGAGAGGGCAGAATGTCCACGTGGGGACGTGGGCCAGCACGCAGCGCTTAGGGGGAGGCATGAAGGGGAGAGATCCACGACGAGCCCGAGAACGTGGCTGGGGCCTGGCAGGGGCCTCCAGTGCCGAGCAGAGGGGTGATGCCTGTACTTTCTGTGTGGACCAGTTGCCCTGTTGTCCTGTGTCTCCCACGCCACCAGGGGCCGTGGTTACAAACGTGGCCTTCGGTCTGTCTGCACGTGGACGTGGCATGATCCGGGATGGGAATGGGCCGAGGTCTCCATGAGGGGAAGAGACCACACAGTCCAAACTTCTTTGGGGCCTGAGCTTTGGGTTCTATTTTTTAAACCAAAACATATTGGTCACCTTCTATTCCCTGGACCGTATGAAAAAATTGTTACCTATGTTTCTTTTGTTCTTCCAATGTGCCAATCATTAGGCCAAGGGACTTAACAAGCCTCACAGCACTTAATCTTCACAGCGCTACACAAAGCAGAGTTTCTAAGCATTCCCAACTTACAGATGGGGAAACTGAGGCAGAGAAATATTAAGTAACTCGCCCAAGGTCATACAGTGGTGTAGACAGGGCTTGAACTCAAGTCTTTCTGTGCTCTTAACCATGACTCACGTTGCTTCCTTAAATGAAATCACTACACTGTATCTTCTCGACATTCACAGTCTTGAGTTCTTATTCAATTCCAACCAGTTTCTGAGCAAATACAATCTGCCATCTGAATGTCCTAGTTCTTTCTTCCAAATATGGGCTTTAAATCAGAGCTATGAAAAGATCCCTGTGCTGTGTACCCTCATAGGTAAATCTAAGCGTGAAACACAGTGTGAGAGGCGGCGTATCAGGCTCACTAACTAGGACGGGTGTGGAAGGGTAGTCGCTGGAAATTCTCCCAGCGGATGCGCGGCCGGATCCAGGAGCTGTGTGACTGTCCAGGCGGGGACGGGGGGCGGTGGGCTTCCTCCTCCCCGAACCACACACCCTGGAGGGAAACACGTGACCCGCTCGTTGCATTAGCTTTGTGCTTCCCCTCATTCGACACAGACGGCAAGGGGCGCGGAAGTCTGCTGCCCGTGAAATGCACCTCTTGTCATCTTTATGAGCACACCAGACCATAAAACCCGGAGAGATATGACTGGAATAACCACATTATCTCTTTCAAGGCAAAAAAGAGAAGAGGGTGAACATGGAGATTGATGTACAAAAGCATTGGTCCAAATAAACAATCTACATAAATTTGCATTTGCATGGGAGCACGGTTATAAAATGTGGTCTTCATTAAAGAGAGAGGCCGAGGCGGCCCGTTAGCAGGGCCTGACACGTGTGATTTCTGATCATCTGTTTCCCTTGTCTCTTTAAAGTCACATCCTGCATATGGAATTTTTGCCTCGTCTCAATAACCTTACCAAATCACCTAAAATGAAAGCTGCTGAAGTCAATAACACGTACTATTATACATAAGGTATAATTAACAGGGATTAAAGATGTATATTCACATGCACAATTTCTAGGGTGCTTAGAAATAAACGTGTCCTGGTGATATGTTTTGGAAAAAAAATGCCTGAAAACGGGTATCCTGGTAAAGAACTAATTGTAACTCACTCATCCCAAAGGAAAAAGGAACAAAGAATAAACAGAAGTGTCCTAAAAGAACTTCTTAATAGAAAGAAGGGAGGGAACAGTTGTGGTCTTTCTCTCCCAACCCATGACTAAATAAATAGAATGGGGAAATGACCTTGAACAACAGCATGGGGAATGTCAGTTAAAAGAGTGACAAGTGGATTGTTCTGTCCAGGTTGTGGTCTGTTCCGCGGGAAACAGAGGGAAGGAGAGTAAAGAGGGTGGTTTAGGACTCTTTCAGTAGAAGAAATAAGGAAGAAAAATCGTGTCCAGTCTTGCCAAAGATGTTGGGAAACAAGACTGTATTGTGGGCCAGGCACTGAGGTTAAAACGAGAGGACTGACATTTCAGACTCACGTTTCAATCATTGGCTGTGTGACCTTGGGTAAGTTACATCACCGCTCTGGACTTCATCTTCCTCATCTGTAAAAGTAGAGTATGGAACCAGAAAGTATGAAAGGTTATTTCCAGTTCTAATAATGTTTGGCTTGAGGTTCTTATGGCAAGGGGTCCATATGTTGTGGTCTGCCTGGGACGGTCCCAGTTTATGCCTATTTTCCTGGCGTCATTATTAAGAGCTCACATTTTCACTCTCCAAGTGTCCTGGTTTGGACCATAAATTATATAGTCACTCACCTAGAGCAGTTAATAATAATTTTCATTTGATATCCGCTTAGATTGTGTCTCACAATACTGATATGTGCCAAAAATGAGAAATATTGGGCCAAACAATACTAACGGTAATAATAATGGCTCTTGTTTACTGAGCTGACCTCATGACTGACCCTCTTGCCTAGGGCTTGCCAAGCATTAGCTCATGTAATTCTCATTTCAACTCTAGCATTTAGATGCTACTCATTTTCCTTTTACAGTTGGGAACAGTCAGGCATCGGAGGTTAAGAAAACTCCCCCAAGCCAGGATTTGAACTGCGGTCTCCCTGACTCCCTCCCGGGAACCAGCATGTAAGCTCTCAGCCGTATTGCTTGCCACACAGTGCATCTTACTAATATCCACAGCACTCCAGCTTTGACTAGTTGTAGCAGCCAATCTTCTTGGCTGTGAGGGGAAAGCCTTTGCAAGTTCTAAACCTCCCCATATGACATTTAGACTTACAGATGAACATCTTCCAAAATCACAATGATTTCATACGAACAACAGTTTTTGCTTTCCAACAAAGACACTCAGACCCCCTGGGTCATTGTGAAAGAGCCTTTGGAGCTCTGTGCTTTTTTGGTATTTACCAAATAAGGCCTGCCTAGAGATTATTGGGAAATCGTGATGTTGATTAAACCATGATGTTCCTGTTACCCAGCGAGGCGAACGCTTGAGTGATAAAACAGTCCAGTGTGTTCTAAAATCATTTTCAAAGCAAAAGAGGGTTTGAACAAAATAAATGATTTGAATGCAAGACATAAACAACCAAACAGGCTTGTAAACGAGACCACTAATGAGGCATCTGGGACACCAGTTCTGCTCCTGATGACTTTCGGGCAAGCCTTGATGCCTTTCAGATTTTCAAAGAAAAATAAACTGGTGACAAAGGAACAACAGCTGTGGGCACAATAAGGAAATTAGTTGGAGCAGATTTGTAATTAAGCACCGAAAATGGATCGGGATGGTCCCTCCCTCCCTACAAGTACCTTTTGCTTTTTGCCTCCTTTCAAATTGTATTTTTTAAAAATAAACACACACTTAAGCTTCAGTCATGCGTGTCCCAACCTGGGATATTAGCTTAAGATATTACTTTTCCTGGGGAAAACAAGAAATTCGCTCATAAGAAGCACAGGACCCCATGAAGTAAAATAACATTGACTTTGGTTTCCCGTTTTGTTTTTCTTTTGGCCATTTTTTAACTTTGGAAAGACAGAAGAGTTGTCTGTGCTCCGAAGATTGTATGTTTATGTATAATAAAGGAAGGGGGAAAGATCCTGGGGCATTGAGAGGACAATTAATTTTCATTTCCCGATACGAGATGAAGATGAAAATTTTACCATCTTCTTGATGGTCTTTATATCATCTAACAATGACATCACAGACAAAGTTTAGGCTCTACAGATAAGGTTATCCACTGAAGGTCTTAAAAAACATATAGCAGGGCGCCTGGGTGGCTCAGTGGGTTAAAGCCCCTGCCTTCGGCTCAGGTCATGATCTCAGAGTCCTGGGATCAAGTCCCACATTGGGCTCTCTGCTCGGTGGGGAGTCTGCTTCCCCCTCTCTAACTGCCTCTCTGCATACTTGTAATCTCTCTCTCTGNGTCCTGGGATCAAGTCCCACATTGGGCTCTCTGCTCGGTGGGGAGTCTGCTTCCCCCTCTCTCTCTAACTGCCTCTCTGCATACTTGTAATCTCTCTCTCTCTGTCAATTAAATAAATAAAATCTTTAATATATCTATATCTATATATATATCGCAGGATTTTCGCATAGGATGAGCTCGAGTGTTAAATATATTGATTGTGCCTTCTAGGCTAGAGATGGCCCCCCACCCCCACAACCCCCAGGGAGATTTACCCTTGTGGGTGTCATGGCTGACATTCCCCAGCAGCTAGTAAAGGAGAACAGACCTAGACCCTTCTTGAACTGGAAATTAGTGTGTTTCTCAGAGGAGCCGATACCTACTTCCTGGTCCACCCTGGAGAGTCCGCCCTTCCTCCTGCCTCCTGGATCCCATCCCCTCTTCCTGTAAATCACTCTGAGCCCAGAGAAACAGAGGAGGAGGGGGTCAGACCCAGGTGTCCTGAATCATTAAGCACACTGGCTCCTCCAGGGGCTGGCCAGCCTCTCTGAGCTTTGACAGCAGTGAAATGTGACAAGAAAGTAAATATCCCCGTGCCCCACTTATCCAGAGGTCAGGCGTCCCTCAACCTCTGCCTTCTGGAACTCAGTTGAGAAGCAGGAAGGAAGCAAGGCAGGCTTGAAGCCCCGGAAACACCAGTCACAAAGCAATGCCCTCTAACTATGTCTAATTGACTCTTAATTAGCACACACTCCTAACAAGCCCATTTATGTATACTCTCAGCCCACAACAAATTAAAAGCAGAAAGGTAGAGGGGAGATGAGGAAAGAGGGAAGAGAGATTAGCAGTGATCACACTAAAGGCAGTAAGAAATGATGGCAAACAGCCTGACATCAAAGGAAGAGATAAAAACAAGCCCCTGAGAAACAGTCCCAGAATTAGCCAAATCAGCAACCCACAGCCATTTATTTCGGGTCAAACCGCACAGCACATCTGTTCCTGAACCCCATAGTTCCTGCTCTCAAAGCCGTGACAACCTGCCTGAAGGAAAGACCTGGGCTCTGGGAGCTTGGGAACCTTGGCCACATCTCACCTTCCACTCCCTCAGCCCCCAGAGGGCGGGGGGAGCTCCCCGGGGAACTTGCTGAAAACATGGAGCCTGGAGCCAAGGGGGCCCCTGGCCCTGGAGATTTGGATCCAAAACGTCCAAGTCTTCAGGCCAACATTTTGCATTTCCATGAGGCCTCTCCCGCTGTGATGGTGACTCAGAATCACACTTTCAAAAACATTGCTAAATCCTTCACCAAATTGGGATAGGCTTAGGCAAGTCAGTCACTGCTCTGGCCCTCGCTGCTTCCGCAGAAGAACAGATCTAGTCTACATCTCTTCATTCCCTCACAGACCAACCAGCTAAGAGCATATACGAATTTTATGAGGAACTCCCAGGCAGCTGCTGAACAGCCAAGGAAGGTCTCATGATGACAACAGACTAAGAAAGAAGGCCTAGCAAGGCATGTTCAATCCGTGTCCCTAACCTTTGTGCACGGCGACACTCTGTCAGTAAAAATTTGGGGGGTCCTCACTGTCAGTGGTTGTATATTTTAATTTATAAAGTATGCATGTGCTGCTAGACTGATATAATATTTGTGTCNCCTCACTGTCAGTGGTTGTATATTTTAATTTATAAAGTATGCATGTGCTGCTAGACTGATATGATATTTGTGTCAGGAAGGAAGGAAGGAAGGAAGGAAGGAAGGAAGGGAGGAAGGAAAGAAAGAAAGAAAGAGAAAGGAAGAAAAANAAGGAAGGAAGGAAGGAAGGAAGGAAGGAAGGAAGGGAGGAAGGGAGGAAGGGAGGAAGGAAAGAAAGAAAGAGAAAGAAAGAAGAGAAAGGAAGAAAAAGAAGGAAGAGAAAGAAAGAAAGAAAGAAGAGAAAGAAAGAAAAGGAGGCAGGGAGGANAGAAAGAAAGAAAGAAAGAAAGAAAGAAAGAAAGAAAGAAAGAAAGAAGAGAAAGAAAGAAAAGGAGGCAGGGAGGAAGGAAGGAAGGCAGACAGACTTGAAATTTGAAGTGGCTTGGCTTCAGTTAGCAAGAGCCTCCGTCGACCTGGCATGTCTTTTCCCTCCATGGTGGTCAACGCTGTGACTCAATATGGAGAATAAAGAGTGAAGTTGAGAAGTATCATTCATATTTGAGGAAACTGCCTGTTAGAATTTAGGGCGTATGATCAATATTTATGAAGCTCTGAAAGCCCTCTCTGGGGCAGAATGACTCACAGTTCAGGAAAAGGTAAAAGCGTTTGTTGCCCTGTAACAGGTATGCATTAAATACCATATGTGTCCATGACGGGTTTCCTCTGTGTGTGTGTGTATGTGTGTGAGAGAGAGGGAGATAGAGAGAGAGAGAGAGGGAGAGGGAGAGAGAGAGACATTCTTTAGGGAGTAGTAGAGATTTCCTTTTCCAGGGAAATGCCCTGTCAGAAGCAATTGATCTAACTTGTTAATTAATCAATTACTTAATTAATTTATGGTTTGGGAAACCCAGTTATATTCTTTAAATGTACATGAAAAATTAATATAGACTGGACTGTTCTTTATGCAAAGACATTTTAAATCCCCTTGCTTGCGTAAAGCACGGTTCGTGGCTTGTGTCACATGAAGAGTCACTCTGACGAGCCCAGTCGGGGTTCACCTTCAGGATTCTGCTTGCCAAAGTGAGGCTGAATTATACTCACCTGCCCATTGGTCATGGACATGGCAATCTCCTTAGTGAGTTATAAGAATCACTGGAAACTGCTGGGTCTGTGAGAAAGAATTGGCTGGGGAAGGAGAGAGTAGACCCATATTTGGAGAAATGGAAAAGGTGGTAGATACCTAACTTCACTTATTCCCGCCCTTCTCAAACGTGCCGGACTTAGGACCCCAAATTATTGATGACCTGAGAAAGCTGACACTTATAAATATTAACTGTATTGGAAGTTAAAATGGAGAAATCTTTAAAATGCAAGAATACCCATTCCATTCCTTAGCTATCGGAGCAAAGAAATCTTCATTTACTATAGCTTCTAGAAAGAGACACTGTAAACTCATGAAAGAATGAAAGGGAAAAAGGCAAATAACGTTCCAGTATTATTAAGAAAATGGTTTTAACTGGATGAACCTCCTGGAAGGAACTCAAGAAGCCCCAGAGGTCCCCGGACGACCCTTTCTGAACCACTCACTTAGTCAGTTACTCAGGCAAAGCCCGATCCATGCCCACTCCTAGAAGAAGCTGTCAACCAAGACATGAGAGTGACATCTGGCTGGTGAAGACTGAGAAATTTCCTTTGGATGGAGGCTCTGTCGGTGACAGCTGGTGGCCCACCAAACTGTGACAAAGCACGCACCATGGTGTGCTGAATGTGAAGGATTCAGTATTTATAAGAATGACCTTTTCACCTCTGAAATATTTGGAACTGGTGACCTTCTCTTCTTGACATGATCCTTGACACTGTGACCCACGTTCCCGTGATTTCTTTGCAATGGCCACCTCTGGAAATCATTAGCTCCTGGATGTGGGTGAAGAATGCCGAGGGGTGGTTCTCCTAGGGCTCAGTCCCTGAGTTTCCTAGCAGTATTCTTCTGAACTGAGATCTTTCCATTGAGGAAGAAAGCTTCTGCTATATCAGAAACGGGTGGGTAAAGTACTTACTCTCTTGGGCACATATTTAACATCTCATTATTTTGTCTATGTAAACACACAAATATTTGTTGAATGAATGAAATATGAAAGATGGAAGCAACCGGATATAGGAACCATGGTCTTGGAAGGACAGATCTCTTCCTGGGGCAAAACGGAGGCAGAATCTTCTCTTTCTTCCAGTGAGAGAGGGAAGTAGTGTGAACTCACTCTGGTTAGAGATAGGTTGGTCCTTTGGACATGGATCCGGAGACTGGAGGCAAAGTTGGTTACAGCATAGGATAGTGAAGCTTCTTGGTCCAAGAGCGAGAAAGAAAGGGCACTAAAAGTACTAAAATAGAAAAAAAGTTTCTTTTCTTCACAGGCTCTTTCTTAACTTGTCATAGTCTTTTTTATTTGCGCTCTGATGTCATTTTAAGTCAACAAAAATTAAAATTTTAAATTATTAACATGAATTATACCATTCATCTTTGTATCGTGGAATGCCAATTTTAAATGGGGATGGAAGAGCACTTAACTTGTCTCTGTGAAATCACTGAAATTATGCAATTTGTTTTTCGTACTGCGTACATGCATACGAATTTAATTCTTACCAGAACAGTGGAAACACTTCACAAAACTAACTCAATTGTTTTTATTTCACTTCTTGAAATGTGCACATTCTACCACACTCTAGAAGCAGATGGCTTCCATAACACGCTTACCTTGCACTCCACTTGAGTCTCGTTAAACGCCAACACATGTTGGGCCCACTGGAATGCTGTGCCCATGAGGCATTGCCAAAGCTATGTGTGAATAGGGGAGCAGGGAATGGGGGACACCCGTTTTGTGCATGCCTTCTCTGCTCACGTGCATGCTCCCTTGTCCCACTGGACCTCACAAGTTCAAGGATAAAAATTTGAAGACTTTCAAGATGGTGACATCTGTGATCTAACCAAGTCAGGGACCCTTCTGAGCAGTGCCCTGCTTGACAACATAGGACCCTTGCCCACAGAGCCGACCTGACTTGGGGTGATGTTTCTATGCTGAGAATGGGGGCTCATCCTGGCCGGTGGACCTGTTCTTGTGTGTTTTCAGAAAGCCCAAAACAAATCAGCAGGACAGTGGATGTATATAATGTATAAATCTATAAGTCTATGTTGGTGTTTGTGCTCAAAAAATGCTTTACTGAGAGGAAAACCTGAAAAACCAGGCAAAGAGCACCATCCCAGAAGACAGCATAAAGAATGAGTCAAGGAGGAGAGTCTAGGGGCTGAGGAGACCCCATTTTGTTTAGTTAGCAATGGCTTCCTGATAGGGGTCAGGCCATACCCCACAGCCCACCTTCCCCTGGTGGAGATGATCAGGCCCAGGTGAGCTCTAGCCAGGTAGGTGGGACCTGAGCCCCTTGACCTATAGGGTCAAGGTCCAATCTAGGTTGTGTCCATGGAGGAGTACTGAGGAGGAAGCCGGGGGCATCACTGACTCCTGTCAGATGTCCACAAACAAGAGGGAGACTGAATACATGAGTCAGAGCGTGAGAAGCCAAGTCCAAACGAGAGTTATATGCCTTTGAATTCACTACGAGGTAGGTCTTCTTCTTCCCATTTTACAGATGAGGAAATGGACAGCCAGTGAGTGAAGGGACCTGCTGCGGGTCACAGAGCCAGCTCCGGCCAAGTACATCTATCATGCTGCTCGCCTGTAGGTTGCAGCAGGTTGAAGAGAAATACCCCCATAAGCCAGGAACTAATAATGTTCTCACCTGCATGAGGAACCCAAGGTTCAGAAGAAGGTGGTGGTGATGAGAGCTTGTTCTGGCACAGAAAGTTGGTCATGTGGTCCGTGGTTGGGTCAGCTTGGGTCAAAGCCTGGAGGCCAGTCACCATGGCTGTAATAATGGCCAGCATCCTGTTCAGAGTGAGCTCAGTTGCCTAAGGGGTTGGAGGATTCTAAGGGATCAAACAGTAATCCCTGTTTGATGGGTGGACACGATCTTCAGCTGCTGGACTAGAAATGAGAAATGCAATTTACTTTATCTTTCAAAGCAAGTTCAAGGGCATTAAGAATCACTTTACAATGATCTCTGGTATTTATGATATCCCTAAAAGGTAACAAAGCTGCTTCATGTCATGTTTCTATCTATGCAGCGCTAAGGAGCAGGAACAAGACCATCCCCCCGGGATTGAGGGAGCCGCTCTCCGACTCCAAATCCCCATACCAGCTCTGACACGAGGCTGCATATAAGGCAGCTTCTCACTGTCCTTCCATTTCTTGTTTTACCTCATTTGGTTAAACCACACAAGCTCAGAGCTCGGAACTTCCGTTGTCTTATCTTGAACATCATGTACCGTTCCAGCTCCAGCCAGCCCCCCAGGAAGGAAGCATTCTGTTCCCATTAGACAGAGGGGCTGGCCCGCAACATGGCCTCGCTGTTGAAAAGCTCTGTAAGTAACATTATCTCTATGGCCTTGCAAAGATCTAGTGGAACTGGAAAGAGCACAGCGGTAGAGTTTAATGGTATCTCTGGTCTGCTTATCTCACAATCAAATATGAAAAGGAAAACCAGAGGCAAGAGAAGGAGGGTGTGGACGAGGGGGAGAGGTGGAGGGAGGTAGAGAGGAATCAAGCAAAATGAGCCTCTTTTCTAATCCATCCTGAGTTTTCCTGAACCCAGTCCTAACTGAACAAATCAATGTATCATGCCTTGATCTTTGTCAAACTTGTTGGGAACTTAAACTGTGCTAATGCTTTATTGTAGTCAACTTGTGGTTCAAATTGCTGTTATATGCTTGTCATTCTTAGTATTACTTGAAATATGTTTTTATTATTCTCTCTCTTTTCTTTTTTAACTTTGATAACTTGGTTAAGTATTTCATTAAATATGTAGATGTTGCAGTAAGTGCCTTCCTTGGGGCTGGGAGGGAAAAAAAGGAAATTTGCATGGCAAGTCCTCAACCTTGTGTTTTTATTTTCCCAAGGCTTCTGGTTTCTCAGAACCTATGCTTTAAACAAGCTGTTTCCTTTTGATTTACACTGCAGAGAATTTTGAGAAGTTCTAAATTAAATGGGTAAAAATTTTTTTTCAAGTGGTGCAAAAATATTAAAATATGTGCCATGGAAAAATGCCTGAATCTATTTTACTTAAAAAGTTATGCCAGGAGTTAAGCTGTGAATTGGGTAGAAAAGATTCCATGCCCATTTCTTTCTGCTGTAGGAAATTTAAAAGTTCCCACTGAATTCTAGGCTGTAAGGGTCACAGAAGGCTCGTGGAGGACCAGAAACAACAAGCGTGCCTACTTCTCTCTGGTGGGGGAATTTGCACAGGTACAAAGCAGAACATTTCAAGTAATAGTTTGACTCAGAACACTTGATTCTGGGCAACTGAAAAGCTGTCTAGTTAAGCTCTTCCTCATCTTGTTCGGCTCGGATCCTCTCCCAAAGATGATTCAAAGATGGTAGAGATGGGTTGCTAGGAATTCCCTGTCTTCCTCTCCCTCGCTCTAGTATTGGATCATCATCTGTCTCCCGTGGAGAGTCTCTGAGAAGGGGAACAAATGTCCCAGCAATAATAGTAGCTGGTGCTTCCTAAAGCTTTAGCCTTGAGCTTTTCTATTCACCTTGACCCAAGCTCTTTAGAGGTGCTGTAGCATTTAACTTTCACCATAACCTTGTGAGGTAGTTCTGAGAATCCCCCCGTTTTAAAGTTGAGAAAACCGAGACAGAGAAGTGAAACGACTTGTGAAAGGTATGGCAGGATTTCAGCCCAGGAGGGCAGCTTCCACAGCACAGGCTCATAACCAACTATGATCCCCCCCACCCTGGGCCCCGGCACAAACAGGGAAAAGGAGTATAATTGTTGAAGGGGGTGAGTGACGAAAGAGGGCACGAGGGAGGCCTGCGGGTTGGAAACGATCTGTTTCTTGATCCAGAGGCTGAATTTGTAGAGCTGAATATTTATGCACTTTCATGTACATGTATTACACTTCCCTTATATTAAAACAGAAAGGAAGAAATGGGCAAAAAGAATTCAGGTATATGTATATATCACCAAGGGGAAATTGAATGCGGGTCTTGCCACTAGGTGGCTTTGGGGTAATGACTTGATCTCTGTCCAAGTCTCAATTTACTCCTCTGAGACCCTGGGGAGAGATTATTCCTACTTCACAGGGTAGGATTAAATGGTCTACTTTCCATGTAGATCCAGAAGAGAAGCTAGTCTCTTCTTGGATGCCAAAGGAATAGGGCATCCCAGCTGGTTCAGGGAAGGGAGGGCTTGGCTTCACAGCTAGTAATCAGGATCCTCCTTCCTAAATAAAGTGTAGGTATTCAAAAGCCATTTTGTTGGCCGGACCAAGGTGGGTTCCTTCTCCAGGTAAAGAGCTCTTCCTTTCATAACAAACTGTATGACCAGATCCAAGGTTAGCCAACCCCATGCTAATGAATCCCCCGGCTTCCCCTTCAGGAGGTGCGGACATCAGAAAGAGTAGTACAGTTTCCCCGTCTCTGGTAGAAATCTTGTGTTCCAGAAGTAAAAAGCTGAACCAAAAATGAATGGACCTATGTTATTTCCTCGCATTTATGACAAAGGCGGAATTCCAAGGAGAAGCACATGAGGAAAGAAAGAAGTTACGCTTAGTGGACGACCGGACTATTCCTGTGACTGCCCATCGGCGGGCCGTGCCCCAGACCTGTAAGGCGGGAAATCCTCGTTCCCTTCTCCCGTGCTCCATCCCACGGAGCTAGCCCCCAGGTGCACGCACGATGCCGGCCGCGGGGACCCTTAGCCGCGCCCTCCCACACCGGACACCCCCCCGCCCCCCGCTTCACAAAGGCCCATTCTAATTTCACCGACGGTCTGCTCCACCCGCCACAGTCTGTCAAAGCAGACAAATTCAACATGTTGGGTGACATATGGAAGAAAAGGCTTTCTGATTTACTATAGAACTGTTTATGGGTAAGAGTTATTTCTCTTGGCCTGGTACCTGCTCTCAAGGTTTGATCACATTTCAAGGCACGGCTGCCATCCACTCAAAAAGTCGAGGTCCTCAGATGCTGCAGGCACGTGGCCGTCTGTGTGCGGGGCCATCGGAATATGGACGGAGGGGCGCAGCAAATGAAGAGAAACTTAAATCTCCCTCCAGCCCTTCCTCACTTCCTTACTTCATGATCAGAAGCCTCGGGATGGCTGTGTCCATTGGGGAAAGGACCGGGACTCGCGTCTCAGTGGAAAAAAAAAAAAAGACATATTCAGTTTAGCGTGGACGAGTCTGAAAACATCGTACTGTTTGTTGGGACGTGTGTATAGAAAGCTCTACCCCCCCCCCATTTCTGACTGCAAACAGGACTCTGTCGTGTCTATTTCTGGTGGTGCAGTCCTTTATAAGAAAGAAAACCCTAGTGGTATGGGAAGGTCAGATCGGGGGTGATCGTTCTCCCTCTAGCTTTTCAGATGTCACAACCAGATGAAAGATAATTTAAGCAGCCCAGAGCCGGTGATGGGTCTTGCAGAGCTGCCTGTCTGGTGGACCTGGAGGAAAGCTTATCCCGGGCAAGGTAATTTACGACGGAAGACAAGCGGGGCTCCCTGCAGGCAGCGCGGCCGAGGTCCTCTGAAGAACCCCGGCTTTATTGGAGAGAGCTGTAAGGCTGAAGACAGGATGACTTATGGCTTTCCAGTGGCTTTCCCCCTTTCTCCTCTTCCTTGTTGTGATTGTTATTTATTATTTGTGGGCAGGGATGAGAGGGTTCACTTTGCCAACTTTTGAACCCTCTCTAAATTCATGGCTCTGAGTTTTGAACCGTCCCTGAACCTTCCTGCGTTTGAGTTTCTATTCTAGCATCCTACAGCTTCCTGTGGTGGACAGAGAAAGACTCTAGCAGGTTTCTTTTAAAAGGTGGAAATAATTCCTTAAACATCAAATAGCTCTTTTTAAAAAGGCAGCCCGGTTTGATGAGTCAAGTGTAAATGAATTGAAAACACATGGTCCAGATCTCCCCCAGTTTCTGCAGCAAGTTCAGAGCGGAATTACTAATAGAGCTTCATTGGGCTCAGAGCTGAGATGAACTAATGGGAAGGGGATGGGCCAGACACATTCGCTCGCTTGGTTTCTACTGCTTTGTTCCTTATTTAATATAAAATGGGCTTTAGTTGAGCTCTGAAAGCTGGCGAGAAGAGGAGACGTTTATAAGCAGTCTTTTGCCAAGAAAGAAATCTGTATTAGGAAATAGAGCATTCTGGCGCAGGATTTAAATTCTTGGGTTAATGGCTGTAACATTAGGAGGCAGAGAGAACTTTGAAATCCGGGCTGTCTAATTCTCCACTCGGTTGAAGCCCTTCTCATCACCTTCACGCCCGTGGCTAATTTGGCCCTCCCTCCCCACCCTTCAAGTCCCGTCCTTCAGAACCCTGCGAGGTTATTTGGGTCTAGTACTTTCCACGGCCAATTGCCTTAAATATGTCTGTTTGAAAGCGTGCCCCGCGGAGGAGGGCAGCGGGAGCAAGGCAGCCCGGGGCCACGGGGAGGACGGCGGGGGAGACTCTGCTCTCCCCGCGGTCCCCGGGCCCGGGCTGCCCGCGGCTGCTCCGGCCTCACACCAGACGGGCAGCAGAGCGGACGGCTGGGAAACGCCTGCCGAGCGCAGAGCACCCATCTGATGCCCACGGGCTGGCACCCTGGGATGGGTGCTCCGGACAGAGCGGCCCCGAGGCCCCAAGCCAAACCGAGCCGTGCAAGGAATGTTGACTTTTGCTGCTCACATCCTCCGTACATGCTAGGGAAAAGCACTTGCTGGGTCCTGCGTGTCTGCTGCGTCTCCCCGGGGGCAAAGACGGGCTTGCCTTTGGCCACCCACCGGCGGCGTGGCCGTGGGGCGAATGAGAAACCCCACCGAGAGCTTACGCATCCCTGGTTGCAAGTCAGGCGCCCCTGTGAAGTTCCAGGCACCGGTGCAGCGGGATTTTAGCCGCAGAGCTCAGGGGACGAGTCGGTACGTTTTGCCTGCAGTTAGCAAGCAGTGCAAAACATGCTTTCTCCTTCTTTCTGGGGAGGAAAACACAGTTGTTACAAGTTACTCTGTGATGACAGAATGTGCTGAGAAGGAACTGCCAAGAAAACCCGTTGGCCCAGCCCGGGCCCTGGGGTCCCGTGGCCAGCTGGGATTATCTGAAGTGGGGCGTCCTTAGAGAAAGCAGGAATTCTCTTCCACCACAGGCTCCCCATTCAACTGTTTTAAAAGCTGCAGAGAATTAAAAATAGAAGCTTTTTGGAGGGCGGAGAGGGTCCTTTGGGGGCGTTTTGTTTGCTTTGGTTTCTATCTCCTTCCCTGGAATGCAGTGAAAACCTGGAGAAGGCAGCTCTCAAAGACGGCCTCGCAGAGGAACAAAACCCCCTCACGCCAGAATGAAGGGTGAGGAGCCCTTTCTGGGTTCTGGTTTTATAATCAATTCTGTTTATAGTGGGAAAGCAATAGCCCCCTTCTTGAATTCAGCACATGTCTCTTCTGAACGCTGCCCCTCCTTGTTCAAACATTATAGGGCCTAGAGCTTCAATAGGTTACTATTAAGCAGCTAATATTAAATACAAACATTGCCAGTTGAATGGGGTGACTGTCACCCCGGTGGTGAAAGTGCCATTCACGCGAGGGAGGTGATGATTGCAAATGGCAGCCACCAGAGACAAAATGGTTGATTGGATGGGTGGGGGGCAGAATGACTTGCATGCTCTTCTGAAAGTTCAAGAGAGGGTAGGGGCTGGTGGGCAGGGGAGACTGAAAGGCAATTGTAGGCCGCTGGGTCCCAAGAAAATGGGGAAGGGGGAAGGTCTTGGGTCTCAGGACAGCCTTTGGCTTTTCTCTTTCTCCCTGTTTCTCCCTCCCTCTGTCTCTGCCTCTCTCTCTCTCTCACACACACACACACACGCACACATGCACACACACAGCCCCATGGCTTACTCTCCTGGCTCAGATTATATAGAACACCAGAGTATACTAGGAAAGGAAGAATTCCAAGTGTTACTCCAGAACTATCTGAAATAAAGTTTTTTTATGAGGGATCTCAGTGGGTTGTCTGACCCTGGGACTT
Organism: Ailurus styani; assembly: GCA_002007465.1. Taxonomy (NCBI): domain Eukaryota; kingdom Metazoa; phylum Chordata; class Mammalia; order Carnivora; family Ailuridae; genus Ailurus; species Ailurus styani. The sequence continues at coordinate 1,393,413 of LNAC01000369.1, read as the reverse complement.
TCATTCGTTTCTCAGAAATCCCTGCGGAGAGAAATCCCAATAAAAAGCAGTAAATAAATACAGAGATTTTGAACACGTCGGCTTAAAGAGGGAGGTTCCCCCTCCATCCCTGCTCTGGCTCCACAGAGAGGCAGGGGCCCACCTCTCCTTCCCTCTTGCTCACACCCACCTGGCTTGGAGGCCGTTCTGCCGCAGCCTCAAGGATGCTATGGAGAGGGACCGTTCCCCTTTCAAGAGGCAGAGCTCTGAATGGGATCTATTTGTGCCCAGTTGAGGTCTATACAGCAGACAAGACACTGAGGCGGATACCCCTTAGTTATGCCCTGGCAAAGAAGACAAGTATCTCGTGTCTTTCTTCAGTGAAAGAGGGATATGAGAAACATCCCTCCTTTCTTTACCTCACAAGGGTGATATGAAAATTTTTTAAAAAGTTAATTTTTTTGATGGGCGCTGTCATACTCAGGTGACAGGCAAAGCAACATTATGTTTATTATTATGGCTATTGCTGTGCCCTGTGTGCTCACGGCTCTCTCTCTCAGATCACAGGGGTGAGGACGGTCTCCCCGGGAAAAGGCAACAGCACTGGCTGCTAATGAGAAAATTCACGGGGCCACAGTAGACAACCACTTCAAATTATCGTTTCCCCGAGCACTGATCACACTTCATTCGCAAATGAGGAAATCAGAGAACCCCACTACCTTAAAAAATAATGGTATGGGGATAGAAAGGGCTGAGATAGACCTAAATGTTTTAATTAATATTTTTGAAAAATGCAAAACTTTGCTAGCTCACGAATGTTTGATTTACATAGACCTGTGCTGTCTGGTCGCCACTGGCCACATGTGGCTAGTAAAACATCTGAAATGTGGCTACTTTGAATTAAGACGTGTTGAGAGTGTAAAATACACCTTGCAGTTACAAGTTTGTAACTACAAGGAAAAGAAAAAAGAATATAAATTATGTTATTAATTCTTTTATATGTTACATGTTGAAATGTATACAATTTATTAAACATCTTACTAACGTTAATTGTAACTGCTTCTTTTTCTTTTTTAAGTAGGGTGTAGGATGAAATGACATGTGGCTGCCTTTGTGGCTTGCACCGTGTTTCTGTTGGGCAGCCCTGGTACAGACTTTATTAATCGACAGTGGGGGATTGCTCTCTGGAATTCAGTATTTCTTCCCCAATTCACAGTATCAGGGATATGACTGACCTGGATGGCCTCTGATGTTACCCACAGCGTCAGGAAAATTCGTGACACACTTTGTGGCAGAAGGAAGAGAAGTTACTGAGCGTCCTTTCTGAGGCATCTGTGCATTTATATCCCCTTTTCATTGTTTTTCAGCTTTTTTTTTTTTAATAATTCTGTGAGTTGTAGAAAACTGGTAATAATGAAAATGACTCTTATCTATAGAAATGCAGATTACTCGTGTCTGGTAGAATGTAGTTGATCATTGCTTTCTGTATGGAAAGATTCTTTTGCCATTCTATGTACATTTATCTCAGCATACTTTTTTGGCCCATATATGTGTGAGTCCTTGAATTTTGACCCAATGGCAACATCTTACTTATTCCCTCATTAACTAATCAGTTAAAAAGAAAATATTTGACACAAATTCTTTTTATGTTCGTAGAAGAGTCATGATTTTATCTTCTTAGACAATCCTGGAGAGTTTAGGAGTTCACAGTCATCAAGATTAACCCCTGTGTCTCCCCCTCCTCCCGTTACCCCAGCCACTCCTGGGCCCACGTGGCCCACGTCCTGAAACCCTGCGATGGGACGGAGAATGAGTTTTTCTACAGAAAGTGTTTTACCCGACAGCTGCATGACCACTACTTGTACACAGAGCAAGCGAAATTGTGGGTTTTTCTGAATTTTGTGAGCCAGCTAGGGAACCCTCCTACCCAGTGGAATATTCGATTCTAACAGAGACGAGCTGAGTTCCAAAGAACGAAAGAGAAACTTAGCAAACAACACATCGGTAAGGGGTCCACTTATAGATATTGATCAAGACCCAAGGCATAAAACCCCTGAATTTAATGGCAAACATATATAAAAGAAAGTGAGTTGTAATGTGACTCTGTCTTCCCCACCTCTTTTTGTTTGTTTGTTTTGCTTTTAAAAAACAGCCTCATTCTTATTTTATGTTATTGTCATTTATTTCAACAAGAACTGGTTTCTTTCAAAGCAAACCATGACAAGATGACCCAGGCACATCCGTTTCACAAGCCCATTTATTTCTGTGAATAGACCTGACCTTAAAAACATGAGCAAACTAAAAATATAAAGTAGGTGATTTCACACACTCCATTCCACGAAATTTGGAAATACTACACTTAGAATGTATACGTTTAGCTTCTTTTCCTTACTTTTTTTTTAAGAAGTTGGCTTTTATTAGCAGAAAGATCATTAAATTTTGTGAGTATTGGCCTCCAGCATTTAAGTTTTTACAGAACACATCAACGTCTACTGGTCTTTCACCAAGGGAGACGCATGGTTTTTATGTATCTGTAATTCTGAAAGGGAAACATTCCCTCTACAAACGCAGAGCAGTCCACTTATAAAATTTATGTTTGTGGGCTCTTTTCTTATATAAAGCAGCCACCTTGGAGACTCCATTTAAGTACAATTAAACAATATTCTCGCCTATATAATCTGCCCAAATGTAATTATTTTTTTCTTTTTTGGTTCTTTGGTAAATAACACAGGAGGCTCTGTGGCATGAAGAAATCCCTTGACCCAGGTATTTTCAACACCAAAATTTACTTGGTGAAAATGAAAATCAACATATGCCTTTTTATAATTTTTGGTTGTTTGGAATTAATTCTCAAGGTTTAAATTGGCTGTGAGATGCTTCTGATTTTTTATACTAAGAAATACTTTTTAAAATTATTAACAAAGAGGAGTATAAATTTATGCAACTATTCTCTCCAGAATAAGATAACATCTTTCAAAAAGTTGATTTATTTAAGTGAAAACCTTTGATAAAACGTAAAAGATATTTATGTGCTTTTGACGTACGTTATAAAAGAATTTTGATATATCTTAATTCTCAAAAAAATAGGGAAGAAATGCTGGCATATTACATCTCCTATCGTTATTCAAAAATAACAGAACACTATACTTTAAAAATAAAACCCAGGTTTCATTTGCATGGAAAATTTGCTTCTTATGGAAGAGATTTAGTCGGGAATCATTTGCTACAGAAAGGAATTACTTTATACTTTAGCTCTTTTATCTGGGATTTTCTAACTGGGATAGTTCTTCCAAGCTGATTTTTACCTGTTTCTTCTCTCTGAAAGAGTTTGTTACAGTGGTGACTGACAGTGAAACAAACAGAAAGACACAAAGATATAGATCCTTTCTGGAAAGCAAAGAATTGGGGAATCCTTTCCAGAAAACAGATTTCTTTTGTATTCAACTGGTAATATTTAAAAGGTAACACAAAGGTGATGTGTTTGTCTTCTGCTGTGTATTTGGGGCTAAAAAAGCTTTGGAAACTAAAGTTACTATTTATCACATATGACCATACTAATTATCAATACTATTGCTCACATAAAGAATATAGACTCTTTATGACATAAGGCTTTTTTTGGTCAGGAGATCCTCCATTGTTAACATGTCCATAATTCATGTGAAAAGTAGCTAAGAAAGGAGTAAATTCAGGACGTAGAGTAGTACTTCGGGTATTTGTAATATGAAATCCAGACAATCCACTTAATGCCTGTAGCTGTTGGGCAAAGTTTTGTATTTGTTTTATCTTAGACGAGGGATGTTTATCAACATTTTGAAAGCATCCCTGACCATCCCCCTTTGGAAAAGCTTCAGAATGCTTTGCTAGCAGGATTGCAAAGCAACTGCTTGTCTCTATAACATCCAGATGAAAATGAACCCTTTTAAGAGCATCTCGTTACTTTATCCATATGAGGTCCAACTCAATCCAAAGACAGTACTTTTCATATGGATTTTGGGCAAGTGTGTAACCTTAAAAAGATATAGTCCCTTAAATAACATGCCATCTCTGATTCTTTTTGTCCAAACTCGGGGCCCCTTTCTGTTGAGTACCATACAGCTTGTTTCCTGTCCCGTCTTTCCCACTTTCTCCCTGTGAATTAACAAAAGAAGACCTCAGGACACTCCCGACTGACAGAGGCATGGGTAATTTGGACCCCGTGGGTAGAAGCGCAGTACTGTGATCCACTTAAGTATGTGATCAATAGATGTTCATACAATGGGTCTGTGTCAGGAATAAGTTATCGAAGGAAGAGTGTGTTGTCGATAAGGGAATTTATTAATTTAGAAACTCAGGACTCCAGTATTTTTTTTGCAATAACATGAGTGAGAAAGTGATGAGAATCATTTACAATCAACCGTGATGAAGACGATATTGTCAAAGCCTATTTTTGCTGGTATTATTCCAGAACGTTATCCACAATTGACTCCAATTTCTCATTCTTCAAAGTTTTCCGTATATCCTGAAAGAAAGGCATAGTTTAACCTACAGGAGAGCAGCAGTTGAAGGAAATTGCAAAGCAACATCTGAATAATGAACATCTTGCCAGGAAAATGTGTCTGATCTCCAAGGAAAGGGTGTTGGAAGAGACGTGAGATGGCAGGGGGATTTTCTCTGGTGTGATTTTGAATTCTTTGACAGCACTATCTCCCCATTTACGAAGCACAGAGAAGTATGCTTGAGGACATCCTAGAGACGTGATCTGAAGGAGAACTGCAGACAAGGAAGTTGTTCAAACCAGCTCACTGCTCGTTTTGGTATTTTCAGTTTTTCTCTACATCTCATGCTAATGACAAGCCCGTACCAAACACAAACCTCTTCCAGATGCTTTGGTGAATTTACTGGTTTTTTTATCCTCTTACAGATAATAATAAATAACTTTCAATCAGAACTCTACAATTTAAGAAGCATTTCATTTTCATAACAATTCTTTAAAGTTGCCATCATCATCATCATAATTATTGCTATTATGCTAATTTTTATAGATAAGAATACTGAAATTCGGACTCCTTTTAATCATCCAAGTAATAGGTGGAAAGGCAGGGATTTTTAAGTACAAACCATCAAACCTCAAATCCCCTGCTTTTCTCCCTCCTTTTGGAATGACACTGGGGTAGAAAAAGATATAAATCTCTTAATAATTACATTTGCTTTTTTGATTAAGAACGGGAAGAAATGTAATATGCCATTTCAAATACTTTTATGTTTATAGACTTATACAATATTCATACTGTTTTGCAATATTTAAGAGAGGAGGAAGTATAATTCTTCACCATAAAAATAAACTAATACCATCAGGCTAGGAGTTGCCAGCGACCAAATCATCCTGATTGCTTCCATACCCTGCTGGGGGCATGGGTGAAAATTTGGCGATTGGAAAGAGTGGGACCAGCACCGTACAGGCTTCTCTGTGAATCCCCACCCTCCCTCCGGGGTGCGCCCGGGCCCTTCCTCCTGCTCTCGCTTTGTTCCCCTCCACTGACTACTTGCTATTCCATCCAGAGCAAATCCAAAGTGAAAGTCGGGGTCTCCCCACCGTGCTGTGGACTTGCTTCAAAAGACCTCACCAGATGACCTTTCAGCGGAGTTCAAAGACGAAAATCAGAAAACCAAACCAAAACAAACCTTTACAGCTGTCTGTCTTTGAAAGGGAGCCCCGTCCTTGAGATACCGAGTGGCTTCTCCCTGCTACGGGGCTGTTCTTCAACAACAGATGGGTCTCTAAGTGAAAAGAGACCTCCTCATTTGTCTGGTGGCGTGTGGACTTCTTCAAATACACACGTGGTTCTGAGTGTCGTGGAGGGACCACACGACATTAATGCTATTTCCTCTTTAATGGGCCCCCTCTCTACCAGCCCTGATGCTCGGGCGTCCACATTCAAGATGCAGGCCTCCATCAGATCAGCATGAGTGCCACGCAGCTTCGTGGAGCTCCGCCAAAGTAACAGGCCAGCATTTGGGAGAGACTAGTGATGATGTGATTTCAATTTCATACCATCTGTCCCCAGATTTCTTTCACTACGGGGCTGGTCACTGGCTTTGAAGAACGGTCAGAATGCCAGGGCTCTGGAATACTCTGTATGGAGCGGTTGAAAGGACGGGAGACCCTCTAAGCCCCATGGTGGGTCCCCAACGTGGGGAAGTGGGCAGAGACTGCTGCTCCCATTGAGAGGTGTACCTGAAAGTCCTAACGAAAGCAGTGTCAACCTTAAACAGCTGGCCGTGTGTCTGAGAGGCTGGGCAGGAGATGTCATGTTGCTTCCTGGGTGAGAAAAAGACCACAGGCAACCAAAGAAGAAAGGGTCAAAGATTGGCTGGCATGCTTCTCAGCAGGGAACACTCTTTCTTCTTGGGAGAATAGAGCCTTACCACTTATTGTGGAAACGTAACCCCCTCCAACTCCTTTCTCCAGCAAGATCTCACCATTCCAATAAGAACCTAAACCAGAAAACAAAAACGAGGGGGAAAAATGGCTTTCTTTGGCCAGTGACTCAGAGTTTTGTTTTGTTTGTTTGTTTGTTTGTTTCACGGTGGATTATTTTACATAGGCCCTTGAATGATTATTTTCTTTGCTCCCAGGCAATCCGGATTAATTGATACAATAAAGGTCTGGAAGCCCTAAAATGTTGGTTTAATTCCCAACTCTGACACAAAAGAAATTAAATGACTTGCAAGAGAATATGTTGAAAAATCAACAACAATTTTCCTATCTGCAAATAGTGTTGGAGTGCCACTGGGACACTGTGTGGCATTCAAAAAAATTGTGTTCCAAATGCTAATTATTCACTAGTTGGCATTCCAGATCGTGTCTCTTGACATCAGTAAGCTGATTGCTAACAGGATGATAATACTGGTTTAACTTTTTAAATGTTGGTTTCAAAAGTAGAAGTTTTCAAAGTCGCCAGAGAAACAGAATGTTGAATGGAGGAAAAAAACTGTAGGCAAGAATCAGGATGTCACCTCATTCGTTCTGCAGTGAGAAAACCAGGACCCAGTGAGGTTAGCGACCTGGTCAAGGCCACAGAGAAGGTTAGTGACATGCCAGGATAAGAATGCTGGGCTTGACTTTGATCAGTAGCACATTCTAGAAACCGTTTGGCTTTTTATATGCCTGCTTTCTATGATGATTCCTGGAAAGGGATTTCTCATGACATGGGTCTTTCACGGCTCTACATGGGTGATTGGGTGAGGGGGGGGCAACACGCAAGGGCACTTTTCAACAGAGCTGCTTCCCCTTCATGTGCAACGCTCATTCCTTGATGACAGAATTGCCAGCGTCTCCTATCAGTCGCTGAAGCCTTCGGAGGCAGGAAAATAAACAAAGCCTGACAACTCTGTTCCCGTGTTATGACCTGTTCACCTCCCTGCCACTTCCAACTTCACTTCTTCCTGAGTAGCTTCCACGTTATTTAAGTCAGCAGGACTTTCAGAAATCAGGCTGCGTGTGCGGAGGCTGCCAGAAGGAAGGGCCGTGCGACCGGCCTGTGTGGGTCTGAGCTCTTTAAACTGCAGGTGATGCCTGGCACGGAAGGAGTTGAGGCCGCTCGGAGGGTGGCTTTTAGCCTCAAAATTTCCAGATTTTTTCCCTTTTTCTTAACCGCTTTGTGTCCTGGGATTACTAAGGTTCTCATTTTGATAAAAATTTCTTAAAGTACTCGGGAGCCTATTTTATTCTGGAATGTTCCAAAAGGTGGCTTGAACAAAAGCATGGGTAACCCCCTAAATAAATCCAAAGTAAATCCAACTTACTGCGGATGACACTAACATTCAAATTCATTTTATTTTATTTTATGTTTTGCAAATTCATTTTAAAATGCCCATTTGTACATGGACATTCACAGCTCTATTTTCATAGTGGCCTGAATGTAGAAGCAACCCAAATAAATGTCTGCCAATTTATGACAGACGTGTCATGATGACTGCCTGAACAAAGAGGTGGGGTATCTGTGTGATGGGATATTTTTCAGCAATAAAAACGAAGTACCGTACATGTATCTACTACAGTATGCGTGAGCCTCAAAAATTTACACCGAGAGAAGCCAGACCCCAAAAGAAAACCAAAAAAAAAAAAAACCACTCCCACATATTATATGATTCCATTTATATGAAACATCCAGAAAATGCGAATCTGTAGAAACAGAAAGTAGCTTAGTGATGGCTAAAGGCTGGCTAAAGGCTGGAGGTGGGAATGAGGAATAGTTGCAAATGGACACAAGGTTTCTTCTGGCATGATGGGATTGTTCTAAAATTAGGTTGTGGCCACTGTTGCGCAGCTCTGTAAATTTGTTCATGGTTGAGCTGTATATTCTGAACGAGTAAGTTCTATGGTGTGGAAATCATACCTCACTAAAGCAGTGACGACCAACACCGCACACCAGACGCCCCAGCTCTTGGTATGAAGGACGTCCCTGGGGGGAGCAATGTTTGATGCTGTCTGACCGCGGGACGGATTCAGCCTTGGGCTTTCCCTCAGCCCCGCTGCTCCTCCTGGAGAGCCAGCAACCTGCAAGTCCTTCAGAAGTCCTTGACATGAAGCAACAATTTACAAAATCAACTGTCTGCCCTTGTGAAGTGAAGTCTGACAAAAGTCTCAGTTCAGGGACACATGCATTCAAAGGGAAAAAGCCCATGGCCGCAGCAACAATTTAGGTCTGCAATTAAGACACTTCAAGTGTTGGGGGCTGACAAGGAGTTAAAATTAATGTTGATTCAGTTGTAAAGTTTTCAGAGATATAGCCTTGCAAAAGGGTCTTGCACAACTGCAGGCTTTTGTTTATTTATACGTTGTTATTGTCTTTAAAATATTCTTTTTTTTCCCCCTCCAGAAAATTTCCAGCCAGCACTGGGATCCTTAGCAGGGGAGACTGGAAGTGGATCTGAATAATGCATTCAAGATAATTTCAAAAATTCACCCTTTAATGAGTACCATATTCCCTCCAATTTTCCCTTATATATGATTCACCATTTTGCAAATACTGATGTATAAAGAATGCATTGAATGTGGCAAAAGTTGAAGATAGCCCCTGTGGATAAGACCTAATGGACACCATCCTGAAATAATACATACAGCTCGGCCTCCAGACATGTGTCTTCAATTTAAGATAATTCAGCAATCATGTTCAACCAGAACCTGATTACACAAAATGGGACTTTTTAACTCCCAGACTTGGATCAAATTTTGAGGCCACAGAAAGGGGGGGGGATTTGAGATAATATGTGCCATGTTTATATATTCCAGATACTGTGATTAAATGATCCACACTCAGATTTAACTGTTTCTTTGAGCTTATCAAGGTACCTATAACCACTTCCCACCTACAATATTTGCCAAGCCTTTAGGAGAACTTGTGTCAAAGTCCTGGGCCAAGATGTAAAAGGAAGAAAACTGAAAATCAATTGAGTTCTGTTTGAATATTATGGTTTCCAAAGCTCTGTCATGTACTCCACTTTCCTGGAGAGTCCGGAAGGAGGAGCCAGGACTGAGCAGAGTTGGCTCTTCCTGGTGTGACACTCTGGGTAGCCCAGGAACATCCTGTCTGCTGGGGTCCCCAGAAGAGGCTCTGCCCCCTGCCCTCCAGATCTGTTACCTCCTTGCCCGCTGCCTCCCTTCTCCCTTATCGCTATGTCTGTCTCCTTCTCACAGGCAAGTGGGACCTATGCCCATATGGGATTTCTGAGATGCTACGAAATCCCACATCCTTCTCCTTTGATAGACTGCCCAATGCTTGAGCTGCTACCGTTACTGGTACTTAGTACTTCCAATCCCTTTGCTCAGAAGAAATGTAGATATTAAAGTGTTTGGTAAATCCCAAGCAATGGTCTTTGGTGATAAGATTGCCAGAGAAGGTATAAACGCTCGGGTCAATTCAGATTTCAGATACACAACAAATCATTTTTAGTATGTGTATGTCCCAAATTTGCATAAGACATACACATACTAAAATTTTGTTGTCGTTGTTGAACTGAAATTTGAATTTAGTCGGGAACTGTGTACTTCTACTTGCTGAATCGGGCAACCCTATCTATCTAGTGACCACCACGCTGTGGTGTAAGAGTAAGGGAGCCCGTGGCTGAGAAGGATGGGAAAATGAGCCTGTAACATGAGCACCTCCGCGTGACTGGTGAAGGGCTAGGAGCCAGTTCATTTTCCCCACAATTATTAAAGGATCTGATGGTTTACAAATCAAGCAGCCAAAACCTGAGCATACTGGAAAGAAAAGGTTTCGTGTGTCTTATTTTTCAATAAGATGAACATATTTAGCGTGGGTGATCTTCTCGTTAAACAGATATTTTCAATAAACCTGTCAACCTTGTGTTGACAGGTTTATCGGTATGTTAGGAGTTAAAAGAAGAAAACTGGGTACCATTTTGGATACTAGGTGAGGGAAGAGTTCCTGCTCCTTTGGGTTCTGTCTTCTGCGTCTGACCTGGGGTGGGGGCGGGTAAGACCCGGTGGGAATTGTGCTGAGGAGGGCTGCTGGTTGTGCCGGGGTGTCTACAAAAGGGTTCGTCTCAAGAAATCCATTACTAACAATAAAACAGCAAAATTTGCAAGCGACTGGCCTTTCCCCCCATAAGTGAGAGTGGATTCAATATTATCCTTTTCCATCACTCTGCTTTTAATCACTTGCACACCAGGAGAGAAAAGTACTTGAAAGTCAACACTCTGGGGATCCTGGGTGAGTTGACTAGGTCCCCAACCATCTGTCACTCCTGTGAAAATCACATGTCACATGCACTGTGGGTGAAAGATTTGGTGGAGATTCACTGCTCCTGGCTACTTCTAGGAGGGAAGCCCAGAGGGGGACCTTCTCTGCTGTCCAAGCTACCATGTCCTGATGGTGGCCGGTCCCAAATTCCCCTCAGGTTAGTAAACTTACAGAGTCAAGAAGAGAGGTTGTCTTCTCTTCTTCGTTCTCTTCCTGTCTTTCTTCCTTGATACAACAACATTTATTTTTTTGGGTCTGCTCTGTGTCACACAAGCTCAGGTCCTGCATGGAGGAGCTTGGAGTTCAAAAAAAGGGAGGGTAGCGTTATATGAGGACATTGAAGGTGAAGGATTCTGCAAGCGATTGAGAGCATTGGGAGGGTCGGGGGGAAGCCGGGCAGGGAAGGAGGATGACAAGGTTCTTGGGATGAGACGAGGGGCCTAAGCTCATTACTGATGGGTCCTATCGTTGGATAGAAAGCTGTGACAGCAGTTCTAGGAGGCACAAAGAATGGGGCTGACGATGAAGTTTCCAAAATAAGTAGTCCTTGCCTCCCCTCCCTTATGGAAGGGAGCTGCCTCTGTATCAGCCATGGAAGGGCTGCTTTGGGACATTGCTCTCAGCTCCCCCTGGGGTCTTTGGCTCTGATGTAGCCATGTTTCAGAGGAAGTGGAGCAACTTTCGTTTTGTTTTATTTAAAAGTCATGGTACTGCTGTACGGTGATACCAAGCCCATGTAAATATCCCTGGGTCTTGGTTACCTCACTCGTTGTATTCTTCCTTGTGTGACCACTTGTAGTTTACAGATTTCCCTTTTCCTTCAGATTCTAAGTCTTGTGAAGGCAAAAACTATGCCCCAATCGCTTCTGTCCCCTAACAGTGCTTTGCGGTGTCAGACCCATTACAGGGTCTTGAAAAATGTTTGAACGAATAGTATTAACAGAAAAACCTTTCTTTTGCTCTGTTAAAAATAATGCTAACTAGTTTCCACCGACATACTACTGATGTATCCTAAGAAACCATCTCCGCATATAATGGCTTCGACAACGGATCAAAAATCAATTCCCACATAAGTTTCTTGGTAGAAAGCCCTACACCCACACAGACACACACACTCACTCTATAGCCATAAAAAAGTCATTTGTGAATTTAAGAACCACAGAATAACCATAGATAATCCACACTCAGTTATGATCTGTTTCTCAGGCCAGAGTGTGAGTAAATGAAACACACCGATCATCTTCAAATCACACAAGTATCCAAGACTTCTCTTTTCTCTTCTCTCTCTCTCTCTCTCTCTCTCTCTCTCTCTCTCTCTCTTTTTCCCTGCAAGAACTGGTAAGTGGAAAGTCTGACAATTTGGGAGTTTTACCTTCTCTTATTTTGCATATTCCTCCTTTTGGTGAAAGCAGAGAAGTCTAGGATGATGCAGTATCTCATCAAATCTAAGAGGCCATTGGTCAGAGGACACGGAATTGCATTAGGTGCCCCTGAGCAAATAAGGCATTGTCATGGAAACAGCCCAAATTCAGAGATAATAAGATGTTGGAAAATGCGTGGCTCGGAATCTATGGAATACACATAATTCTGCCTCTCACTTGGCCCAGGGCTTTGCATATTATAGGTGGTCAATAAATATGTGTTGAATGGGTGAGTAAATAAAGGGGACAAGCAGAAATCTTTGGGTTCCATGATGCCTAGAGTCAGCTTCCAAGAACAGTGGACCAGATCTCTTTTGGTGCTTTAAGTAATCACTGTGCAAGGACAGGAGCTGACTCTCTGATTGCTGAAAATCAAACAAACTGCAAAGAAGTAAAAAACTAGACTGCAGACTGCATCCCACCCATCTATCCCCAAAGGAGCTGGCCTCGTGTGTTGTTCAGGAAGGAATAGTGAGTTTTCATCCCCAGGGTTTTTTTCTTTGAAAAATCAAAGAAGGGATAGTTGTGTGCAAGAATCACACTGAAATGTGCAAGAGTGTGCAAATTAGTGCATGTAGGTTAAGGAAGGCAGGTGGATATAAACACATAACCAAGAGTAAAAAAAAATCTCTTTGCAAGAAGCTTGCCAATTTTAACACATGCATTGGAGAACAGCACACACGCACACGACAGAGGCCTCATGGCTCAGAAGTGCAGCTTGCAACTGTGTCCCCTCTCTGTGATAAATATGCGCAATATTAATGTCATCCTCTAAGCCCCCCAAAATATAGCCAACTCTGTTCAACAGAGCTGGTCAGACTGCGACAGGCAAATCATCTCCAGATCAGAACTCCATGTACACGTAATCTTCAGAGCATTTGCAGAGTCTGGGGGCACACAGTGACAGATCCGGAATACTGATACCAGTCATCGCTTATCTTACTTGAGTGTATGTGTGTGTGTGTTCTTTTCCACCAGTACGAAGGAGGTATTTTCTGACATGGACCTCCTTATGAACTGGCTTTTAGGTCACCTTTTCGGGGGTCCTGCCAGAGAACCAAGAAGGCATCTTAATTAAGAGTAGAATTCAATTTTTGGAGCACGGATCCGCCTTCCAAAATACCCTTTTTTCCGCATACATCTAATGCTTGTGCGAGGCCATCCTCAGATTGTTTCCATTTTCGAGAGGATATTCATTAAGTGAAGGCATGAATGACTGACCTTGAGAAGCAGACACCTGCCACCGCAGGCCTGCGGGCAGAGGAAGGTACCACCGGGGAGCTCCCCGCAGTGCACCCTGAAGACCGGGGACAAGGGCTGGGTGCCAGAAGGAATTCCTGTTCAAACAGCGGGAGGAGTGGTGGATTTCAAGGGCTTTTCAAACTCTTGTGCCTGTGTCGCTCCTGAAAGGATTTTGAAACTTGTGTACCTGGGTCATACTGTTAGGCTGACATCTAAATGGTTTCATCCCAAATTGTAAGAGTTACAGAGGATAGAATTTCTAGCATGTTTTAAATACATCAAAAAACAAAACTGTGGGCGCCTGGGTGGCTCAGTGGGTTAAAGCCTCTGCTTTCGGCTCAGGTCATGGTCTCAGGGTCCTGGGATGGAGGCCTGCGTCGGGCTCTCTGCTCAGCGGGGAGCCTGCTTCCCCCTCTCTCTCTGCCTGCCTCTCTGCCTACTTGTGATCTCTCTCCCTCTGTGAAATAAATAAATAAAATCTTTTTAAAAAAAACCTGTTACATTATCCTCTTTTTTTTAAAGATTTTACTTATTTATTTATTTATTTATTGAAAGAGAGAGAGAGAGAGAGAGAGAGAGAGCACGTGCTGAGAGGAAGGGCAGAGGGAGAGAGAGAGTCCCAAGCAGACTCTCTGCTGAGCCCAGAGCCAGACACTGGGCTTGATCCCAGGACCCTGAGATCATGACCTGAGCCGAAATCCAGAATTGGCTGCTTAAATGACTGCGCCACCCAGGTGTCCCTACATTATTTTTTTAAATATATCGACAGAATCTAAGAACCAGAGCAGGTGATACCCAGCTCACTAATTTTTTTTAAAAAATATGGAAACTCTTGAAATTTTGTATTTCTTTACTTTCCTAAGTTTTCATAATTCATTTATTCTCTACTCACCCTCCATAATATCATCCTAATAGAATGGATTTTCATGCTTAAATGTCGTGTTATTGAATACTCTATTTTACTTTTTTGTAACAAAAATATGTATGTGATTTGGAGTGGATATTTTTATTCATTCTGCCTCTAATGCTATATTTTTAAATATTCTACCATTGCTTTTAACAAATAACAATCTATTTTTGCAAACATTGCTTTAAACGATTAAACACAAAAAGTAAAAGTTACTGAGTATTCACCTCTTAATGAAATGGAAGAGGTTTTTGGTTTAATCAGAATTCAAATAAGGTCCGTACATGGCAATAGTTCGCTGTGTCTCCTAAGTCTATTTTAGTCTTTAAATCTCAACTTCTCTCTCTCTCTCCAACTTATTGAAGATATCAGCTCCCTTCCCCCTGAATTTCCTATAAATTATTAGTTAAATCTAGAAGTTTGATCAGATTCAAGTTCATCTTTTTAGCAATGATGTTTTATTTTAACTAACGATATTTCACTTTGTGCACCTTTCCTAAGGTTTTAAATTTCAGTGTGTATCTACCTTTCTATGCAGCCTACGTAGGTGGGTAAGCACACATCTGTGTATCAAAAAGGTAGAAGATAATGACCTCAAATAGAATTCAGATAGATGATCCCTGGCAAAGGGAAATTAGGGCAACCCATTAAGGGCAAGGCCACGAAGCACAAAGATCATGCGATGGAGGGTTTGGTCATCATACAGATGAGGAACCTATCCAGCTGTGCTGCTGGCAGAGAGTAGAGGGACCATGGACAGAGTGATGGAAGAAAGCAGCTGTGGGCGCTGGGTGACTCAGTGGGTTAAGCTTCTGCCTTCAGCTCAGGTCATGATCTCAGGGTCCTGGGATAGAGTCCTGCATCAGGGTCTCTGCTCGGCAGGGAGCCTGCTTCCCCCTCTCCCTCTGCCTGCCTCTCTGCCTACTTGTGATCTCTCTCTCTCTGTCCAATAAATAAATAAAATCTCAAAAAAAATAGAAAGCAGCTGTGATGGCCAAGTGCAGCTTCCTGACTGATACAGAAGTGGGGATGGAGTAGGACCTCTAATCTACTTTTGCTGTCTGTTTCCCCAAGTCTGAGAAGTAATGGAGCAGAAGACCCGGGTAGTATCATGAATGGTGGCATTGCCATCCCGAGTCCACAGAAGGGTCATATTGTGGGGCGGCGTGGCATATAAAACCCACCTGGGGTGGGCATGGACTCGTCTACTAGAGTTTCCTCAACAGCCTGGGTTTCGGACATGCCTGTTGTAAAGGCGCACATCTTCCAAGACAAGCGTTCCTTCTCTCACATCGTATAACTGAACGCCTTAAGAAGACCAAAAACGTTTCCCGGACCCTAACTTGATAGATACTCTATCTCTACAGGTTCCATAAGAAGTATGAAACGGTTCTTTCCTTCATATCCCTTTCTCCACACATACTTCCTCCTCTGTGGGCCTCTGGTGGCCACGCCCTAAGTTTTCAAGAGAAAATTTGAAGATTTCTATTTTAATAAGGATTGTTGTGTTCTTAGCGGAATGTCCTTGATCTCGTGCTAGTTCTGCCCTAGAAGAGTTTCAAAAGCCATCCCCAAACCGCACAAGAGATCGTAGAACCTATAGAGAATATCAATGTGTGGATACATGAACTACACACATTTTTCAACTATTTGGATAAACTGTTCCGTAGCAAGAGAAGATAAAGAAGGAAGAGTGGAAAAGGAGATGGGGATCTCCAAGGACCAAGTGAGATGAAGGGAGACAGGGAATTGGTAGTTAGATGTAGTAAATGATCCTTATTCCTTCACCCATTTCCTCCACAGGCAGCTGAATGATTTCGGGGTCTGTCTTCAAGGGAAGGGCTGAGTCTCCTGGTGTCCTTGTGTTTCCAGCAGCCGGGTTGGGTCAAGGACAGAGATTCAGGAGGGGTTCTGAGGGGTCTAACTTGAAGTGCTCAAGACTAGCTCTCCAGGGCTGCCTGGAGCACTTTGCCACACTTGGCCTCACTTCCTGAAATTCCACAGTAGGAAATTACCCTTTGCAGCAATGAGTGCCCTGGGTTATAACGCCAAAGCCCTAAGAAAAGTACTGTGGCAAAGTCTCACAGCTGCCTATACCTGCCCTCCAACTTAGGAGGTGAGAACCAGGGCCAGAAAGTAGAAAAGTGGAGGGTCGTTTGGGCTATGGGCCCCTTGTGGAGAGGCCACACATCAGGACGGGTCCGCCGTGAGGTGTGGGAGCCTGGGTGGGGGCAGGGCTCTGAGGAGGAGGCCACCAGAGACACAGAGGACCGAGCCCCACCAGCTCTGAGCAGATACTCTGGACCGGAGAGCTTAGGGCACAGATCATCCCTGTGAGGTGGCACAGAGGTCGCTTAGCTTTGGAATGAGTTCATTAAATACAGTAAATAAACCAAGAATCTAATAAAATAACAAAAAAATTGAAGAAACTGAAATACAATATCTGAGATTTTCCCAATAGGACGAACACAGTTATTTCACAGAATAAAGAACATTTCTTGCCCTTTCCTCTTGCCCTTGATAATTTTAAAAGAACAAGAGCCTACCATCTTGGAGTAAGTGACATTGCTTCCCGAGAAGGGACATTCACAAATTTATAAGCACACACACATTATATCCTTGCCCTTATTTTTGTGGGTCCATGAACGCTTTGTTGTGAACTGATATTTGAAAACCACTGGCTTAGAGAGCATAGTTATCAATTATTGTTTCTGAATACATTCCATACTATGACGTAGAAGTGTGTCCGAATTATATATATGAAATATATGTCATCTATAGAACTTAAGGACTATCTTCTAGGAGTTTCCTTAGTAAAACTCTATTGCCTCTTAGTATGGTAATTTAGTACTACAATGTGTGCTATTATAAGTCATAAAAAGCAGTTTGTTATTCAATAATAAACTCACAATATTCATGATATTTGGCTCATAATATTCAGCAGGTGTGGCGATCTGACGGCGCCCTTGCTCTGATATTGTAGGAAGGTCAGGTCAAGGTGAAGCTGAGGAAGGTACCCTTAGCCCGAGCACCACCTGACCCCGGGAAGAGGAGCTGGCCCTTTCTTTGTGTCCTTTCCTCCTGCCCTGGTCCACAGAGGAGGTAGATTCATACCCGGGCCACTGGGGACTTAGTTTCTTGTGTCGTCCATCACCTGAGCCCTAAGGGGTGATTATGACTTCAGGAAATGGGCGAGGACAGAGCTCAGCTGGGGAGGTAAGAAAGCCTGAGTTGGTGTTATGAGTATCCTGTTGAGAGCGTCTGGAAGATCCAGCCCCTTGCCATGTGCCCGGTCCCCCCTGGCCACAGAGCCCCCCTGCAGCCCAACATGGCCAGTGTGACTGCACACACCCCCCCCCCATTTCGTGCTGCAACACAATGACTCTGTCCCTTCCCCTGTGGTCTGAAGTACAGAAGGCTGGGGCGTTGCCTGAGGGCCACTGACGTGTGTGCCTAGTGGTGCAAAGGGTTACATGGTGCCTCTGAAGCAGGGCGGGCTACTCCCACAAAGGCTGTCTTGGTAAGGAAATGTTCCAGGGCCAAGGCCCATTCTTCTGGGGCCGAGCAGGGGCTGAAAGACAGCATGGGCAAGACTGCCTTTCCCCACCCTGGGCTACATTCTGAGGAGCAGCAGAAACAAAGCTGAGAAAGTCAGAAGGGGCAGGATCATAGCAGGCCTTGTGGTGCAAAGTGAGGGCTTTGGGCATCCTTCTGTAATCACCGTGGCAGCTCAGGGAGGCCTTAGGACAGAGGAACCCGTGGCTAGTTCGGGGACTCTCGAGCCAGGCTCCCTGGGTTTGAGTTCTAGCTCTGCTACTTAGTACTGTGCGGCCTGGGACAAATCATTTAACCTCTCTCTGCCTCAGCTTCCTTCTCTATGAAATGAGAAGGATTGCGACAAGTCCTAGTGTCTGAGTCTTTCATGGGGATTAAATGAGACAATAAGTGCCTGGAAGGGTGCCTGTCCCCTTGTAACCACGTGTCATTGGAAGGAATTTAAGGACCGAGTCACAGGATATCCAATGGCTCGCCGCTTGGCCAGCCTCCTCCCACTTCTCAGTCTCAGTGGCCTCCTCTACAAAAGGAAGAGATCAAATGAGATGCTCTCAGGCCTCCTGGCTCTGATATTCTCTGGCTGTAGTTGCAACACAGGGATAGGCTCGCATTTGAACTTCAAAATGCACCTCCGTCCCTCACCCTGCCCTATTTGAAGGGGGAAGACTGACAGCCCAAATGGAACCAAAGCTCTTTAAGCAGAAGAACTCACCCGACTGTCAAGTGTAATCCAAAAAGCTCTCATGAGAAGCCATCTTTCGAGTCTCAGGGAAAAGAAAGCAAAGCTGTCTGATAGCCTGTGAATTTACACAAACCAGGTCGCCTCCCGCCCCACTTTTTGAGCATCTCAAACCAAATGAATTCCCAATGTCAGCAGAATTTTACATATGTTATGCACCAGCAGCACATCACTCGAACACGAGGAAAGACATAAATAATGCAAAGGGAGCATCCATCTCAGCCCTGGCCAGATGAAGTGGGGATGGGGGCCACAATTAGCTCGCGGGGCCCTGACAGTGGCCTGTGGCAGGACACTTGTGAGACAGAGATACTGGGCTTGCTAAAGGGAAGAACCAGGGAGCACTGGGCAGGCCCTGAGACAAGGTAGGGAGAGAGAAGCAGAGACTCCGAGAGCAGGACAGAGAGAAGGTGTGCGCAGGGAAGGGCCCGCGCTGGCGTGGAGGCAGGACAGAGATGGGTGTGCCACCCTTTGAATCCTTGCCATGGCATTTCCACCAAGCTGTTGATTCTGCTTGAGCTGAAATTACAAAGGACTGTGAATTATACGTGGAAAATTGCCTGGGCCGGTCCCTTAGCAGATGGGAAAACCGTAGTGGCAAATGAAATTAGCAGGCTGCCTGGTAGAATGAGCTCCTGTCTTCCCTCCTTGGTGCTTGCAGAGTCTGCATGGGGTACAAACACCAGGACCATCACTGGGAGGTTTATTTGGTTTTTCCATTGTGAACAAAACCACCATAAGAAACAACAAAAAAACCCCAAAAACATGAAACAAAAAACTTTTCTCTTTTGCAGATTTAAGAGACAAATTCCCTTTTCCAAGAAATTGCCAACTGGTTTTAATTCTTGGAGGCTTGGGTCGGAATGAGTGTGAGACGAGGCTGGCAGATTCCTCCTTCCCTCACTCACAGCCCACGGGGGGCACCATGAACTACGTTATCCCCCCCCCCCCAGAGAGTTCGGCACTGGGCACAGATGGAAGAGCAGAAAGGAGAGAAAATCAGCTCTCCCGGGAGGGAAGCCTGCTCCCTTCCTCCAAAAACTAGTGGTTTCTGTTGAAATAGCAGCTAACCACTGTTCTTTGGAGGGTTCCAAGCAAGCCAGAGAGGTCAGGGAGCTCCAAACCGCCCCCACAGCAAAAACCCAGAGAGCACTCACCAAACGGTGGGAGGAAGGCAGATGGGGAGCGCTCAGAAATCACCCTCCCTTGATTAGCAGGCTTCTGGGGAGTCAGCTAGGATTTCCACAAAGTCTGGGCTTTTTGGCAATCAGTTCACTAGGCTTATATCCTAGGGGGAGACATAACCCAGCAGACAGATATTCGAAATCATAATAATCATTAAAACAACTATAATAATAATGATAATAAGACTGGTTACAATCCTAAATACAAGTGCAATAAAAGCTAGTACTTATTTAATGCTTACTATGTGCCCACCACTGGGTTAAGCGCTTGACACGAATTTTCTCACTTAATCCTTAAATAAGACTTTGAGGTCGATACCATTGTTAGTGTCATTTTAGAGGTGATGAAATGGTGGTGCAGAGAAAAGAAATGTCTTGCAAAGGTCATGGTGGTGGATTGATTGCCAAAGTGATTGCCATTCTTCATGCTTCCCGGGATCCACACTCTGCACACACTCTGCAATGTGATTTTGCAGATTTTGACTGGTTTCATGGCTTGCTTTTGGCCATTAGAATGAGATTTTGTTGATAGTGTCCCAGTGGTGAGCCTGGACCTCCAACACTGCCTTTCCACACTTTCTCTTGGAACTCAGGCAAGCGGTCCAGCGAGCCAACCCAGACAAGTCTGCTCGAAGATGAGGGGCTATGTGAAACAGATACGCTGTCTCAGCTGACACCAACCTACACCAGCCAGCCTCTGGAAGGTGCCTGAAAGAGTCCAGATGAGCCTGGGGGCCACTGGGTGGGAAGGATCCTTGAGGACGTGTCAGGGCAGAAAAGGTAAAAGATGGATACTGTGGGGCAGGTGGATCGGCGGTCAGGACAGCATGTGTTTATACTGAGACATACCAGACAATTCTACTCTGATACATACAACATTCTATGTGCCTCGGTCTGCTCTGCCAGCTTGTGGACCTCAGAGGCCAGAGGCTTTGTGATACTCATTTGCATATCCCTAGCACAGAGGCCACCTCAACACAGTTGGGTGAATTGAACAGAATCAACAATATAAACCCCCAAGACCCATTCTCTTCATCTAATCCAGATCCTGAATAAAGAGGAATCTTACTGGTCAGAACCATTTTCCTCCGAAACAATTATTTCTTTGGAACAGAGTTATGGAGGGTTAAGGTGACCTCTGATGGTCCGACCTCCTTCGCCCTGAGATGGCTCAAGATTAAGCTGTCTCACCGAGGAGAGCAGATGGCAGAGGGAGCTGGGGAGGAGAGGGCAGCCCCCTGTGTCTTGCAAGCCATGGAGCACGCTGTGCCTCCATCATCATTAGTGATTCAGCAGTTCTCATTTGACTGAGAAAGAGCGCAAAACCCTGCTCCAGACAACCTTGCCCTGGGAACTCCTCGAATAAGCCAGGAATCCCAGGACGTGGACGCTGTCCGCTTCTTGGCGGCATTGCTGGGTCCTCTTCATCTTTCTTTCCCCCCAACACCAATCATGGCAGGGGCTCCAGGGCCAGCTGCTGGGAGCCCCAGTGGGGGAATGAATGAATGAGGGCACCCTCCTTTGCAAGTAGTTTTGAAATACAGACATGAAATGAACTGTGGAGTCACAGTAATTTGGGTTCACATCCAGGTTTTGTCATTCAGTGGCTACCAACTTCAGGCAAACTCCTTAACTTAGATAAAGTTCCATTGCTCATGTACAAGTAGATATAATAAAACCAAGGTCAATCAAGGGCTCACGACTCATGTCCAGTGCCTAGGACAACACTCTGCAGTGCTCGATCAACTGCAGCTACTGCAGACCCCTTCTGTCTTCGTCTTCTTCCTTTTTCTTCATTTCACCTTTTTAAAAAATATTATTACTGCCATTATTACTATTATGCTTAAACTCACTAAGCGATACTCTCCACATGGATTAGAACTGCCGAGTTCAAGGTTTTTTTGTTTTTTTTGTTTTTTTTTCCCCACATAAATCATGTCCGGATGAATCAGCATAAATGTTCTCTCTGAACAGCCTTTGTTGCCCATTTATAGCCATTTAGTTCGCATCCCCTAAGGGGGAAGAGCTGTTGGAAACCAGCCGGAGAAAGCATGTAACGTGCACATACAATGGGTACCTACTTCTGTTGCTCTTCTCCATCATAATTCTCACTGGGCACCTGGGGTGTGCCGGGCACAGCACAAACTCCTTATTCTTATCTCCTTCCTAATCTCTACCACAACAGGGAGGTGGGTATCACGGTGATCTTCAAAGCATAGATGAGGAAACAGGCTGGGAGAGGTAAATGGGGAGATCAAGGGGGTAAGAGTAGCAGAGCCGGTGTCACGAACGCCCCCTTCCAGCCATTCCTTCCTCCCCTAAGGTCTCCTGCACATTTGGTTTTGAACCATCAGCTCCACCCCTAACTCCAGTGAGTGACTCTAATTGGCTTGAACCAACTATGGAAGGCCGGCCCTTTCTGTACAGTGATTGGCTCAGGCAAACCAGACCATAGCCAATCAGTGCAGGGCATATCCCCTAGCCAATGGGATTGAAGTGGCTGACTTTTCCTGCACTGGTTGTGAGCGCCAGTTCTCCCGTCTCTTCTCCTTCTGGCCCCTTGTGAGGAAGCCCGATGACAACCCGCAGCCAGTCTTGCAGCCTTGAGGGGAATTAGGAAATCAGTCTGAGGATGAAGCTGAAACAGTAGGGTAGAAAGAAGAGCCGATGATGTCCTCAAGCCCGTAGAACAATTGACTCAGGAGCCTGCTCTACCTCTTGGACCAGTATGAGTCACTAAATTTCCTTTGCTTTTATCCCAGTTTGACATGGTTTTTCTGTTACATGCAATCAAAAGCATTCTAAACGATACGGCAAGCATCAGACCCGGGTCTGACCCCTGACCAGTGCATTCCCCCACTTTACACTCCTTTCTCCTTCTCTGGGTCATCGTCTTGAAACTCACATCTTTATCAGAAGCCTGGTAGTCTCGCTGGGTCTCAGCCAGTCTGCAGCATTTCTGGGGCAATTAGTTTTCCGGCCCCAAGGCCAAGGCCCTGGGAGGTAGCTGGTGACGTAAGGTCTCTCTTTCAAATGAGAGACTGGAGGCCATCTGAACAAAGCTGATGGCTACTTCTGGATGCAGGGTAATGAAAACCTCTTCTTGGAGTGACTCCAGCCAAGGAGGGCTTTAGAGAAGGGCAGACTTCAGTGGGGACTAGAAAAGCAAACAGCTGGCGGCAGTGCCTGCTTATCAGGCCCTGATGTATTGAATATGGAAAAATGCTAACCTCCTCTAACTCGAATTTGTACAAGTGCTTAGAAAGAACACTGAATTTATCAGAGTTTGAAGCGCAAAATATTAAAAAATAAATCACTGCTAGTAAATTTGTAGAGCTACCGAGAGACCTATTTGAAAAGACAGTTAGCCAAGTCAATTTGAGACACATTCCTCAAGCTTTGAAATCATGGAGGCCCCATCACATGGGTTTCCGTCTAGCCAGCCCAAGAGGATCCTAGAATTTAAGGTGAAGAACAGCTCAATCCTGACAGAAATCAGATCGTTCGTTAGAAACTCTAATTAAAATGTTTGAAGAGGTAAAAGAAAATGCCAGCCCAAGTAGCTGAGATAAAAGGATGATTTTCTTGCTTTCCCTTGTCCTTAGGGGATCGCTCTTGGTCTCCACCTGCAGACATAGTCATGCCCAAACAGCTAAGCCCAGGTGTGAAGTCAGTTTTCCAGACCAGGGATCAGGTGACTCTGTGACCATAAACAATCACCTGTGCTGGGTCTTGAGTCTTCTTGGCTGGTGAAATTGAGGGACCCATGCTGATCTCACCTGGAAGCACCCAACCTTCCTGCTTACGTGGTTTGACCCTTGTAGAGAGTTGGACATCCTAAATTCTGACTAGTCAGTTTCTTTTTCCAGGCCTCCAGCCTCAAAAATGTTTGATCTCCTTGGCCCTGGGCTGACCACTCCGCTGGTGTGTGGTGTCACACCCAGGGCCCATCTGTACGGCCTTGTCCGTTTCCTCTGGGCCTCCCCAGGCAGAGGCCACCAGGCTGAGCATTGCCTCCTCCTCCCACCTGCCTCAAACTGTGTGGGAAGGAATGCCCTGACTCATTTATGTATTAGCCACTTTTTAAAAAAACGAGGCAGTGTGGCATGATGGTTTAGAGTGGTGCTTCTCAAACTACGTATGGCAAACAGCCCGGGTTTTTCTTTCCAATCTATTGCCGAATATAATATGGGTTCCCGTGCATATCTAGCATCTAGCTTGTACACATGTGACTCACAATGTAAAGCTGACAGCCCAGAGCTCACCTCTACCCTATTCAGTGAGATATGCCCACTGATCATGCCTTTGGATGTCACAGTAATGTCAAATTATAAGACTTCCACTGCTTCCTTTCAGTCTGTACTCATCTTGTCACAGACTGGCAATGAAGAGTTCACATCTGCTGTTGGCATTTTGAGTAACATTTATTTACAACACGTTTCTCAAAACCTGGTCCCTGGACCAGCAGCATCAAGATCACCGGAGAGCTTGCTACAAACGCAAATTCTCAAGCTCCCTTCCAGATCTCAGGAGCCAGAATGTCTAGGGATGGAGCCCACAAAGCTAGACTTTTACCTGCCCACTGGATGGTTGTGAGGCTGCCACACAGTTGGACAGGAGAAAGCTCAGAGCTAACAACAGCAGCTAGGTTAAGAGATTTTCTCAATTAGGGCCTTAAGTATCATTCCAAGAAAATGGTTAGGTCTGTCTCAGTGACTATTGAGCTCAGTTTTTTGTTAAGCTCTAAAATATATTTGCCCTGAAGTCAGTGAGTTGTGCATTCCACAGAAATATATTCTCATCTTAACCAAATGCACCATTTGGAATTCCAACGTTAATCCTTAATAGATTTAAGAGTGAATGAGCTTTTCCAATTTACAGCTTCTCCTCACCACACTCCTATCTTTTGCATCGGTTTCCAACAACTGTTCAATTGCACACATAGAAATGCTCAGAAGGAAGGAGGATGAAGGGAGGGATGACAAAACTCCCCAACAGCAAGGATCGTGGAGCCCCTGTCTGTGTGTCCACAGTGCCTGGCTCACTGTAGATGCTCAGGAGATCTTAAAGGAATGGATGGCTAGATGAATGGACAAATGGAAAAGTGAAATTTGATGAGCTGGAACTTTGTGAAAGGATATTCTGATTGACTTTCTGGTTAATTGGCAAATCTTTCACTTCCCTGGAAAAGTGCATTTTGTTTTTCATCTAGTTTGAGTGAATTTTTATTCATTGTAACCCAAAGGTCACCTGACTAAAGGACAGCCATGTTCAAGAGCAATGCATTCCAATTACATCTCTTCTAAAGGACGTGTTGCCCAAGTGTCTCGGTCACATAAAATAGTATAAAATAGGGAATTTCATTTGGGAGATTTCATTACTGAGAATGAATTTTATTGCAAACCACATTCAGAGATAAACAGATAAAAGGATTATAACCCATGAAACATGACAAATATATGCTATTATTTTGGGTGAAATGTCCTTATTTTCATGATTAATACTTAAATTAAGTACACCCACATTTGGCGTTGCCATGAGCATAATTGGTAAAATGGTTCTAATGAGAAGCTCAGAGTTGTTCAGATAGGATTTATCAAACAGAAATAGGAAAATTAAGCCAGGAAAATCATATAATGTAAAAAACAAATGACAGAAAAGTAAAAAACACCCAGCAATTAGTTTGGGTACACAGGGCCAAGCAGTTGGAATGATGGGTTCACAGAAATTGATTTTTTGCCTACAACTTTGTGGCACAATGCTAAGACAACCCAGCAGTTCGAACCGTTCGGTCCTAAATTTGAATTGGCCAGTCATTTGGAATGCCTTGAGAATCTGTCTATAACATGTCTGTTTTGAATACAGTGCCTCTCCTGCTTTAGGAATATCTTCAGACACGTACCACCCCTACTTAATGGAGAATAAATGCCCTGTGGCCACATAAATTCAAGGAGACTACCAGCACCAATAAGAAAGCTCCAGTATCTGGAATATTTTTGTGATCCAGGTCATCTCCTACTGGGGAAATTGATGACTTTTTCTAAAACAAAACCTTGGATGGTGACCTGAATTCAAACCTTTACTCTCCCTCTTTAGCCTTAGGGTTGCCCTCCGTGAAATGGGAATAACAGTACAATCTGCCTCAGCGACTTTGTATTTCTTTATTTTTATGTTTTGTGGATTAGATAAACTAGCGCCCATAAAGCACTTACCCATCATGCCTGGCATTTAATTAATGTTCGCTATTATTATTAGTTACTCCTCACCAAGCATGAAGCACAGAGTTCTCCTTGGTTCGCCCGACAGTAGCTCATTGAGTAACTAACTATTTAAGTTCACATCCAGTCAGAGATCAGATGACTAATGGCAAACTCTTCACTCCAGTGCTGAGTTTACATCACACTTAATGAGCTGGTTTGTGAGGGAAATGATGCTTTTCCCACCCAAAAACATATCACCTCTGGAAATACTCCAGTTGATGGCCATGAAGCCATAAAGCAATAGTAAAAAAAGTAGGATTGGGCTCTGAAAAGAGCGACAAACTAAAGAGAATTCCAAACCCATGCCTGCCAAGTTTTCCCTTATTTGGAAGTAGCCCATATGAAATTCTAGAACTCTCTACAGGTCACTCACAGTCTGTCCATTAGCTTTCCTGTTTGCTGTCTTCTTGTCTACTTACGTCAACTCTTCTTAATATTTAAGAACTTTTCAGGAAATTCAGTTTTAGAAAGACAGCAAAGGAGCTTTGAATTGGCAAAAGCTTCACATTTCAGAGGTGATACTAATCTAAAGAAACACACTATTATCTTAGTAATTTCCAATTGTTCCTGGAAGCATTTTACTGCAGAGACCACTGCCAGCTATTAAGTAGAGGAGACTCGTTTGGGTTGCCAGAATTAGCTGAAATTAAGATCCTTTGACATCTTCTTACAGAAAAAAGTCAGTTTCAGTACAAACAATTCCGAATTTAATAGATTGTGACAGGTTATAAAATTCTATGCATTTGAAAGAAAAGCTTTGCTGGTGGAATAATGTGTTTCTAATTTACACATAATAGGCCCATGAAGCTATGACTAGAAGGACATTAAAGTAATGAGGAAATTCCAGTTATAGACACTTTCTGTAGAGATCTTAAAGATTATGATTAGGGCAGTCATTTTCCCGAGTACGGTGTATAGCTAACGCCAAAATGAAGGTGGCCCGGACAAAGAAAGGAGACGAGAAGGGCAGTGAGCTTCAGCTTCAAGGGGAGGGAGAGCATGTGGGGAGAGCTGCTCCAGCCAGAGGGGGAGGACTTTGCTGAACTTACTGAACACCGCGTCTTACCGAAGACCTACAAAGGGGCTAGGGCTGGGTGCTTGTCCCCGAATGAGGAGGAATCACTCAAGACATGAGCCATAAGAAAGGCCAAGTAATTTTTGCGGATAAAATTCTTTACAATAAAAAGGAATTCTACTTTCCTTTGACTGTTTGTCTCCACAGTTGTCCAGTGGAGCCACCGTTAGCCATCCTCTTGACGACTAACACGATGCCAAATGGATCCCTTACATGCTTTCCTTTTCTAAAAAGCCTCAATGCTCCTAGATTATTGAAAACATATAGGGCACCTGGGTGGCTCAGTTGGTTAAGCGACTGCCTTCAGCTCAGGTCATGATCCTGGAGTCCCAGGATCAAGTCCCACATCAGGCTCCCTGCTCAGTGGGGAGTCTGCTTCTCCCTCTGACCTTCTCCCTTCTCATGCTCTCTCTCTCTCACACATGAATAAATAATTTTTAAAAATCTTAAAAAAAAAAAGAAAATGTATACTAATTAGCAAAGAAAATTCGGTGTGTGTCATTTGATAGGAACTTGGCTAGCCATTCTCATACCATAAATTGGTTTAGAGATAGGAGAAGTCACTTATGCAAAACATCAGAGAGCAAGCTCTTAATGAAAGGCACGTGCTTTACTTCAACGCCAGTGAGTATTTCTCTGCCCTTTTTAGAGATCCATTTCTCAGGTATAAGTTGATGTAAGCTAGAAACTTGCTTTCTGACTAGAAAATGATTGGAGGGCGCCTGGGTGGCTCAGTGGGTTAAAGCCGCTGCCTTCGGCTCAGGTCATGATCCCAGGGTCCTGGGATCGAGGCCCACATCGGGCTTCCTGCTCAGCGGGGAGCCTGCTTCCTCCTCTCTCTCTCTCTCTGCCTGCCTCTGCCTACTTGTAATCTCTCTCTCTCTGTCAAATTAATAAATAAAATCTTTAAAAAAAAAAAGAAAAGAAAATGATTGGAATCTTATTCTGTTATTGCTTCTACTCTTGTTTCAATTTAGGGGGCTGCGTCTGGCATATTATAGGGGGTCAATGAATACTGACCACCCAGGTATTAGGCAGTTTTGTTCTTTCTTAAAAATTTTATCCAGGAAGAGTTTCACGGCTCTCTTCTCTTACCTCTCTACCTTTCAAAAAAATATTTGTGAACATCATCCTATATGCCAAGCATATTCTAGGCGCTGGAGAATGAGATCCCTATGTTCGTAGGACTTCTACTCTGGCAGGAGAGGTAGGGAGGTGGAAGATAGTCAACACAGAGAAGAAGATAATTCTTCCTCGTGCTTCATTTTACTCATGTGTCACACTTCAGCTCTAGTGCTCTTTGGCCTGATGGGATCTTGTCCTTCAGAGTGACCTTGCTTAGCGTTGGTGTTGCCTGAGTATGAAAAAGAGAGAGATTGCAAAGGAAGTTGGTGGATATCATGTCTCACCCAGAGCCCTGCCATTGGGCCAATCTGAGAAGATGATGGTTTATCGTTTAAAGACCATCTAACTACAGAAGAACAGAAAAGGTCCAAATAAAACAAAGAAATGCTTATGCCAACGGCTTTGCTCCCCCAAAGCCCATCTCTTTCTGACCCATTCAAGAGACATAACACTGAGTTACAAGATGGTATTTCCTTCCTCATCCTCCACAATGAGGCATGTCTCTGTGACACTAAATAGCTGGGCAGACAGGTCAATTCAGCTACAGAAAACAAACCCAGCAATGTTGTTTAGCATCAAATAGAAAGATAATATTTTTAACTGTAGTTTATTATCTTGGGGTGTTCTCAAATACATTTGTCTGTAACTCCAATTTCCTTCAAGAAAGAATAGGATAGGATTTTATTCTCATTCCTCTGTGGTTGCTGTGTCTCAACCATTAATAACATTTCCAGAAATAAGATCAAGGGCCATGGTGGCCCCATTTATTTAGAATGTACTAGGTTTTTTCGTTGAACTCAGTAAAAGTGTTTACTACAATAGCATGAGAATCATCTTATTACAGAAAAGACTAGAATCTGGGTTTTGCTGTCCTCAGCATCCTGAGGACTTGAAAACTTCAACTCCACTCAAAGTGAAACCATACTCTTCTGAAAGAATTTTGCACATAAACTTGCATTGTTGGGTAATGAGGGGTTGGAGTTATTTCAGCAGTTTTTCACATGAAGAAACAGCATTGGTTTGTGGTTGAAAGAAAGACAGGCTATTGTCACTGCTTGGGCTTCTAGAAAACTAAACTTCTGATAGACTAAAATTTGGCCTCCAGACTGATCAGTGATTTCTTTCAGAGTAGGCCCACATACTAGATAATTAAATTCGTTTCTTTGCAGAACCTCTTGTGGAGTCTTAGATTTGGAAAGAATCTTGAAGATCATTTAGTCTTAACTTCACCCCTCCTAAATCTGATATTTATGTCTCTTAAAGGACTAACTGTAGTTACAAATAAATCAACATTTGTGATACGTGAAAAAATGCATAGCACAGATATATGCAATGAGATTCATATGGAGAATCAATGGAGGAACAAAAAGATGCAAAAAAAAAATTGCAAGTGGCCAACTGTATATCAGCAACCCCATGGTGTGGGAGGTATATGCCGAAACTGGCGGACTCTATTTATTGCTTCACCATGACAATTAGAAATGAACACACCTTCTTTTTAAAGTTCTCAGCCAAACACATTGATGTTTACTTGCTGCCATTTTCCTATAACCTGTATTTCTTAAAGGTTTCTTAAAATCATCTACACAATTCATATGGCTTCTGAAATCTACACTTTGGCGTCATTTGGAAAGTATTTCCTTTTGCATAGGTACTTTGAGCATATGTACATTTGTTTAGTATTTAACACATCCCTAGTATCTACAAGAGACTTAGAAGCAATTGAAGTGGAATGTATCAAATGGCTTCTGTATGGTAAGGAATACAAGAAGTCTGAAGGGAATTTTACCAATAGTTTCCAAAAGTTGTAAAAATGTACATATCCTTTGACACTGCAATTCAACTTCCAGGAATTTATCCTAATGCTGCAGATCATAATAATAAAAATGAGAAGTAATCCAAATGGCCATACTAGTTGCTAAGCGAATTAACACTAGCTTGCTCTAACAAATCTCAGTGGCTTAACAAAGTCAAGTTTATTTTTCCGCTCTTGATACTATTGGAGGTGGTGGTTTGGTGGCTTTCCACATAGTGATTTAGGGATCCTGACTCCTTCTACCTTCTAGTCCTACTGTCTTTTNCTTGCTCTAACAAATCTCAGTGGCTTAACAAAGTCAAGTTTATTTTTCCGCTCTTGATACTATTGGAGGTGGTGGTTTGGTGGCTTTCCACATAGTGATTTAGGGATCCTGACTCCTTCTACCTTCTAGTTCTACTGTCTTTTCAGAATTTTGAAGCCCTCATCTAGACTCCTGCATTCATTCAACAGATGAATGAAGAGAGAGAGCAAAGAGGAATGCTTGGATTTGTTATAGGCTGGGTAGGCCTTACATTGTTCGAACCACATTTTATTGGCCAGAACCTGGTCATGTGGCCACAACTAACTGCAAGGGATTCTGGGAAACACAATCTCCCACTCTGCCCAAGAAGAGGAAACAGGATTGGTGAGCATCTAGCTGATCTCTGGCACATTCACAGGTTGGATTAACAAAGTATGGTATGTCCATAAACAGGATCCTTATGCAGCCATTAAAAATGAAGCTGTAGAAGAAGATTTAATGGAATAGAACAGATTTACACTGTGGTAAATGGAAAAGGTAGGCAACAAAGTATTTAGGTTATAATCTCAGCTTTGTCAAAAAATATGTTTTACCAAAAAATATGTATTTACAAGTAAAAATCCTAGAATATATACATTAGTGTTTCTTCCTGAATGGTGAGATACACCACCTTTTCTACCCTGTGCTTTTCTATATTTTCTCAACTTTATACCATGACTATGAACTACATTTTCTAATCAGAACAGTTGTTAAAAATAACTGCACCTTAGAATAGTGCTCTCTGATAGCAATATAATGGAATCATACATGCAATTTTAATTAAAAGTAAAAAGAATCAGGTGAGACTAATTTTAATAATACATTTTGTTTAACCTAAGATATTCAGTATTATCATTTCAACATGTAATCAATAAAAATTAAAATAATAAAAATTAAAATACTGTTGAAACTTTTTAATACTTATTTTTATTTATACAGAGTCTTTGGATATGGATATATCTTACATCGATAGCTGATCTTAATTTGGACCAGCCTCACCTCAAAGGCAATATTCACACCTGGCTGGCAACTACTGAATTGGTCAGTATCACCTGAGAGTGTGCTAAGTGATAGGTAGGGCAATAATCAGGTAGCTCAGAAGAGGGTAACACCTCACATGAGGATTGTAAAATGTTTCATGCAAGAAGTGGCTTTGGCATTGGGCTTTGAAGGATATTAATAATACCATCAATTACTGTGATACTGATCATACCTAACTTTTATTACATGCTTGTCATAGGTCCATCACCGTGCTACCACTAGGGGTCAGTAGAGAGCCGGAAACAGACTTTCTGAAGAGGGAGACCACCAGCAGCAGCATAAGCAGAGACCTTGGGGGAAGGTCAATACACTTGTAAGCACGGGGGTTGAGAGAGGGGTTGCAGAGGGATTGGAACAATTCAGCATTGAATTCTTAGGAAAGTAGCAGGAGAAAAAACAGAAGGTTAAAAGCCCCTTGAATGTTAAGGGAGGAACTTCATACCTAGTTCATTGAGAAAATGTGATAGTCATAACAAAAAACAAACAAACAAAAAAACCCACTCACTAAGTGCCCATTTTACAGATGAAGAAACTGAGGCATAGGGAGGTGAGGAAATGTCCAAAGGTCACACAATGTGTAACCATGTTTGGCAGAGCCTGGATTCCAACCCAAGCATTTCTGGCTCCCAAAGTCTATACCTTAACTGCTCACAATGACCACAGATTTTTGAACCAGAGACCCAGATTTACATTCCAGACTCTTCATTCTTTAACTGGGAGTTGAATCAGTTTCCTGAACAGCTAGGAGCTTCGGCTTCCTCCCCCATGAAAATGGGGTATGTCCTGCCAAACTAAAGTGTCATTGAACGAATGTAATGACACTGGGCACGGAAAGCACCAATTACACTGTCTGGCACAGAGTAGCTGCCGATAAAGCCTGGTTGGCCTGCGAAATGCCACTGGGAGCCATTTCAAGCTTTTAGGCAGGGGAATGGGATGATTGGACTTACACTTTAGGAAGATTTATGCTGGAAATACCTGTCTTCCTTGATTACTTGCCCGGAAGGATTGGAGCTGGAAGAGATGTGTTAGGAAGATATTGCAATAGTCCAGATAAGAGGTAACGAGGACCTGTGCTGGGACAGCAGCAGGGAGATTGCAATCGCATTATCTAACTGTAGGATATTAAAGCCAAAACAGGCCCTATGGAGAATAGAGTCCAGACTTAAATGACTTATCCAAGGATAAATCATGCAACTAGTAAAGTTCATCTAGTTCTCCCATTCACTGGTCTTTCCTTCACTCGGGGAGTGCTGATGTTAGAGCTCAACACCAATATTTTCACCTTTTCATAAAAAAAAAGTCTCAGTTTTGTCTAAATTGTATACTTTTTACTCTTCGATAGCATGCTTCTTATGGGAGAATCTCACGTAATCCTAACAATGGCAACTCTCCCCACTCCTAAAGGAAGGTAGGTAGACTGGAGTCAGACGATTTCCACATTACAGATAGGCAAACCAAGGCAAAGAGGAAGATGAATCTTATTTATGGTTCATATTCTCTCACATTTACTTCTAAATTAGTTTTTTTTAATTGAAGTTTGTTTTGGCTTTGAAGCGTTACTAAAATGTTGATACAGTGATGATGTTCATAAAATTTCATGTGAACAGAATGTCATGGGAACAGAAGGGCTTATATCTTTTAAGATTATTCAGATTTTAAAGGTTAATGAGTACAGTTCACTTGAAATCATGTGTAGAGGAAAACTATTCTGTGATCAACAGGAAATTGGATCTCCGAAGTTGTTTTGTCTTAAATATAGTGAATGAAGTTATACCTTGCTAAAAAAAATGTGTTGAGACGCTATCTCTTTCCATCACCCATCCACAGCGGACAAAAGAAACCAATGTTTATAAAATCAGCTTTCCTGCCTCGAGGAATGGTAAATTCTACCACAGGAGGGCGCAGGAAAGGGAAGATGCTTTTTCAGATTATCGACACTAGGTGGCGCCGCTCTGCCAGTTTTCTTTACGTCTGTTTTTAATTTCTCATTTTTTTATTCTTTTGTTTAGCAGCAATGTTAATGGAGTAGCTTAAGTCCTGTAAAGAAGCATTTTTATTTTTCTATTCTTTTCCTAATATGTCTGAGTCTGTCACGTATAAGTACATGCTTATATAATATACTTATATAAGTATGCTAGGTGAAGGAAAACTAGTTATTTATCTCTATATTTTATATACAGTGTACAGATTAGTTATATTTTGCTCTTGCATTAATTTCTAGGAAATTCAAGTATGGGTCCAAATTGAGTTTTCCTTTGTGGTCTGTCATTGTCTCAGATTCTTTAGAGTTTCATGGAGATTTCACTTTAGTTTGATTTCAAAAGGGACATAATTCTGAATCACATCAGAGCTACTGAAATGTAACATAACTCAAATACCGGAAAGAAAAATAGGTATCAATAAAGGAATTGAAAATGAATTCTCCCATTTGGGTTTATGTAAAAAGGAATTCTGCAGCATAATTTAGTCAATAAGTTGTGTTTGGCAGCCTTTGGAGTTCAAATTCCTACCTACAAAAATAAGAACGTTCCTCTAAATGTCCTCTAGGATCTCCTTCAAGTTGGAACACCTATGACCTTATGAGTTTGTCAACAGAGCTGTGCCACCTGCCTGCCCCAAACACCATTCTTAAACCTGTGTGCATAAGCTGTATTGCTAAAAAAAAAAAAAAAAAAAATTGGGTAATTTTTTGTGGCACAACAATGTATGCAGTCATGAGCCCCAGCTAGCTTTTCAATCGATGTTACTAGACTGGAATTGCTGTGAGAATGGAGTCATCCCACGGAGGAGTAAGCTGACTGCTCTGCAGAATCACACCCTTGGGATGAACTGGTTCAGCGTGATGAATCTGCCTATGGAGAGACTTTGAATCCAGCACTGGCTGGGAGAGGCTAAACCAGGAATGAGTAAGTAGGCATTGAACCCAGTGCTAGTCACCACGGTGGCTAGGCGGAGAAGTAAAAGGCCAGGCACAGCGTGGCTCACAATCCAGGGGTGCGGCACAAGTTGTCTGTTATTGGGGAGTTGGTAATTGTGGGGAGTAAGTACCAAATAAGATCGGGTCTGTGCTCTGAACTCTGGTTTGGGCCTAAACCCTGCCCAAAATTTGCCCACGGTCGTCATCCTGAGAAGTGATATTAAGTCACCACCGGGGACCAGCTGGGTGTAGGGAAATCAGCCAAGCTGCAGTGGGGAAGAGCAAGGAAGGGCCAGAGAGAGATAGTAGTGAAGTTCCTTAACATTCTCTGCCACCTGGTAGCAAATGTTAGATGTCATGATCAAAGGGGTAATATTTTCCATGAAATAAAGACAGTGACATAGACATAAATGTATGAGGTCCCCACAGACCTTCAGCAGTCTGGAAACGGGTGACATCCGGAAGTCTGCAAGGTAATAGACAGAAATGGAGTAAAACTCCTTGGGCCACAGCATCCTTGATGATGTCCACTATGGTTGGTAAAACCTCCAGTGTGAGCTCATCAAAACAAGTGGTGTGTATGGAACCCCTTCAAACGCCATTGTTGGCAATATGGGGCACTCTTTTCTAAGCCCTTATAATTACAGGCAGAGACACCTACGCATCTTCAGGCATGCTATGCCAACCACTCATCAAGACAGAGTGGCCAAACGAGTTGTTAAAGGCCATGAAACATACTCATGTTACCAAAAAATAGGGCAAATTTGGAGTCATTTTATACTTGATGTCACATAGGCCTTGGAGCACACCGTATGAACAAATTTTCTAACTCGTGTAGAGCTACTTACTTGAAGAAATGGCTGAATCTTGTAAAAATAGAGTAGGCCTGGGCCTCCCTGAACCACTCTGCACCTGTGAGTGATGAGCCCTGCAAGCTCTCTTGGGGCAGAGCAGATGGGGTGGTGGGTAGGCTGGAAATTGGAAGTGAATGGGATCGAACCGGACTCTGGAGGCCAAGACAGTGAAACAGGGAAAGGAAGAGAGATGAAGCCACAGATACTCAGGTCAAAAAGTTCATGAACCAAACCTTTGTAAATCAGGGATGGCTCATTTAGGTTCACGATGGCGGTCATACTGGCAGTCGCCAAAGGTGTGGGACTTCCTAGCGATCAGCTGGCCTTCTTTCTTCCACTACTGTCCTAAAGCAGTGACTCCCAAATGGTACTCCTCAGCACACCAGCACTCAGAGATGTTAATGGGTGGGGAGAACAAACGATTCAGCATCACTTTATTTTGGAAAATGCTGGATTAAACAAAGTAAGCAAATTTCTTTCCTGCTTGGAGGCTTTAATATGCCACCATATATTGTAACTCCTTAAAAGAAGGACTTGTCATATAGTATTTCCCAGACTTTTTGGGTTTAGGACCTATTTTATTTTATTTTTATAAAAATATGGAACACTTTATGGATTTGCCTGTCATCCTTGGACAGGGGACCATGCTAATCTCTGTATCATTCTAATTTTAGTATATGTGCTGCCAAATGAGCACTGGACCATTTTAAAATTTTTATTTTATTTTATTTTTTATTTTAAAGATTTTTACTTATTTATTTGAGAGAGAGTGATAGCATGAGCAGGGGGAGGGGCAGAGAAAGAAGGAGAAGCAGGCTCCCCCCTGAGCAGGGAGGCAGACATGGAGCTTGATCCTAGGGCCCTGGGATCACGACCTGAGCTGAAGGCAGACCCTTAACCCACTGAGCCACCCAGGTGCCCCTGGGCCTTTTTTTTTTTTTTAATATCATGGAGTATCTCAAGACAAATGTTCCGAGAAACCCCTCTTGGAAAACAATATCCTAATGTATATTAATTTATTTCAGAATAAATTCTCTAGCAATTTTCAATGTGAAATTTTCAGGATAAAAGAGTTGCCAGAGAAGTGAAAGATTCATTGAACCAACTTTTTTGGTGACATGCAAGCCACTTTTGGTGTTCTTTTGATTCATTTATTTGAATTATTTGTGTGGGTAGACTCTTAAAAGTCACAGTGACCCCTAACTTCAGATGATTTTTCTCACGGGCAATGGCGTGGAATTAGCTCTGCATCCCTCCAATTAGGCCTTGCCCAAATGGTGCCACCACCTTGGAACCTGGTGTCATTGTGGCTGTCAGTCTCACCATATCCATGCTATGAGAATAAGAAGAATAAATACAGTTCCTAATTTCCAAGTCAAAGACAGTGTGAATTGATATTACACAGTAAAATGCAATGAGATTAAATCAATAACATCTGCAATAAGGCATAATGAAGGTAAAATTATATCTCTGGCTTCCTGAACAGCTGTGAATCTATTTTTAATGATCCTCATTTTTGGCAGTCAGCTAACAACTTCTAAAATGTCCTAGAAATTGGATTGTTAAGCAGATGAGCACTGCAGTGGCTCAGAATGTCATTAATTTCAGCTGCCTTACCCATCTGCATGGGCGAGATGGAGGCATCATGAATTCACTCCCCCCCATCCACCCCACTGAGCACCCCACTAACCGGGCCTTGGGTGGCCCCAGCAAATACCGGCTACAGCAAGGCAGGAGAGCTGGGGGGAGAGGGGCTCCTGGGAGGATCATGGGCTGTTGAATGATGGAGAAAAAGGAAAAAGTCCTTGTTTTTGTGATGCCACTTGCAACTCATAATTGGATTTCAAGTCTACCTCGCGCTATTGGAACCTCATAATGCCACAGAGAACAGACATTCTAATGGTTCCCTGTTTACCAGTGGGGCACTTTGGTTCCATGAGATTGCTCTGCCCA
The DNA here is from genome assembly GCA_002007465.1 of Ailurus styani. NCBI lineage: Eukaryota > Metazoa > Chordata > Mammalia > Carnivora > Ailuridae > Ailurus > Ailurus styani. The sequence continues at coordinate 1,356,314 of LNAC01000369.1, read as the reverse complement.
GGACTTGGTCAAGGTCACACCACCAGCAAGTGCAGGAGCCAGCACTCAACCCTGGTCTTCTCATTCCAAAGCCAGGGCCCTTTCCATGGCCCAGCAGGTCCTCTGCTCATTGGAATAACAACCGTAGGAAAGGTACCATGAAAACTTTGAAATTGAAGAAATGTGAACATTTGGGATTATCCATGTTTTTCTTAGCTGCCTGGCACCATTGTACTTTGCTGTAGCTTTAACCAGAAGCCATGTCTGGGAAACAGACAGCTGATCCCTTTGGCTAATTGTTTCGAGCTCACTTTACTTCTCTGGCCTGGCAGGGAGAGGGGAGTGGGGGGTAGCACCCCACACTTTGCACACCATTGCACTTCCTGCACCCCACAGAAAGAGTCTCAGATTCCCAAGTCAGGCTTACTTGCTAGGAGGCTCGGGAGGCCCCAGCCTAAACTGTGTTCCAGAAGACTGAAGCTAAGATTCAGAATCCCATTCAGATTCCATCTTTGCCTGGGTGAAAGCTGATAGGAGGAAGATGAATTCCTTATTCTCTTCCCCACCCTGAGAAGCCTACAACATTAAGAGAGAAGATTTTTGTGCAGAAGACAAGGCTGCAGCTAAGTGAAGCCATTAGGTGATGGGACTGACCCCACCGCCTGACTTGGTCTCAGCAGCAGGGGCTGATCCTTTGATCTGAGATACCAGACAATCAAGAGGGTAATGGTGCATGGGTAGAGACTGTGCTATGACATGGTTTGGCACTGGAGAGAAGAGCTTGGCTCCAGGAGGGTCAACTGTGACAGAGGGTTATTGGGTACAAAAGTATAAATGAGTACCTTTGTTCAGCAAAGGGATTATCTCTACTAAGCAAGGGGACACCTTCCAATGGCCAATGGCTGACATAATGGTCAGGGAGGCTGTAAGGAGAGAAGTAAAATGGAGGGGAGGGGGTTTTGTGATAATGAAACATCGTACGCCACTAACGATGAACACAATGCCTGGTATGCTAGAAAACTGTGCTTGCTCCCAAAGATAGCAGGGAGATGGGAAGGATTTTGGTTCATGCAAAGGTGGGCAAATGATGCTCAGAGGAGAAGGAAGGGGAGATCTAGGGAAAATGGAAGAGCTGGCATTCCTAGGCCAATGGGGCTGGGGTGGGCAAACCCCAGGGGCCAGGAGGCAGAGTGCACTGAGCGAGAGGGACACAGGGGCTGTCATGTGCCAGGACAGGCTTGACATGCTAGAGGATCAGTGCACCTCCCAGCACACAGGGGAGTGACACATCTCACCCCCCAGCAATCCTCTCCATTGGGCTCTTCCATGGAGATTAATGAACAAGGTAGATATTTTGTCATGCTCTAAGAGAAGCTCTTAAACAGGAACAGCTAACTGGCTTGTCTGAGAAGCACACACATTGACCTTCAAGTGTTAGCTAGAGGACACAGCCTTCCACTGCACAATGAGCTCGTGATCAGTTATGCAAACCTCACGCCTTCACTGTTCATTGATGCGGGTTCAATGTCAGGTTAGCAAGTAGGTTGTCCCCTACGTGTTGACTTCTGGTGTTGGCTTCCATCATGTTCAGAAGGACTCTGAAGCCAGACCCAGGTTCACGGGAAAGAGTGTTGTGTTCAGTTAGTGCAGTCTTCCCCGGATGAGCCAGAAAGGGGAGAAGGCCCTGGATCTCTACTCTCCTACTGTGTCCCAGGAGGGGCTCTCACTTTACATGGAGCTGGTCCAAGTGTCAAAAAATCAAAGGAACCTCAGACTCACAAGTGAGGGGAATGAAATGGAGGAGAGCTTCCTGCCAATCTCAAAACCCACTTCCATTTCAGGTTTCGGAAGCATCAGGGGTCAAATTTACTGCTAATGAAGTTATTTGAAGGAATAGAGTCTCTGAAGAATGGTTCAGTAGAAGCCAGAAGGGCAAACTCAGTTGCCCAGTTAAACTGACTTAAAGTTAAGGGTCAGGGAATTGAGATGACTCCTCCTGCATTCACTGGATGTTCTTTTCCTGCCGCATCCTGAGCGGTGGGGGAGAAAGCAATGCAGAAGGAAGAAGGACAACAGAGATATGCACGCACACACACATACAGACACACACAGGATATAGATCACACACAGGTCAAACACGTCACATTTGCATATGCATACATGCATATAGACCATACACATCATGTTGGCCTCATCTGTGTGGTATACCCAGGAGAACAATGCACAGAATCAAGCTCCAGAAACCGCCTTTCCTTGCAGCCTGGGTTGGGTAGCTGCTACCTTCGCTAACTAAAGTGATAGGACAAAAGGCAGTGGACCAACTCCCAAGATTAAAGGGCAGCCCCCTGTTGGTCAGATACATAGAAACCCGCTTCCAGGTAAGTTGTGACTCCCTGGCACGTCGGAGGGAAGGCCACGAACTTGGGGAAGCACTTGGCTTCTGTGGGTCAGAACCTTGGCTCTTGGTGGTGCCTGCAACCCTCGATTACTTCTAAGAGGACCTGCAGGGCTGGAGTAAATTAAAAAGCAGAGATTAACAATATCTTAAATGAGAAGTATCCTGCTTTCTGAAGTACTTCTGCCTGTTAATATCGTTCTCCGAATGATAGCTTCTTAATAAGTGTCATTTCACTGGTAACATATTGTCACGCCAATAAACAATGGGATTTGTTGTTAAAAAGAAAAGCCACACGGAACATCTGCATGGCTAATTTACCTTGTGTGTTGGAATTGCTAAGGACTGAATTGCTAAACCCAGGCTCCTGGGGGCACAAATTGCACCAAGAGATAGGCTGTGGGTCTGGGAAGAAGGGCCCAGCATTTAGGGTTGGGAGTTAACAGGATCAGGGGGTCACCATTCCTCTTTCTGGCTCAGGAGCAGACATCAATAATCACACAGGAAACGGAACCTCAAAATTGTTCTGCAGACAGCACCCTAGCCTTCCCTACAACCCGAGAGTTGACACAAACACAGTGAAACCTATTTGCATTTAGGGGACTTATCTGCCTACTAAATCGGGTAGTTTATTATGCGCTCTTCAAAGAATGACAAGAAGTCTCCTTAGATGTTACTTTTGCTGCTCCCAGTGGCTGAGATTGGAGACCATCCTCCCTAAGTAATTAAACAACAATGGCTTATTAAGTATTTTGAGTCCTTTGCCCTTTTTCCTGGATACCCTCCAAAGTGGAGCAAGGTAGGGATTCTTAATGGGGTCTGTGAACCCCCAAGTGACCCATATGTATAATTTGAGGGTCTTTGATCTCAGATGTATAAAAATACGTGTATTTCTATTTTCAATGCCTTCTAAATGAAATTTAGCATTTCCCTAATAATGAGTGTCTGCAAGAAAGCAGCATTAGTATCTGTGATTTTGTCACTAACAGAAATCACAGATTTCATATCCCATTGCAGTTGTGGCGGACATTGGGTAGGACCACATGTTCATCACGACTCTGAGATGACAATAGGGCTCAGGTCAGCTGCTAGGTACTGTTCTCTAATGTGCCATTCTAGAAGCTCAGGTAGTACTAGATCACACATTTGTGAGTTTTTTCAAAGAATATTTTGGTAACTTCATTTTGATATAATTGGTCTTGTTATTTCATATACGTTATTTTATATACTAAAAACATGATTCTGGAAGAGATTCTGTGAACAGAAAGGACCCTGCCTTCAGATGAGGAAGCTTCGGCTCCAGGCCTTGCTCAACATTTTTGTCAAGCCCTCTCTTTTTTCTTTTTGCCTTTTTTTCTCAACTGAGAAAAAGTTGAGATAAAATGCATAGAACATAAAATTTACCATATTACGGTGTACAATTCAGTGGATTTTTAACATATTGATGAGGTTACACAACCACGACCACCCTATTATTCCAGAACATTTTTCATCACCCCAAAAAGTAGCCCCATCCTGTTTGTAGTCACCCCCAACGTTCTCTCCCTCTGGCTGCCGGCAGTCACCAATCTGCTTTCTGTCTCTGTGGATTTCTCGAGTCTGGACACTACCTACAAATGGAGCTATAAAACATGTGACCTTTGGTGCCTGTCTTCTTTTGTTCTGTGTAACATTTTGGGGGTTTGTCCCTGGGGTAGCACCTATCAGGGCTTCATTCCTCTTTATGACTGAATAATATTCTATCGTATGGATGTCCCATGCATTGTTTTCATCCATTTGGCTGAGCTCTTTATCAGTCTTCATTGCTACACTTTCCAAATGAAGAGATTAGGGCAGATCACGGCTAAGAGTGCTGTGAAAGGTGTAAGCCTGATGATTCACAGACCTGTATCCCTGGGGCAAGTAATAAATAAATAAATAAAAATTATGTTTTTTAGATGAATTCTACAGCTTAATGTAGTATCCCTATTTAGTTTAAAATGCACCTTTTCTATTAATTACAAAAAAAAAAGAATTCTTCCTGCTTTCCAACCCTGATTTCGTTCTCCCTTGTAGACTCTGCTATGCTGTTTTGCATAAAGCTCCGCTTAGATTGGTTCCAAGTCTCCTATCCTCAAAGATTGGCCTATCAAATTCCTGGGCAAGCATTTTTAAATTTCATCTGTTCGTATCCACGAAAAAAAAAAATTTTTTTTAATTGATCTGGAGATCTTCATTAATTTAAGCCTTGTGGGTAAACAGTCTAAAACTGATGACCACTCTTTCTTCTCCAGTGACGTTCACAGCTCCACAGCAACCACCAAACTGTGATGGGCTGGACCCACGAGGAGGGGACTAAATTTTTTGGAATGCGGTCGACAGAAAACTCCTTTTTAAAAATTGATGGTGTGCTGTATGCCCTAGGGAACAATTCAAGGTCTCATCCTAAGGTTCTCACTCTGCCACTCTCAATGCTTAATTCTGGAAAAAAGAAATTTCACCTGTCACTTTAAAATTTCAGCAGATGTCTACAGCTTATTTCCACAAGCCTGTAAAGGATCAGAAAGATAAAGGAGGAAAGGGCTCACGGAGATAAGGGACTGGCAATAAATCCTCAGACTGCGTAAGTAAAAAGTACTGTTAACGGAGTTTCTTTGAGGACCTGAGACCCCTTCCTAACTCATTGACTTTCACTCTTGTCTTTATTAGATTATAAAACAGCGAGTACTAACTACAGTCAGATACAACACAAAGGCTTCTAAGGCAGCACCACAAATACATATTTAATGTGAGAAAAGCCTGTAAATTACATATTATGTTATTCAGGTTTGTGCTATCACCCATCCCCCACATGCATAATAAAAAAAGGAACATGCTATGTTTCATCCCCCCCCCACCTTTCTTGCCATCAGCTGAGCCCTGTTTTGCTTTCAGCCTGTTCCTTTGTTACATAACCACACTTTCAATCCATTCTTTCATTCCCTTCCAAGTGCTTTCCTTCACACCCACGGTGTCTGAACCTCATTACACCTTCCAGCGCACAGTGCTGAAGCATTTACTGCTCTCAGCCCAGCACATTCTTTGCTTGCAAATGTTTCAGATTCTTTTCCTTGGGAGATAAACCAAGAAATCTGCAAATTCATACCTAATCTGTCATAGCCCTGTCACCCGATGCAATCCCCTCCAAACAAAATCCTTTTGGTGAGAGGAAGACAATACCCCGGTTTCATAAATAATTTTTCCCACCAACCTTAATCTGCTGTCTATGAATATTAATGAGTCTCATCGATTCATGTCTCCATTTTATGTCCAATATTAGACACCTTCCCAGAAAGCTCCCTGTCAAGGTTGCAAAGGAACCTATCTCACTTTCACATTAAATTAGCAAAATAAAAAAGGACAACTTCTTTGGCTTGTAGATTTCAAGAGGCACTGCCTTGAGCCCTGAATTGGCCTTTTATGCTGTTGCCAAATTAGAGGTCAGTTCTGGCAGGAAGGGGAGCTAGGTCGGTCGCCTCCGTTCTTTTTTTGTCTCTTCCAGGCAGGGTTGGCCTGGTGAAAAGATTTCAGAGACTCATTAAATGTGTTTCTTCCACCAATCTCAATTCTTTTGCTTGCTTGCTTGCTTGCTTGCCTTTTTTTTTTTTTCCCAGTGTCTTCCTTGTTGGGTCTAGGTCCGAATTTTTTGTGACATTCTGTTTCCTTTGGCTATTCTTGCTTTTAAATTTTCTGCATACAGACCACAGATTAACTGGGATTGGTTCCAGGTTGCTGCTGGCCTTTAGGAAATCTAGGTGAAAATTAGGAGAGTGTTCTTCTGATGGACCAATCAGAAAGTACCATTCCCTCCAGATGGACATAGGAGAAAAAGGAGCTCCTTTTGGGTGAACATACATGTGTAGCAGGACCCAGGGTCTGGTGAGGGGAGGGGGCACTGCATGTCAGCACCTACTCTCTTTCCTCCTGGCTTCTTGGCTGCTTTCTCTATTAAATCTTTCACTTATCTCCTTTAGCTGGTTTCTTGGCTCCAGAATGTTTGGGGAACACCAGAGATTTGCCTTTTATGCTTAGATCCTTCTTAACTGCAATCCACCCTTTTCTTCTTTACTCATTTTTGCAGCATTAATGTTAAACTCCTTGTTTATCCGCCAGGTTTTCCTGGAGCACCCTTAATTCATCTTCCCATCTTTGAGCAATTTGAGTTGGAATTCAAATGATATCCTTAAGTTTTTCATTTATTTGGTTGGTTGATTTTTTTAAATACATGCTTTCATATGTTCAAAGACTTGCTTGCTGATAGCATTATTTGTTGCTTAAATGACAAACATATGGCCAACTGCCAGAGGAACTATGTTATTTGAGGAGGTCCAGGAAGCCCAATCTAGGTCTAACTATACCCCTCCTTGCTTGCCATTCATGCCTAAAATTCTACCTTAAAGCCATATTCTTTTGGATTAAGTAAAGGCAGCCCTGTTGTGATATACTACACTTGGAAAGAACTAAGTAGATGGCATCAGTCTTTGACACTTTAGTGAGAATTAGTTTATCAAATCCTATCCCAAGGGCAGCTGTATGGGAGAAGAAAGATGGTTTGGGGCATGGAATGTACTAACCCCCTAGTGGGCAGGCCTGACTAAGCTGGCACAATACACCTTGAGCATATTGGTCACTTTTAGGGATTCTGAAGAACACGAGAGAAACACTTCCATTTGCCATGTTTTTGTCTAGAGTAATACCAGGGTAGCTCTAAGAGATCTAACTTAGCACCAACTATTCAACAGTATTGACATTTCCCAATGTGACTAAGGGTGAGACTCTTTTCATTAATTTGCTGGAGCCGCTGAGAATTCAGATTCCTTCCTTGGCCCTACACCAATCACTTCCTGTTTTGACTGTGACATTTAGTATACAGATGGAACTTCCTTGAAGGTCCAGGGTTGGTGATGTTAGCAGGGCAGGATACACACATTGAAGGAATTCATTTCTCACATGAAAGATCTGTGGAAAGATCTGTGGGAGACCAGTCATAGGCACCAAGAATATTGAAGAAATAAGGGTCCTTAAAGACCATCATTGGTCTAGTCCTGGGCCTCTCAAAGTGGGCTACTCACACATCTAAGGGTACAAAGCCAGGAGTTATACATAAATTAAACAGGGTGCATCTTCCTGGAGTGTCCTTTCACTAGATAATAACAAATTTAAAATGTTAGTTTAAAAATTTTTAAAAAGATTTTACTTATTTATTTATTTGACAGAGAGAGAGAGAGAGCGCACAAGCAGGGGGATTGATAGGCAGAGGCAGAGGAAGAGGGAAAGCAGGCTCCCCGCTGAGCAGGGAGCCTGACTCCGGGCTTTATTCTAGGACCTGGGGACCACGACTTGAGCTGAAAGCAGACACCTAACAGACTGAGCCACCCAGGTGCCCCAAAATGTTAGTTTTTTTAAATTAAAACAAGCATGATTATACTGCGGAATACAGCAGTCACGGGAATTTGAACAGATACCAAGGAAAATGAATACATGATCACAGAAAACAGACCTTAGATCATCTAGGCTTGTATTTTCAGAAATAATTTTGCATCAGAATCACCTGCAGAACTTCCAATGAAACTTCAGAACAATTCTGATGCCAGTCCCCTTTCCAAATGGATTGTAATACACTGATACTTCTCCAAAGCTCCTCTGGTGATTTGAAGGTACAGCCAGAGTTGAGAACCACCAAATGTGTGCCCAGCTAAGGCTCAGGGGGTGAAGTGATGGACCCAAGATCACACAACTCATTTATATTTGGTGTTTTCAGCCAGTGTTCTAGCTATGATATACTTCTCAATAAGATCATCTGCATAATTAATGGGTCTGGTGCTAAACAGAAATGCAAATCCCTTGTTTTAAGTTGTTGAGGATTTTAGGACAGCAACAGCAGAACATTACCAAGCACAGGGTCCTTCCAGGAGTGCGACCCAGTGCGCATGCCCATGACGTCCGCCCTGCCCCTCAAAAAGCCTGAAGAGTCTATTCAGCACTGTAGCCACCTTAAAACAGCGGGACAGATCTACAGGATGGGGAGGAACAGTGCCTTCCTCTACATTTCCTAGTTTATGGGGTCAGTTAATGCCCACGCGGGCACGCACGCACGGACACACACAGACACACACACGGGCCTCTGGCAGAAGTGGTTAGCAGAAATTAAATGAGATTTTTCTAGTGTGCAAGCATGTTTGCTTCTTCATCTAAATTGAGAATGAAACTGTCAGCTTTTGACTCTGACCTATGTTGGATGGATTATAAAGTCTAGCTTATACTTTCTCCCCAAACCACAACCCCCTCCCCGTCCCTGCACAAGTTCTCATACTCCTAAATCTTTGTCTGGAATTGTAGACTCAGACTAAGGATAAGCATTTTATCACATTTGACCATCAGTGAGTGAGTGATTGAGTCTCTGCAATAAACGAGTGTTGGTTGTGTTGGGGCGGGAGGGGTTGGGAAGGAGAGGCCACCATCCCCCGCTCCGACAGCAGAGGAGGGAAGGCCCGCAGAGCGTGATCCACGATCCGACGGCAGAAGCTGGGCAGAAGCCTCACACCGAGGAGGCCGTCCTCTGCTGGAAGGGAGGACGCACACTCCGCTGGATGAAGACCTCTGTGAGGGGCCGCGGCAGATGTGCGTGTGAAGTCCGGGGCGGGGGGGGAATGTGGGGAGGAGAGAACCAGGCAAACTGCTGGAGGAACTGAGAGTGCATTTGTTCTCTTGAGAGTCCGCAGCCGGGCAAGGTACGGAGAGTTAATGAACCAAGGGGAGGATGGGGGACGCCAGGGAATTCAGAGCAAGTGAATGAAATTCTCATTACATCGCCACTGGAATTAATATGCAAGCTTTCCTCTCTCCCAGGCCTTCTTTCTGGCACTGCTGCTCTGAAGTATTGGGGGCCAACGATGGAGGAAAACCCTAGAGAAAAGCAGGTGATTGATTCATGTTCCTGGGAATTTGCATCCAACCCCGTAGCTGTGTCAGATGGAGACTAGAGCACTAGAGCCCGCGAGACTGGGGGAGCTTTCTGAAATCCCCTGAAATCAGTAGGCGTCCAGCCCCGAGAGTGAGGGCGCTTTGGTCAGATGGGTGCGGGAGGACCCCCTCTTGCTTGCCTGGACAGCCTCCTCGATGCCAGACCCCCATCTGTATCTGATTTCCTTGGGCTTATCCCTTAACAATGTCTGGAGACATGCATAAAAACGACAAAGCGTTCATCGAGACTTAGAAAAGCCGCATGGAGGAATACACTCCTATCGGCGTGTTAAGTGTAGAACTGCAGGCCACGCACACGTGTCGGGAGGAGATTACACAAACCAAGCACCAGCCCTGCAGGGAGGGTCTTGGCGCAGCCGGGGTTGCAGGCTCTCCGTTCAGGCGAACTTGAGTGTGCTGCTCCCTCCTCTGTGTAATCAGAAGCCAAGAACATAACCTCTCTTAGTCTTGTCTTCTCCAACTAAAAAGAAGTTGCATCAAACACCTATTTCATAAAATTGTCTCGAGGATTAAATAAGGTGGTGTAGCTGGGAAGGTTTCCGCACGGAGCAGAGTGGGTAATCGGTGTTTGTACGTGTGTCATATGCAGTACGCTCCTAGTTGGGATTCAGCATCAATCCTTTCTTCTTGCTGCCCTCACGCTGGGAATTAATGAAAACCTTAGCCAAGAGTGACTTAAAAAGGAGATGCTTTGGGCCAGGTTCTGTTCTGCCCTTTTAACACATTCTTGCCGTAATTGTGCGTCCTTGGCCGGCCTTCTATGCGCAGCAAGCCCTTGGCCACGAAAAGGGCTAACAGAATGGGCATCCCTTCCACAACAAGACAGACTTCTCAGCCTCTGTCTCCTGCCGTTGGCAAACGTTACATTGTGAGTTGACACTGCAGTCCCGATTCGCTTCCTGATCAATCTGGACAGTGCCAGAAAATGAGGCCGTTCCTTTCCTTTCTCCCGACGTGTGTCCAGTGAAGTGACCCCAGATTCATCTCTCAGAGTTAGTTATCTTTGAGCAGCATAAGAGAGGACTCGTGAACTTCTCCGGGGCTCCATGCCCTTCCAAGATGCACCTTTGAGCATTTTGTTGCAAAATGAGAAAGTAAGGACAATGAAAATTAAGTTTTCTTCAATAAAGCTTTCGATTGAAGGGCCGTCCTCTATGCTGTGATGATGGTTTACTTATGTTTTTGGTATCGAGATGTGCTTTGTGTGTGTATAAAACAACAGAGGAGCTGAAAGTGGTTAGATTTTATGCCCTGACTTGGGAAAAGAATAAATAGGCAAACCCATGTTTCCCCCCATTACCACCCAATGTAAAAAAAAATAATTTTACTGGCTCATGAAATAAGAAAGCTGGAAACCACTGATACAGACCACCCTGGTAGTTTAGGGAAAGAAAATAACTTCCAGATTAGCAGCTACCTGGAATATTTTCCCCCAGACTGTAGACCCCTGGGCTTTTGCTGCATAAATTATGTCACATCTCCTATAAGTGGCAAATATGGCAAATGAGGGTAAAAAGGGCTCTATGAGAGGTCATGGGTCTCTCCAATAGACCAACTATGTGCTAGTGAGGAGGGATGTCAGGGCAAAGGTGCTGTCCCCGTTCCCACGAAGGAAGGTACAGCCCCTCCTTCGTGCAAACAGCTCTGAGAACATTTGCTGCTGTGCTGATCCAGCACTTCCAAAATACTATGCTAATATTTTTAAAAATGTCTAAATAAAACGTCTTTTGTTAGAGTTTCGACTTCAACCTGGTTTTGTTTGAGCTTGAGAGACCCTTTTTTTGGTGAGAGTCCAATATCGTAAAATTATTCCTTTTATTATTTTAATCAGCAGGTCCCAAATTTCACTAGTCACGAGGTCACACTTCTAATAACATCTTTTGAATTATGCGATGTCTTGTCCTATCTTCTTGTGTCTGCCAATGCTGCCTTGGCAAGTATTTCTAGACCTCTCTGAGAGGAGCGAGACAGTTCTCCAAAGATTTCTTAGGGGTTACCTGATGCTCCAACCAGCTGTTGGGCAGCCCCCCATGGCCCCAGGTCACACCATCCCATGGCCCCAGGTTATTCCACCCTTCTAGGCCTTTCCTATCAGGCGTTGGTCTCCTCCTTCCTCTCTTCCCTTACTAGGCCCTTGTGATTAATTTCTGCTGTCCTCTCCTGGAATGACTGCTTGTTCAAATCCTTGTCCTCCAAGGTTCAGCTCAAATCACATTTCCTCTAGGAATTCTAAGATCCTTAGTATATAAATAGCCTCTTTTTCTCATTCTCCTGCTGCATTTTGTACCCCAACAATCCAAGGTACACGTAATGAATACCGAAATGATTATTTATATGTTTATCTTCCTACCACTTCTAGCCACCACGTGAGTTCCAGGATGCAAGGTCTAGATCATATTCATTTTTTTTTTTACTCACCAAAGCACTGGCTCCATATATTGAACCTAGTAAGTCTGGTACATACTGGATAAAACTGAATTGCCTGAAATTCTCACTAAGGTGTAAATGACTGATTATCATACCTCCCAGAATGTATAGAAGAAAAACTTTGTTTCTCCAAATAGGAATATTGGCCTCAATTAGTCCATGGAGGGAACAGACAGTTCTTGAACCTTTCAGGAAATCATGGAGGATGGATAGCCTCAACAGCACTCAAGTGGGTGAAGGGCCAAAGAAGCATGTGAGTTCCTGACAAGAATCCCCACCGTGTCTCCTACCAATCACTCCAAACAACGACACTGGCAGATTTTGTACAATATCAGCCTTATTTAACCAGCCATCATTTCCTCTTAAAAAAAAAGAAGAAGAAGAAGAGTTAAGGTCAAGTAGAAAAAAAAATGGCTTTGAATTAAAATCTTAGCTTTTCTTTGAACATCCAGATGATTAAATGAGATCCAGACGAAAGCAGGCAATTTCCAAAAAATAAAACCCAGCCGGGGGTAGTGCATTCACTCATGCTTCTACCAGTAACCCCGTGGTAAAGTAAAGTTATGATTGATTCGGGGAGAATTATGGCTATTATAAACTGTAATCAGTGGTGGATGAGAATAATTACACAGGGAAAGGGGGGGAAAGCTGAAACATGGCTGAGCAGTGTTCTGATGGATGGGGAAGTCATTTCCTGGCCGTTAATGACTGATTTTTCAACAGTCAGCACACAAGCTTTAATCCCAGAGGGGAGAAGGAGAAAGAAATGGCCACGTTATTAAGGATGCTACTGACATAACCTTCCTAGTTTTAATCTGAATGTAGGTGAGGCCTGTCCCCCTGTCTGTCCTTGCTTTTATTCTTGCTATTGCAGACATACCCTCTGGCGGAGTGAGGATAGGGCTGGCCTTTGTCTGAGAGACACCAGAAAGAGTTATGGCTGTACACAACCAAACCCCCAAAATCGTGGTGGTGGGATATGGAGTCAGGGCATCAGAACTGTAAGGGCCACAGAAATCACCTAGTCTAGTCTTCTTGTTTTGTAGGTGATCCCCGAGAGGTGAAGTGACTTGAAGTGTCTGAGTCACATGACTGAGGGACTTTAAACCTGAGCGGAGATTGCCCACACAGGACCAGAAGGGAGACTGGTTTTGTCACAGAGGCCTGATCAGATCTCTGAGGGACACAGCTTTGCTAAACCCATTTCGATACTGGCACCAACTCAGTCACTTGCCCTCTGAGACAGGCTCTGGGGTCCCATATTCTGCCTGCAGAAGTTGTTACTGGGTGAGGTTACAAGAGGTCTGGGAGAGCGTGGGCCTGTGGAATGAGCTATTTTAGTTTACAGATGAGCAGTGAGTCCTCTAATCTGTGACCCTAATGGAGGAAGGGAGGGAGCAAGGGAGAGATTGAGGGAGAGAGAGAGAGAGAATGCAATTTATCTTATTTGCAGCCATAAAATAGGAAAAGTGATGGAAATAGACTAGAAGTCATAAAACTGTGTAAAGCAGGACAGCCAGAGTCGGTTGGTGACAGACACTCCCCTTCAGAACCCTGTGACTTTGAAGAGCCTTTCTAATAGCTTTGTGAAGTACTGGGTTTCTCTCTGCTTCCAACAGGGCTCCCTTAAGATGTGTGACGGTGAATGGTGTGGGACAAATTCTAGCAACCTCTCCCCTCTCCCTTACCCAAGGACAAAGCCCATCAGAAGGAAAGGAAGGATCATCCTCTGAGAAAATATGACTGCCTCTGAGGCTAAATTATGTCAAGATATAAGATCAAGAATGTCCAGATGCTGTTTATCCCATCTTAATTAAATTTGGATTTCATTGGGGGAAAAATACCTCAGTTCCAGGAAAAGTTGTTTTGCCTCTGAGGCTGTTGGATTCTGTTTTATGAAAATAAACATTTTAATCAAGATACCATCATCCCTAAATTTTCACTGCGAAGGTATTTTTGAAGCAAACTCTCTTGAGTCAATATATGTCCTTGATAATATTCTATTCAATGCTGTCCAATAATCCTAGGGGTTTTTTTTCTGTTCTCATTTTTAGTTTCCTAAAAGTACATCAGACAGGATCAATTCCTTTTCAGGCACACGTTACAGTGATACTTTGAGAAATCATTTGTCCATCTGTATTCCTTTCCCCTCCTTTAGGTAAACACGCCTCACTCTTTCTTTTAAGGAACCATGTTTCCCCTATTCCATGGGATCCTGACAGATGTACAAATAGCAGAGTTGTGTCCCCGTGCACAGCACCCTGCCCCACAGGCACTCCCTGTGCCCCCTAGTGCAGAGGGGACAGGTCATCCTGATGGGCCGGTCCAAGTCCTCTCTTCCCAAGCTAGAGTGATTGGCTTTGGAATGGCTATCTTTCTTAAGGCTTTATGTCTAAATAAATGTTGAAAAGAATGTGTATGCCTCTTCAGTTTGGAATCATAGCTATAAGGATATGGTCTTTGAGCTGCCTGGACTATCTGTCCATCTGTAGAGAAAGAGCCACAGCAAGAGAGAGAGAGACAGACTGACGACTGACCTTATATGCCATCCAAGCCCCTCATCCAGCAGAACTTGACTTTTTAAATCCCTGTGACCCTAGACTCCCCAGTTCGGGGAACTGATGGACTCTCTGCTGTAAGCTAGATGAAATTGGGTTACTCTCTTTTATTACCTAGTGCTCTGATAAAGACTAAGACTTTCCATTAGGCCTGCTCTGGTTTAAATTTTGGCCAAAAGGTCCAGTATTTTTATTTAATTTTTTTTAATTGAAATATTTACAATGAATTATGGTGCTAGTAACAAAGGGCTATAGCATTTCATATAGCAGAAAGCAAACAGATCTTTTGACTATAACTTTGATTTCCAAGCTCACTATGCATCGAGTTGCAACCAGTCTTTGAATCACATGTTCTGAATGCACGAAACAAATGACAGAACAGACAGATGGGCTAAAAGTCTCCCAGCTTTCACCTAGCACCTGCCTCAGGCCTCCATGCTGCCAGTGAGCTGTTGGAATGATCAACTTTTTCCTTAACCACACACACACACACACACACGCACACGCACACACCAACATTATCCCACAAGGACTAACCTTGTAGAAAAATAACAAAAGCTCTCTAAGGAAAATATTTGGAATGATTGTTTGACACGTCATTTAAGGAAGAGTGCCATTCCCTCATGGGTAATACCAAAGGTGGGATCAAATTCTAAGAACTCCAAAGGGAAGCAGAAACTCCAGGGAGAAAATTCAGATATCTAGATTTTTCCTTTCCCTCTGGGACCCAACCTTCCATGTCTTTGAGGGTTAGGTCATACAAAATGAAGCCCTTCATCTCTCTCTCTCTCTCTTTTAAAGGTTTATTTATTTTAGAGAGAGTGTGTGCATGTGAGAAGGGGAAGGGTCAAAGAAAGAGCGAGAGAGAGAATCTCAAGCAGACTCCCCTCTGAACACAGAGCCTGATGTGGGACTCGATCTCATGACCCTGAGATCATGACCTGAGCCGAAATCAAGAGTTGAACACTCAACTGACTGAGTTGCCCAGATGCCCGAAGCCCTTCATCTCTTATAGGTTCTGCCCTGCTCTACACAAAGCCGTCAGTGTGAGGGCAGGATATGTGCTGAGGTGCCAGTCCTGAGAACTCTCAGGCGTGGGGGATGAGTGTTTGAGGCTGCTGGCCATGGCATTCCAAAGGCTCTTCCCCATGGAGGACGCTCGGAGGCCACACAGCACGAGGGGCACTATGAGAGGGAGCAGTGGCCCGTGACTGACAGAACGGGCCGGGGAGGGCAGCCATGCCTGCAGAGCACGCAAGGTCTTTTGTATCTGGCCCAGGCTTGCCCTGTCCCAAGAGAAAACATCCCACCGTGCCCTGTTCTGTTCCTGCAGTTTCTCACTTGGGAGGAGAAAGAGAGAGATGCTGCCCCTGGGCAGAAATATCAGCTAAAGTCGCTGTCACCACTGTGGCACATGGCTTCTGCTCCAGGCAGGGCCTTCCCCATTTTATCCTGTCAAAGGTGGCCTTCTTCACAAAAAATAAATGGATTATTTTGCAACAGTCAAACGACCCCAGAAAAATGGAAGACAAATCCTATTACAGCTAGTGGGTGTCCCTTTGTCTTATTTGTTGTTGACCTTCTGGGTGTGACATATTTCTGTGGGTTTCCCAGTAGGTCATTTGTCTGTATTTGCGGGTCTTTAAAGTCAATCATGATATGTATGTCACATGTTATCTGTGTGTTATAACATGATATCTCATATCTCTTGTATACAGAGTCACAGACACACATGGAGATATACATTTATTCACAATTATTTATATAAGTGCGTGGCGTGTGTATGTATATATCCACACACACACATACCTATCTTACCCATAACTGTCCCTCTCTTAAGAGGTGTTTAGCAGATTTTTAAACAAATGGCTTAGTGACATTTCTATTGCTAAAAGTGAGAATGCTCATTGTAGAAAAAATTAGAAGATGTGCAAATGTGGGGGAAAATGAGGGGAAAAAGAAATACCACTGATAATCCCACTAAACAGAGGAAAGCAACGTGCTTCATCCATTCCTCCCTTTTGCATGCATATCGGAGGGGTATCCTTTTTTTATAGTCAGAATTGTTTTAGGTACAATTCTGCAAACCAGTCTTTTCCACTTAGTTCTATGGGAGGCATTTCCCCTACATTTGTCAAGATAACTTTAAGCCTACCTTAACCATCTCTTCCCAGGAGCCTTCAGAAAATATGAGTGTGCGGTGTCTGGGTGGGACCAGGGAGCAGGCTGCATCCTGCACCCTCTCTCTCTGAAATTGTTGCCAAGTCTCCCTGAACGAGGTGAGGAGTGGACACAGCAGGTGCACGGGCACCCGCGCCCTTCAAACACGCCCCTCCCCGGCCCCAGCACTTGTTGGACCCACCACTTGCCCTGATCCAGAACAGGCCTCTTGCTTAGCACTGGCAAAGTGCAGGTTGCTTACCTAGGAGGCGAGCGGGCAGCCCTGGTTCCAGATGGCCTGACCATTTCCCTGCAGAGAAAGCCCCTGTGATGCCCGCAGAGGGAGACTCAGACCCTGAGCATTCACTTCCCTTCCCTTCCCACCTCTCTAGGGCATCTGCCTTTCTTAAGAGCTGAACAGCCAGGCTGAAGGTGCTCGTGGCTGTTTGTGTAAGTGATGACCCCCTGCGTGGTGTGTGTGTTATTCAGAGAAGCAGGGGGATGGGCTGCCTGGGGGAAGAGTCTTGCCAAGTGGCTGAGTGAGTAATAGACCTTAGCAAGGGGTAGTTGCTCTAGGGCTCAGCCAGCCCAGGGCCTGGCTGCCCCCACCCCACCTGCATGCCAGCCTGTAGCAGATCTGCTTCCATTTAGCTGAGCCCAGAAGCACTGAACTCAGAAAAGGGGAAAAAAAAAACAAAACCCGCCACCACCACCACCAACAACAAAAAAACATGATAGTGAACAAACACTGTAAAGAAGCCTGTTAAGGAAAGATTTAGGCACAAAGACACTTTTATATTTTTTAAAGCACCAATAAATTCCTTCTCATAAAAATGACAGGAAACCAATTTGGCATGAAAGAGAGAAACGTACAGAGTTACCAGATAGACTTGAAAGCAAATGAATACGAGACAAAGAGCTTGAGCCCCACAGCAGTGATGGAAGTGAGAGGCCGGTCTGGGCTTTGCTGGCCCAGCCTGACCCCAGGCCAACAGAAGGTGCCCTCCCGGAGGCTGTGTGGGTTGAGGGAGGGAAAGGGTCAAGGTGCCCTAGGGTCTCGACACCAACCTAGCTCTCTCCAGGAGATCTGCCCAGGGGGGTTTCTGCTGAGACCCGGCCTCCCCTTCCCCAGGTCCAAGCAGATGCCCACGGCCAGAGGAGGGGCTTCCCGAGCAGTGGGGCCTTGATGGGATCACAGGCTTCTGTGGGTCTCTGAGCGAGTGCCTCTCAGCCCTGAGTCCACAGTGTTGGGATTGTCTGGGACTCCGCACTCATTAACGAATCCCTTCTGTCTCTCTGTTAGTTCACAACACACAGGAGATCTCTCCTCCTAAAACTGAAACATTGACTTAAAAAACAAAGAAAAAAAAAACAAAAAAACTTCCTGATTCATTTTCTGCTCTCATAGCTTAGCTAAATTTGACAAAACTGTTTTAAGACAAATGTTACCTGTTCTTTGATTACAGAATTGTGACACACTTTTATTTTCTACATTTAGGAATACTGAGAAAAGTGTAAAATATTCACCCGTACTATCATCTGGAGGCTGTATGTTCTTTTCTTTTCTCTGCCTTCCTTCTTTTCCTTTTTCCCAGTTAAACTGCGACTTTCCTTAGTCCTATTGGACTTTCCTTAAATTGCAGCATTTTTTAAAAGTCTCAGGAGGTGATCTGAAAACCATGGGACATCAAGATTAAAAATGTTGGGGAAATCCTGCTATCCTCTTCTCAGAGATGCTCAAAGAAGTCTTGCAGAAAATGCCACTGTTGGGCTTGGTTTATGAAATCTCATGATCTTATCTGATTCCGGAATCATTTATTTCATGTACCATCCATTGCCATCCTGTGGAAGCATTCTCAATACGCAGCTTTGAGACTGCTGTTAAATCATGAGAAATTTAACAGCCCGCTGTCTTTTCTTGTGCTGCTGACTTGTATACTGTAAAGAGCAGCTGGTTGGCAGCCCCAAGCCCTCATATGACACTTTTGATTTGGGGTTGGCCTTTGAAATACCATTGACTGCAATTGCAGCTTGATACATTGGGTAGTTTTATTATGGGACCTCCTCTTACTGTTCTGTTAAAAACCTTTGGTATCTTGTTTCCTAATGATTATCATCATCGTTATCACTAATGACATTTATTGAACATTTACTGCTTCCAGGCACTGTGCTGAACCCTTTACGTGAATTATCCTATTTAACCTCATACCAGCTTTATCAGGGAAACAATATTCTCCTTCTCATTTACTAGATAAGGAAACTGAGGTTCAAATTGGTTAAGTAATGAGCTTCTAAGTGGTTCTTCTGAGATTGAAATCCACATGGCTTGTCTGTTGTTAACAATCGTATGCTATTTGCTTCAAAAATCTCAGCTCCAAGGTTTGCAGACATCCACAGAAGGAGACTTAGTGTACACGATCTTAAGATTTTATGTACTTTTCTCTCAACACATGTATAGTCCTAATCAATCTAATTACCTAGTTGACTTCCCTCTCTCCCCTGTACCTTTCCTCTTGCAATTACTTATTAAATTTCTATTAGATATGAAATGCTGAGTCAAATGTTGAAGTGAATATTCAGTCTAAGACATGGGCTCCTCCTTTAGGAGGTTAACAGTCTAATGTAAGATCCCAATGAGTAAATCATTGACTGAAACAGAGCACATGTTTCTCTGAGAACCCAGAGGAGTGGCATCTAGATCAATGGGGGCCAGTGAGTACTTCCCAGAGAAGGTGGCAAGAGAGGTAAGTTTGAAAGTGTAGGTGCCCATTAAGTAGGCCAAGGATTGACATTCCAAGAACATCGGTGGGCATGCTCAAGGCATGGAGGCAGGAGACGGCCTACAAGTTTGGAAAGCCACTAGCGCTGGAAAGAAGGGCAATGACCCTCATAGAGGCTCAGGCAGGTAAGGTCCAGGAGGGGCTCTGTGTGCTAAGCTGGGGGATTTTAGATGTCTGGAGAATGAGATGATTAAGTTTGTATTTTAGAAAAGCCCCTCCAGCAGAGGGTTGTTGGGGAGGCTGCCTAAGGAGGAGGGATGAGGTATACAGACTTGAATACAGAACTGCCCTAAGGCAATGATGGTGTGGATAGACAACAAGAGAGAGATGATGGAAAGATGTGGGAGGAGAAATTGAGAAGATATGGTTGACTTTTAGAGTGGGGTGTGAGTGAGGAATGAAA
Source organism: Ailurus styani (assembly GCA_002007465.1). Classification (NCBI taxonomy): domain Eukaryota; kingdom Metazoa; phylum Chordata; class Mammalia; order Carnivora; family Ailuridae; genus Ailurus; species Ailurus styani. The sequence continues at coordinate 1,336,610 of LNAC01000369.1, read as the reverse complement.
CTGACTCCTTGATGTTTGTGATGATGAAGGTGGTGGGAATGGAAAGCAGGGAAGATGGCTCCAGAGGATGGCCAGCACTGGTGACTGGGGAAGCAGGGAGAGGTGGCATGGAACCTGTGTGTCTGGCTTGAACAGCTCCGTGGGTGACGGTACCACTGAGACAAGCTGGGCCTTCACCTCAAGAACCCTTCCTACTCTTTGACTTGTCCATTCTTCTCAAGTTATAAAATATTAATTTAAAAGAACCCCAACCTATACTTATGTTTTCTGTTCTCAAATATTAGCTACATTTTAAATTTGATGGAATTATTTTCAGATAAATATTAACTATTTTCATTACAGAACCAATACATCTGTATTTTATACATTTACACAAACGGAGAAAAGTATGAAATGTTTACCTACACTATTACCTTAAAGAGATGTATTTGGAGGTCGTGTATTCTCTTTTTCTCTGCACTTTCCCATACCTCCCTTCACTTTCTTTTCTATATGTTCATTTTATTTAGTTATTTATCCATTCATTCATCTGTTTATTCAACTGATATTTATTGAACGTCAACCATATGCCAGGGACCATCATAGACATTGGGGATACAGCAATAAACAAAACAGTAACTCAAGGAGTATAAATTCTAATGGGAGAAAGTTTTGATAACCAATAAGCAAATAAATGTATGTTGGGTGGTGGTATGTGCTGTGGACAAAAATGAATAAAACTGGGCATGAGAGCTATGGAGTACTAGACAGAGATTTGCCATTTTACGCAGAATGGTCTGGAAAGACTTCTCCAGTAACTTGAGGCCTTCAAAAGAGCCATGAAAGAATAGAGGAGCAAGCCATGAAGCAAATCCAGGGAAAGAATGTTCTGGGCACGGGGAGCATGAACTGTCAAGGGCTTGAGGTGACAGAATGCTTAGCATGCTGCAGGACTAGCTCATGGTTGAATCAGGAGTGGAGGGAAGAATAGTAGATGAAGTCATGGAGGGAGCAGGAAGCCAGATCAGACTTAGGAGGGAACAAATTCTTGGAAAGCAACAGAGAGACCAGTTTAGGAGGCTGTTTAGATATCCTGAAGAAGAGATGATAGTGGCTTGGACCAGTGGGGTAGTGGTGAAGTGGTGAGAAGCAACTGGATCTGGCTCCATTTTGAAAGCAGTCTAGGGGAAGTGTGAGGCAAGGTCAAAGATAACACAAGGGTTTTGTCCTACACTGGAAGAACAGAGCTTTTGTTCACCGATGTGTATTGTATTTATTTATTTATATACTCGCATAAATTTTTATATGGTCAGCTATATGGTTTTTATATGGTTCATAACTTTGCATCCTGCTCTGCCCCTCCTCTCCCACTAATTTCCTCTAAAAGCAGAAAATTAAAGGAAGCCAAACAGAAGACATACTTCCTGTTCACCTTCCCACTTCTTCTATCCCTATCCCCTCTTCTCTGTTTTCTTGTCAGAAAAACAAAAATATAAATAAATTAAATGATGCATTCTGAATTTTGCCTGAGAGGGAACTTGGCTAGAGGCTGCACTTTATTTGAACTGTGTGGCCCGTGGCCAAGGGAAATAAAGTTTAATTAATGCTAATTTTTCTAACCCCTTTCTTTGCCTTTTCAGCAAAATAAAACTACCTTTGGGAGAACTGGCAAGAAAAAAAAAAAGAAGGAGAAGTTAAAACAGACACCACACTACTAAATCTAGCCATTGATATAGCAAAAATATTTTCCTACATGGTTGTATTTAGTCACCAATGATAAAATATTTTACCTTGCTCCTTCTTCTATCTACCTCTTTTTTGTTTTGTTTTTTTGTTTTTAGTTTGAACATCAGCTGATTTTCATTCATCTTTATCTCTTTAGAAGATTTAGACAGTCTGTGTGCTTGTTTGCATTGGGTTGTGACCTGAGTGCTGAGCTTGGCCGGCCACTGTTACAGCTGCTAAATTGTAGGGTACAGCTGACAGGGTGGGCCACCCACTGGGGGACTCAATTAGGATTCAACTTGTTGGCCTTTCTGGTCTGTGAGATTACATTTGACCAGCTACTGGGGGGCCAGTTATTAAGAAGAAATCCGTGCTCATTTCTATAGGTAACAGTTTTTGTTAACTCTGCTTAGAATCAAAGCATGTCCTCATTGGTCTACTGGCAAAGACCATCAGCTGCTAGAGTTTAAGGGATTGCTTTCTTGCCTTTGGTCTATCTGCTGAACATTTTCCAGGTTGTTTTGTTGAAGTATAGATTACATAATGGTCTCTGCATAGCATTCCCATGAGAAAATGCTGCAACGTAAAGCCTTAGAATCTTATGGCTGGATAATCTTTTTAGCAAATCAAATCTGGTCCCATTCTCTCCCCTATTTCAAAAAATAAACAAGCAAAAGCAAAAAGATCAAACAAGCAAAAGATCAAAAAGCAAAACAAAAAATGAAGAGAAACAAAATCCTCCATCATCCCTCACCATTATCATGTCCATCCTACTTTAGAAATGAGGAAACTGAGGCCAAGGCGGTGAGGGGCTTGCTCAGGGTTACCCAGTGTGTGAACAGCAGGGCTTGGGGCTTGGCTCAGAAGGTTGGTGCAAAGGACCCAGTGGCTGTTGTGAAGACTCAGTCACATTTGCGGTTTGGTTACTCTTTGGCTATGGCCTCCAATGAGGTCATGAATGAGGGCAGTGACATATCAGTCCTGGACTACTCACTGCAGTAGCTTTCAAAGTAAGATCCCTTCACCGCCCTTTTCCTCCTCCAGCTCCCACTGGAAAGATCTGGTGCATTGAGAGCTGGGGTCAGTTGCGGCAAAGGAGCAGAAGCTCAGAGCATAAGACCAAGAGCTGTGACATGAGGGTGCCATCAATGGAGAGACATATTTGCTTTTGATGCTCCATTCCTGCTAATGGTGGAAAATTCTTAATCTTTTTAATTCAAGCTACATCATTCTCTTCTAATAATAATAATGGCTTCTTTGGGGACACACTCCCTCTTCTCAAGGGCTTTCCCTACCTCCTCTCACACAAGGGGTCATCTTGGATAGTTGCAAAGGAAGCCCATGCATCCGCCTGGCATTGGCATATTCTCTTGGGCTTGCCGAATCTGTTGCTTGATGACCGAAGCTGGTGTATCTACCTGTGACCAGGTGCTCTTCACAGCCTGATGGTTCCCTCGTCTTCTACCTCTCCTGGTTCCCTGAGGCCTGCTGGTTGTTCCTACTGAGAACCCAGCTGGAAGGGTCTATTTTGGAGGAAAAGGAAGAATATAGCTTCCTACTCTAGCAGGACCTTAAGTCAAGTACCCTAGGCTCCTCTGCTGAAGTTCCAGTCCTCCAGGTACAGGAATAGAGAAGGCAGGACACCAATCTGGTCTCCTGGCTATCTTCTCTTCTCAGAGGATGCTCCTCCCCCAATCCCTCATTCACTTGAGCCTTTTTCTTTCTTCTAACCTGACAGGTATGATCGTCCCTCCACAGTCCATGATTTAGACAAGCAAACTTGATGATCAGATGCCACCAGGTTTGGCCCCTGATATGTAAAGAACCAGCTTTGGGAGTTAGAAGAACATTCTCTGCTCCTTCTCACAACAAAGTCTGGCTCCTACGAAAATAAAAAGGGTGGGTATATATTGACAATTTTTTTTTTTTGCCTTGCTGCTTAACATCAGAGCCTCCTTCCCCTCTCTTGACCAGGTGGTCCGTGTGACCAGACACAATGTTCTGCAATGATACAAGTTTGATGAAAGGTGAGAGATCATATACCCAATTTGCTCTTGCAGACTCCTGGCTCCTAGGTCATGCAAAGATGCAAAGCTCCTAGCTGACTCTGATTCTTGCCTGATTTCTAAATCTGTTCCTTCAGTCGGCCTCTGGATGTCATCAACTCCCAGATATCCCTCCTACAAATTTATTTTTGGCTTATTTAGATTCAGTTTCTGTTGTCTGCAATAACATGCCTTTTCAGCACATTCCTTAAGATTATCATGTGACTATAAACTTTAAAAAGTATTTCTGGAAATTCCAAGTTGAGCAATGACTTGCCTGTTCTTTAGCGATTCTACTTATTCCATGAAGTGATTAATTCTTTTGTTTTAATTGGAGGGGGTGTTGGGGCAGCTATGAATTATAGATTATCAGGAGCTGAATACATTAATTTAATATGTCAGAAATACTATTCTTACCACACATTTTGGGAAGTTTCTGGATGGTCTGGAGTAGCATTGTTCAGTCAGAAACAAAGGAACACACAGGGCTATCACTTGAGCTATAATAATTGTCACTTATGATACCAACCAGTTTCTCTACTATAAACTGTTGCATGTTTCAGTTTCTCTGCTCATCATATGTAATATTTGCTGTAGACGTTAAGAAAAGTAAAGCAACCATATTAGTCATCTATTGCTGTGTAACAAATAACCCTTAAAATTATGGACTTTGATATACAATAAACACTTATTATATACATAGTTTCTCTGGGTCAGGAATTTGGTAGCAGCTTAGCTGGGACAGTTTGGGTTGGAGTCTCTGATGAGATACATGACATCATGAAGATGTTTTGGGGCTCCAGGCATCTGAAGCCTTGACTGGGGCTGGAGAATCTGCTTCTATGTGGCTTATTCACATTGCTAGTGAAATTCACTGCTCTGTGAGTGAAAGCTGCTATAATATATACTCCGTGGAGAAGCCTTAGCATTAAGAGCAATTCAAATGTTTCTCCTGTGGAAACACTCTTATTCACAGCCTCTTCACCTTTCCTTAATCTTGGAAAAATAAAACCCCTTCTGTCACTTTGTTATGTCAGATGTAAATATTTAGAAGTTCATTCTTGGTCAGCATCTGAGAGGGTGATGTGTCTTAACTGTCACTTAGTACTACCATCTCAGCTAAGGTATCCTCTAGCTATTTCCTTGTTACTTCTCTTTAGTTAGTAGATAGTTTGTCATTTTGACTTACTGGGAGAAGAAGAGGAAGATCCAGGAGGAGCCACAAAGCCCTTCTAGAGTCTTTATTTTAGATAAAGACATTTTAGATAAAGTCATTTTTGTTAACAAAAATCATGCAGTGCGGCACATATCCATGGAATCCTACCATGTTATAATTGGAAGAGATCTTAGTGGTAGTGTATTCCAGCTCCATTCTCTTGTGATGGGGGAAACTGATGTCCTGAGCAATGAGGAAATTTTCCCACTAATCAGACAGCTCATCAGGTGCAAGCCTAGAGTCCAAACTCTTGATTCCTGGTCTATTGTATTTCCTACCATACCAAACTGTTTCTAAATCTGCATTTCAGAAATTTTCTGAGGTAAAATATTCTGCCCATATTGCAAGTTTTCTGATTTTTTTTGGAGGGGGAGAATCATTCCTTCAGAATCAGAATCTATTTTGAGAATTCAGTGACAGTTATGTGCTCACTTCCAGAAATATGCATGTACTCATATACATAATATTTGGTGTGCAAATTCAGGGAGTATACAGCACCTGAATGCCATCCTAGGGGAGTATGCAAGTCAGGTCAAAAAACACTGTTTAAAGTTTATTTATAAATGTTGCTTTAAATATTAATGCCTTTTGCACTTCCAACATTATACTGTAAAAACATTCTTGCTGGGCTTTGTCTCCCAGCATTTAAACAACGTTCTGAGTTAGATTATGTTTCTTCCTTTGGAAGCTGCGTTATCTTTTGGCTTCTTAACTTGCAATGATTTTTCCTCAAGTCCTTGAAATGTTTTTGGTTTTATTTTAATGCATCTCCCAAAGAGTATGATTTCAGGTCTATCTTTGTCTAGGGAGACTGTCTTTATTTTTTTTAACTGAGAATATTTTGGGGGGCACCTGGGTGGCTCAGTTGTTATTTGAGAATATTTTTGTTTTATAGACTATTTAATATTTGAAAGACTATAAGGTTAAACCCACCACCTGTTGACCTCCCCCCACTGCACATCAGGCATTATTTAATCACCACATGACAATTCCAATCAGAATTCAAAGTCTGCCCTGCAGCCTTCATCTGTGGAGTCATGTTTAAGTTTATCTCTTAACAATCCAGAAATAGGCTTCTTTGGGTTGTTCATCTAGGTCATTCATTCTGACATTCAACCTGATGACTATTTCATATTTTTTCCTCCCTCCTCAAATTCCAATGCCCCGCCCCCAACCAATATATATATAAGGCCAAATACCTTATTTTATATTTCTCTAATAAACTGAAGTAATCTGAAGAGAACATTCACTAGTTACTATCACCATGTCCTTCCATATCCTTGCACTTATACTGTGGGCACCATGTGCCCTCTGGTTAGGATAAGTGAACTGTCCAAGGTCAAGCCCTTCCCCTGTGTACTAGGTCTTATTCCTTCTTTCTACTTAAGGATGCACCCCAGCAATCTCCTCTTTTTACTCAAGAATCAGCTTCTCTCTATACATTGGATTGTTCCCATCAGTGTACAACCCTGCCACCATCCCTTTCACTATAAAATGAAGCAAAGAACACTCTCTTGATCTCATGTCACCCTTTAGCAATGGTCAGATTTCTCTTCTCCTAGTTACAGCAAAAGTCCTTGAAAGAGATGCTTCTACTCTCACTGTTCATTTCAGCTGCTCTCATTCTCCTTTGAATCCACTTCAACCAGGATTTCACCCTCACCATCCTGTGGAAAAGACTCTCAACAAGGTCACCAGTGGATGCCATGCTGGTTACAACAACTACTTGCCAATCCTCAGGTGTGCCATCTACTGCCCTTCTGAGACCTATCCCTAAGTGTCGTATTTGTAAACACTCAGGTTATCACAAAGGGAAGGAAAGAGATTTAGCCCAAGTGGTACCCAGATTTGATAATGCTGCCTGTCTAGCCTCTATTTTGTATGATGTAATTGTATGAGATAAGTGAGCCCATCTAATTGCAAATATAAACTTGTCTAGGTCGGCACATATGAAGTGGTTCATCAGCAAATTAATCCTGTAACTTTGGACTTTTAGGCAAAGAGCTAGAAAAACTGAGACATTTTGCACCTCCCCCCATCCCTCCCCATCTTTTCTGCCTCAGTTGGAGCTATTTGACCTTAAAGGATTTTTGGGATTGTCTCAGTGTTTGCTTTCCATTTTCCTGGGGAGAAGGGCCCAAAGTCTAGAATGTCACATATTTTACTTCAAAGGAAAACACTCAGCATGAGAATGGAGTCTTCCGAGTCCAGTTGAGCAAACTGCACCCTGTCTCAACAGACAGCAACCACAATGGTGTCTCCATGGGCCCTGGGGGAGATAACTGCTCATCCGCCTTCCAGAGGAGGCTCAGAATGGACAAGGCAGTGGTGGTGGGCTCTGGGGGATGGGGGAGGCATTCCTAATAGATCTACATTACAAGGGACTGCTTTATAAGTGATTCACGATTTATTGCAGTGGGATATGTATGTCTTCCTCACCAACCAGGAGGAGAGAAAAGGATCTCAATCCATCTTTTAAGAATTCAGACTATTTCTTCTTTGTCTCCTCATGGGGTATTCTCCATTCTATCTCCTTCCAGAATGAAAGGTTCATTTATTTCCCTAGATAAGGTCTGAATAAGGGCAAGATATAATTTAAATGCAGTCAGGCTTAAGATAAATCAGTCATAAAGAGGCAATTATTTTATATTAAATCTGTGTCCTTTCTAAAAAGGAATTTGTATTTATCAATTAACTCATTTTCACCATTTAATTTTTCTAAAGGAGATCATGAACTTAAAAAAAAAAGCCATTGGTTTTTTTCTATTTGTAGAAAGATTTAGATAGCTTGGGGATTCCTATCATATTATATAGTCCTGTTTTTCATCAACATTTTCTAAATAATATTAAGAAATACTGTAGATCTAATTCTTTTCTTTAAACATTCAAAAGCTCATGCTACATTTTTGTCATACATTTCTGTTATTAGATTAGTAATAGGAACGCATAGCAGGCAACTGAGCACAGCAAATAATCAAATGTCATTTGTAATCAGATGAGTTTGAACTCAAGCCTACCACTACATGATCTAAGACTTGCTACTTAATCGTGTAAAGTCTCAATGCCCTCAACCATAAAATAGAGATGCACATAACATCTAATTGTAGCAAGTCTCAGTTTCTTCAACCAGAAAATGGGGATACAAATGGCAAATAATTGTAGTGAAAATCTATTGTTTTTACCTATCATGCATTTCTTTTTTTTCCTCAGCAACTGTTCTTCCGCTGTTCTTGGGCTCTAAGGTCCTGATGGAACTCACCTCCCTCTAGGCTTGGGGTTGGGCATGAGACTCAAAAATGCCAATCAGAGCACCATATTTCCTTGTCCACAGATAGGTGATGTGTGTGTGTCCTAAGCTGAACCAGCGACTCCTGCTAATGCTACTGGAAAATCAGTGTGCACTCTCCGCGAGGATTACAAAACTGAGAGTATGTGAGCCTAGGGCTGTGGTTGCCTATTTTTGTCACCCTATAAAGAATCCTTCTTGAGAATGAAACCAATATAAAGAAAAACAAACCCCCCCCCCCAAATGGAGAAAGACAGCATTCTAGAGATATCATTTGAACTGTTGGCTCCAGATACGTCCAGAGTGTAACACACCTTTACATTTCTGAATAGTGTAAACAAAAAAAATCCCGTATTTTCAAAAGCCAACTTGCAGTACTTTCCTGTTATTTGCAACCAAAATAATCTTGAATATTGCAGATATTGACACCTAGAGGTGGGCTGTCACACGGGGTTAAACCTAAAAGATGAAACTGGTTAAGTCAGGATGGAAGATGGAGTGCTGAGGCTTCCTATTCTCCTGGCTAGAAAGTTGGTAATGCCTGCAACATGGTGACAAATTTTACTCTTGTAGGCTTTGGTAACTCACCCAAAATTTGCAATTCTTTGCCTTTCAGACCTATGTTAGAATTGAATTTTATGGCCCCGGTGATTGGGTGGAGCCATGTGACCTACCTATTTTGGCTAATAAATTTTGAGCACTTAATGCTGGTGCAAGATTTTCCAGAACATTCCTTGCCCTTACATGGCAACCAACAATGTTCAAGGTGCTGTCTTCTCTATCAGCCTAGATTCCTGAGCATGGATGATGTGTGGAACCGCCTCTGCTGACCGCCAAGGGGCGTGAAACATGAGGAAGAAATAAACCTTAGTAGTTACCAGCCACAGAGGTTTTAGGGGTGTTGCACTGCAATTTAGTTGTTCATGGTCGATGTGCCTATTATATCTTGGGATTTAAATCGTATTCCTATCAAAGCTCAAGCCTTAAGAGGCACCTGGGTGGTGCAGTCGGTTGAGCATCCAACTCGGTTGGGGTTCAGGTTGCTATCTCAGGGTTGTGGTATCGAGCCCCACATCAGGCTCTGTGCTCAGCAGTGGAGTCTCCTTGCAATTCTCTCTCTCTCTCTCTCTCTCTCTCTCTCTCTCTCTCTCCCCCCACTACCCCTCACCCCTCTAAAATAAATACATAAATCTTAAAAAAAATATATATATGTAAAGAGCTCAGAAGAGTGCCTGAACATTAGCAACTGTTTTAGGTGCTCTGATTATTATTAGCCAAGATAATGGATAGATTGTGTGAAGCAACTTGAATTGCCAAAGAAACCTGCGCTTGGCATTCAAATGCTTATGATTGCTCAGGCCCTAAGATGAGAGGGCCCAAACCCTCACGCACAGGAGGTGGGGTGCTATAGGAAGGGAAACTCTTCTCTACGATCTGCTCACATGGTGGACAGGGTACACGAGAGGGCCTTCCAAGACAGCAGAACTGGGGGCAGCCAAACTGACTGATCCTGGGGCTCACTCCACTGGCTGGGTAGCCAGGACGGGCTATTCTTGTCTGGCATGAGATATCACCAGTTTTCAGTAGTGGCCACTATTGTTGTATTTTGTATACAAATATAAATGTATGTTGTTTGCTGTTTTATTTGTGACTTTCCTAAATGAAATATTGTTATGGCAATTACCCTATTTTTCTTCCACCATTGAATATTGGGTGTGATTTTGATTTGCCAAGGTGAAGACCAGAGCTGAGTTTGGCGATAAGGGTCAAAGAGAATGGAACTGCTCTGATTAATAGAGGGAGAGAAAAATAGGTAAGGTTTCCTGGGCATGGAGAGGCATGGAGAGGTTTGCAAGGTAATGTGAGGCTGTAGGCAGCATATGGAATCAAGAAGTCCTGAAAAATGCCTGCCGGTGGAAGACAAGGGTCAGGGAGAGATGGCAAAAATGTAAGAATGAGATTACCCAATATTTTGTTGTACACAGTTACCTGCTCCAGTGAAACCCCACTTCTGCCTCCTCAAGAATTTTGATGTGTCCACTGTTCACAGATGCCTGTGCGAGCAGATTTTTGTGGAAATTAAGGGAAGCCTCAGTTGTACATCTGGGTCAACGTGGTCACACATATGGGTGCACATAACTGAACAATTAGGCGGAGAAGCCCTCAAATCCAAAAGAATTATCCCCTAATTCTTTCGAATTCGTAGAAATGTAAAAGGAAGTCCTTGACTGGCCTCGGCGTGTGGAGTGGAGTTCCCAGCCCTTCGTATCTGGATCTCAAGGGGCAAGGAGGCCTCAGCTGACAATGAGTTTCACATTTTGTCAGGTGTCGAAAGCCTTGTTGAAATGGGAATGAACATTTGCAGGACATACCTTTTCAGAGTGCCAAACAATGAAATTGGGAGTGAAAAGTGCTTATGTCTGGAGAGCACCCCAAAGCTGATAAACTCTTCAGAGCTCTTCCAACAGCCTGGAAATTGGACGACTTCTGTCTGGTTTGGGAGGGTGACTGCAGCCCGGGATCATTTCCTTGTCTTTTCTCCTTTCTAATATTTCCATTTCAGGTTTCATCCCTGACCGCCGAGGAGCCTTTCATGCTTTCCTGTACAAACAGCTGAATGCTGGTTTCCATCAGGGTGGACGAGTTCTCAGGTTTCCAGGTGAATGGTCTGCTAGTGGCGCCGGCCGAGCTGGCAGTCCCCTCGGCATGGAACATAGAGTCACCCTGTCTGACTCTGTTGAGCCGCTCTGTGCAAGAGAAGGAGCGTGACATGTCACGGCAGATCACACACGGGCGTCGCTCTGTCTCCTGCGCTCTCCTCGGTCTCTCCACCGCTCGGCTGAGAGCACGTTGTGTCTGTTTGGATTGGCTTCCACCACCCTGAGAGTACGCCCTTCGGAAATCCATCTCCTACCCCATTATCTGGGACCAGTAGGGGATCTGGCACGGGGATTAAGAACAATTACGAGGGAGCCTCGATTGAGAGGAAATCCAAGCCTGCCTTCAACCCTCACACTTATACAATTACAAAGCGTTTCCATGTGCACTAGAAACTCTCCTAACCGATCTCCACTCCATCGGCTTGCCAGGCCCACTGACCCTCTCCATTCCCTCCATAAAACGTGCTGGCTGAGAACTACAGCATACCATTCGCTCCTGACTAGAAACTGACTCTCCAGAACAAGGTCTTTCCAAACTCCAGGCTGAGCTCCATGGGCATGACATCAAAATGATTTAGTAGTTTGCACCCAGAGTTTGAAAACAAAAGAAGAGTAAAATAGATTGAAAAAAAAAATCAAAGCGCATGACACATTGTAAGGGTAAGCTGTGTTTTCTGAAATTTTTGTTGGAGGAACATGTGTGTGTTTGTATTTGTACAAGGGTGTGTGTGTGTGTGTGTGTGTGTGTGTGTGTGCGTGTGTGTGTTTGTGTGTGTGTGCATGTGTGTGTTTGTGTGTGTGTGTAGGGGGATGCAATAGCAGATGCCTTTCTCACTCTGGACATACATTCATATAGTTTGAAAGCTACTGTTCTAATATGCCCATGAGCCTCTGTTTCTACCAGTTGTGTGGCACACTTATAGAGCTGCAGTTATTTCTAGATTTATTTTTAGCAGCTGTACTTGATAAATTTATACCAGTACTTATACTAATTTAAATTAATTTATTTAAAGCAGATGAACTATGAATGTAAAGAGGCAGAGAGTTGTTTCCATAAAAATAGAGTGGAACAGTTTGGAAATATTTCATAAAATGAGTTGCTAAAAATAATTGTGCTGTCAAATTAAGTTTGGGTAAGATCGCTGTAAAATATCTGGTGAAAATATTTTAAAAATTCCGGAATCTTAATTTATAGAATTTTACAAGGGTCTTTAAGTTGTAACTTCCTTAAAGAAATGGATTTGAGGGGCGCCTGAGCGGCTCAGTCAGTTAAGTGTCTGCTTTCTGCTCAGGTCATGATCTCAGGGTCCTGGGATTGAGCCCCTGCATTGGGCTCTTGCTCAGTGGGGAGACTGCTTCTCCTTCTCACCTCCCCTTCCATTTGTGCTGCACGTGTGTGCTCATGCTCTCGCTCTCTCCTCTCAAATAAATAATCTCAAAAAAAAAAAAAGAAAGAAAGAAAGAAAGAAAAAGTGGATTTGGATAGGAAAATCCCATCAGCAAATCCACACTGAAAGAAGAGGCCTATGCCCTAGAGCAAAGCTTCAGCAGTGAATGTACAGGTATATGTGTTAGATCAAAATAAAGTATCTGTTTATTTATATATTTATCCTTTTTTTATGATTCTTTAACATAACTGAACTTTTTAGTTAATACATCACACTTTTAGGTGCAACCAGCCTCGGTAAAACACAGCTTCTAGTAAACATCCATCTCATTTGATCCAAAGAGGCAGGTAAAGCAAATATCAGCATCCCCATCCTGCAGATAAGGAAACTGAGGCTAAAGAGTAAGTAGGGGCAAACCTAGGCTAACTGAGGAAAGTGTGGAAAGCCCAGAAGTTTAGTTTAGTGATTTTTTTTCAGCTGCACAATAATCCATTGTATGCTATGTATGTCTTTTAAAAAGACATTCATTTTCTTATTTCTCTAACATCAAAAAGAGAAATAAAGATGACAAAAGTCTTCTCCTTCAGTTAACGATGTCCCTGGTGAGGGAAGACTTACCAGCCCTCTGGTTCCAGTTTTATTATTATCTTTGTTGTTCTGTGTTTTTCTTATTTTTCTACTACAAACAAAATCATTCTTGCTATGTGACAAGTAGATTTAAATATCACAGGTGTCATTGGTAGATCTCCAAACACAACAAAGCAGCAAACAGTTACATGGCACAGACATTAATCCCATAGCAAGTGATGCTGGTTCATTGATTCATTCAGTCTTTTGGTGATCTTTTATGTTCCAGGCCCTGTTCTGATTATACTAGGGAAGCAGGGGAGGGTAGAATGAATGTGAGCTTGCAGTCAGAACACCCAGGCTCACGTTCTGACTCTTTCATATACATAACTACTCTTCCAGCACAACAAAAATTGTTGACTATCTACTACATAGATGTCAGAACGTGTCAGATTTGTTGTTAGACTAAGTTTGTAAAATGTTGGGGGAATTGTTAAAAATCAAAGAATCTCATTTTACAAACAATTTTACAAACGCCTTTAAGTTGTAAAATTTCTTTAAAGAAATGGATTTGTTCAAGAGATTCCATCGGCACCTCCAGCCACAAGTCTGCTGATTACGGGTCTAGACATTGAGGAATCCATGATAAACAGGACTCGCTAGGAAGATGACAGTGACACCCCCAGTCTCCCCTCACAGAGCTACAATCTAGCAGGGAAGACAGACTTCAGGTGAATAACTACACAAGAAAGTCATTACATCTGTGAGAGAGCTATGGAGAAGGTCAGGACTGGGGAAGCATGTAGAAAACTGACTTAGAAGTCACTTTCTTGAGACTCTTGAGTTGCCTCCCTCAGTCATAAAATGGAGATGGACATAACTCCCCTTCCTGCTGTCCTTTAAGGTGTTTCATGAGAATCAAAGAAGAAGTTGAATAGGAAAGTGTCCTACACGTGTAGGAATGTTATTAAAAATGGTCTCTTGCACAGCCCGGGGTCCACTGGTACTTAGTAAATACAGGACAGTAGAAAGAAGAGAGAGAGTGAGAAGTATTTATGGAAGAGGAAGTCAGTTATTTTGGGGGGGGGATGCATCATGCACTTGAATAGCTAGAAAGTTTAGGAACTTACTCTTTGTTTTTGCTTTTGACTGGAACTAATGTTTGTTGAGATTGTTTCCAAATCTGCTAAGGACTTCCCTTCCCCCTCACTCCCTTCACCTCTGAGCCCTGAGCACAAGACACCTGCTTGCTTCGCACTCCGCCAGGGTTGAGTTATATTCTCAACTTTCAACACTACCCAAGATTGCTCCGGACATTTGGACTGAGAACCTTTCCTAAGAGCTCTGTATCAATGTGACAGAAGTCGCCTCGGCCTTTCCCCATTTCCCCCAGCCCTAGGTCTATGTTTTCCTCCCTCATTTTTGGCCGGCTACCTCCCCCTTCACACACACAATCCTATTTTTCCAGGAAAGAATGAGGATGCACGGACTACAGGAGTTCCTTCCTCCTCAAAATAACAGCTCCCGGGTCCTCTTCTGTCAAACCTGTCTCTAAAGTGCTTTGTTTTCCTTCCAAGGCCAATCCAAAGCTGACTGCTGCCCATTCCTTCCTGACTCCGGCCTTCACTCTTCATTTCTCCTCTGGTGCTCTCCCTGTAGTCCCTGCAAAGCTGGCCTCCTCTTTCTTGGAGAAAGACAAGCCCTTGACCCCACTGCCATTTTCAAACCACCATGCAATCACTCTCTCTCTCCCATCTCTGGCACTTTCTTGGTGAGTCTTCCATACTTCCCACCTCCTCACAACCTGCTCCTTCTAAATCTTGTTCCTGCCTCTCCTGCTCCTGCAATTGCTCTCAGGAAAGGCTCCATGACTTTCTAACAAACTCAGTGGTGTTTTTGTCAGTCCCCCCTCCTCCATGAGAGGAGCAAGAATGTATTAAGGGGGAACCAGAGACTCAAGCAATGCAAAGGGTCAAAAGGAAACTGAAGGGGATTGGATCAAGAGTGTAGGTTTGTTCATGGCCCTGTATTCCTTTCTCTTTCTCTTTCTTGGAGCAGTCTTCTTTGGTCACCTCTGTGCATAATCCCAGGTTCTCCATAAAGACCCTGGCCTTTCTTTAGTCACTAGGGCCCATTAGAACTCTGGCATTACAATATCCGCAGTTTCTGAATAGCCTGAACAACTTACATGGCCTTCAAATGTTTTATTATGCCGTCAAAACTTTGGGACTTAATTAAGGCACAGAACCCAAGGCTTACGAGTCTCCTCGTCCCATTACATCCTATCAAGTCCCTGCCTCCAGAAGGTAAAGAGTTTTACTTAGGAATGCATGGAAAAAACTGGAATTTGTCTGAATGGGATATGTGCTCAAAACACAGGAGGTATTATGAGTATTAATGAGCACACAGGTTAGTGGAGAAATTTCCCCCTCATGGCTTCATTAACCAAACTGCCTGTTTTCTCCATTTTTTAGTAAGCAGGAAAAAAATTGGTTTGCAGCGATGATTACCAAGAGAATACAGTAAAAGAGCAAATTACTTTCTTTTCTTATGTACCAGAAACGTGCCCTGGCCTGGCCTCTAGGGGTCATTCTGTGGTCTATATCTTTTTGTCAACCATCCTAATGACAGCGTGAGAAGACTGACCATGCTGTCTCTTACCCTCTACCCTTGGATTGACCTAAATCACGTAATCAACCATTTCTTGAATCAAGTATTTTATCACTATGGACATGTTCTGAGTCTCAAAATATGGTTTTTGCAAATTGTGTGGACTGAAATTGTTGTATATAGAGAAACACAGGAAGATTTTCATGTTCAGTTTCAATGTTTCCACCATGGGCAAACCAGTACAATTTTGCACATCTCACTGAAATTACAAAATACCTCTGTTTGGCTAAAAAATGCATTAATTTTCCTTTTGATAAGTTCAGGATTCCAGAGAATTCCCTAAAGTCTCAGTATTAGGAATAGGCGTGCTTCTAAACAACATCTCTCTTTTCTTTTTAATTTTTTGATACTGTGAAGCATGGAACTGTCCATATTTCCTTTTTTTGCAATGGCCACAAGGGAACTCAAGCTCAAATTTATAGCCTTGATGCTGGTAGCAAAGTATATGACCTATATTCAGGAGCAAAATGTAAGGTCTACATTTTATATCTAATTTTACCCTTGGTGTTGCATGATTTCTAAACCTTATTTGATTTTGTTTTCACTCTTGTTTTCACTAATTCTATAAGCTCCCACAAGTCATACTAAAATAAAATCCAAACACTTTATTATGACCCCAAAAATGCAACCTCTCTCTCTAATACATCTGCCATCACTCTGCTCCCTGTTCACACTGGCCTCTCCGCTGTTCCTGGCTCTCAGCAAGCACTTTCCTATCTCAGAGCCTTTGCACCTGCTATTCCCTCTTCTTGGCAAGCTCTTCCCCTTCAAGTCTCGCCCTTTCCCTCTGCTCCAGTGTCACCTGTGCAGATAGGCTGCTCTGGCAACTGTGTCGAAAGCAGCATCCTTTATTCCTTTTGCCTCCTCCCCTGCTTTACTTATTTTAGAACATTTATCATGACCTCACGTTATAGACCATCTTATACTGGCAGCCTATGGAGAGTGGTTAGGAACACAGACTCGGGAACCAGACTGGGTTCATATTCCAACATGACCACTTTCTAGTTGTGGGACCTTGGCCAAATTATTTCACTTCTTTGGGCTTCAGTTTCTTCATCTCTAAATGAAAAACATATAAAATAGAGCAAACAGCAATCTAAGTATTTCATTTGTGAATAAATTAAATAATTATTGTTTATCATCTAATACTGATTTGATCTGTCTTAATCATCACTATATTCTTAAACTGAAGAACAGTACCTGACGTAGGGTTCATGTGTAATTTGTTGAATAAATTCTCTGCTGGAATCAGGCAAGGGCATTAAAAGTTAAATAAATCCATCTTAAACCTAGGGTTAACAAGAAAGAGCACTGGGCTAAGACTTGGAAGACAGAGATTTCGGTTCTTGCTTTCACACTTGGAAGCCAGTTGATTTCAGGCAAGTAGTTATAACCTGCCCAAGTCAACTAAATAAACTGGAATAAGAAAAGTCTGCTCTGCTCCAGAGGTATTGGGAAAGTAAACAAGCCTGCCCTTGCTCCATAAATAAGGGCTATGCAGTGTTCCCCAAGGAGAAAGTGAAGCTGGGTTTATTAAGCACCTCTATGCGGTGGGCTCTGAAATAAGCTCTGGGAATATGGAAACTAAAGACTTGGTTCACCCTGGGAATATAAAGATGAAAGAATTTCCTCTTTCTTTCTTTCTTTCTTTCTTTCTTTCTATCTTTCTTTTTGGCCAGTCTAAGGGAACTGACAAATCACAAGGAAGAAAGAAAAGTAAACAATTACAATAGAGTGATGAGTGCTCTGGTTGGGGCAAGTTTTGGAAGCCCAGAAGAGAGGCACCTATAGGTGTGACCTTCACATTGAAACTCGGGAGGGTAAGTGGAATTGTCTGGGTGGGGAGGGTTGTTCCAGACAAAGGAGTGTGCATGCAAAAGATGTAGAGCTGTTTCCACCTCCACATTTCAGGAACTGAAGGTTGTTCAGCTCACCAGGTGGCTGATGCATGTGAGAGGAAATGTCTGATGAGGATACAGGACAGGTAGGCAGGTGCCCCATCTTATGGGGTAATACTAAGATTCTCCTCCTCACCCTCCCCCTTCTCCATAAAAGTGGGTGAGTATCCTCTGAAGCTCAGTGATCTCTCCTTGCCCTGGGAGCCATCTCGATTCTTGTTGGCCTCAAAGCTGCCTGCTGAGATATATGTCCTATGCCTGAGGGAAGCTGACAGCATTTCTCAGAGAGGAGGTGGGTGATAACCCAGGTCATCAGACTTAGTCAAAATTTTCCTCGTCAAACATGCGCTAAATCTTGCAACACTTGAGGAGAAGGATGAAGAGAGGGCATGGGCAGAAGAGAAAGAACAGCTGGAGTTAGGCACAAGGCTAATCTTTTAGACACCTTGAACCTATTCTTTCTTTTCCCCCAATTTTTTCTTTCATTGCTTTCTTCCATCATGGCAGATGAATTCCACTGATGGCTCCAGTTCTCCACCCATCTCTGTATCTGTGCCCTTTGCCATGTGAGCTGTAGCAGCAAGAGGCAGAATCTATTTCCCCACCCATTGAACATGGCTTGGCTTGCTTTGGCCAACAGAGTGCACTGGAGGCGCTGGCATGCAGGTTCCAAGCCTAGCACTCAGTTCCCTGCAGGAACTCTGCCTCTGACACAAGGACAAGGCTGTGTTGGCCTTCTGCAACATGAGAGGTGAAATGGGAGATAGCAGAATCATTCCCATGGAAGCCATTCTAGATCAGTGACCCCTAACCAGCCCAGCAGGAAATCGCAGATGCACAAACAGTCCTAGCTGAGGGGTGCCAAGCCCTGAACACCAGCAGAACCACTCACCCAACCCTTAGGCTTGAGAGATGATGAATGGTTGTTGGTTAAACTACAGTGTTTTAGAGGGTTTGCTACTCAGGATAGCTAGTTAATATAGTTACCGATGTTCTTTTCCTTTTTGTCCCTGCTGCCCCAGAAAGGGTTGAAGAGGCATGATCCCGGTGAATAAATGAGGGAGAGGTTTTGAGTCATCATGAGGGTGTTTCTTCTGTCTACTCTTCCAACCTAGGATTAAAATTTCTACTTACAGGAGTACTAAATGCCCAGAAGAGACACCACTTGTGCTGCAAAACATGTTTTCCATTCTGATAAACCACTTTTTCCTTTACCCACAGCATGGCTCCTCCACATTCTGAGGTTGAAGGTCAGTGCTAATTGGGGCTCAAATCTTCTCTGTGCATTGTCTCACAAAAAAATCCTTACAAAGTGGAGGATGGCTGGGGTGGAGTGGGGGACAGGGGGCAGGGAGGAGAACAGCACAATTCTGATCAAGAGCTGAAGATAATTTCACTGGCTCATTTTGGGCCTTTTTTGTTGGTGATAAAATAAAGGCTGGGAGCTCAGCAACCAAAGTGGCTCCAGAGCTGATGTGTGGCCAAGTTGTCTTGATGAAAAGACAGAGAACTGTAAGGCCCACGTGCCCTTTAATGGGCACTTTGTGCTTGTCTGGCTTCTCAGCCAGGGATCGGGGAAAATCTATTAGTGAGATCCACACCATTCACTTCTCATCCTAGAGCCATCTGGGAGAAGTCTTACACATTCCGTTTCTGATCCTCTAATTGGAACTGCTGACTGACTCATGTGTACCTGAGTGGCTTAAGATGGGGATGCTGAGAGGCCCAGTACCAGAGCATTTGAAAGGGCAACAGGAGATGTCATTCACGTTGTCCTCAGATCCCTTTGGGTGGATGTGGATGGATGCCAGGAGCAGCCGGCCTGGAAGGGCTCCGGGCAAAGATGACTGATTTGTCATGACCTCTCTGTACTTCTGCAGCTGAATTCTGCTGACCCCAGTGAGCTGAGATTGAGTGTGTTGGAAGGGAGCTGGCTAAGAGGCAGGGCTCATTTTCTGAGCCTTCCCTCAGAGTCTCAGAAACCATAGGATGTCTTCTGAAAAGGCCTTCTGGCTAAAGTTTTCAATGGCAGGAGATGGTAGCTACTTGCAAATTGAACAGGGGAAACCATTCGGCTGTGGCCAGTCGGCTCCAATTAATCACCCTCATGAGTCTTTGGATGGCTGAAGGAGTTACGGACCATCATGCTGGTCAAGAGTTCACACCCTCAAACTTGCTCATTTAGTCAGTCATTCCCTGGAAAGCCAGGCCTGCTACTGTTTGCAGGTGACAAGGTGTACTTGCTCAATGTGAATGGGATGGGTGGGGCTCTGGGGGAAGCCAGGCTTCTTTCCACACTGCATTCCTTTGCATTTCATAGCAAAGGCTTCTTTTAAAGAAGGCACCCAAGTTATTTATCAAACTTTTTTGGGCACCTACTATGTGTGGGACCCCTGTGCATGGGAATGCAAGAAGGAACACAGTATGGCTCCTGTTCCCATGTCGCTCAAGGGCACCAGGTTCTTCCTTGGAATGCCCCATCTTCTGATATTTTGGGTACCCAGCACAGCAGCCCTCTGCCCTCTGTGCACACTAGGCCCTGATGTAACTGAAGAACTTGGAAGGTTGGAGTGGGGTTTGCTCCTTCCCCTGGAAATGTAATGGATGACCTTTCTTACATATCTATGAAAATGAAACTTTTATATTTTGTTAATTTTTATCCCATCACGTTCCAAAATGTGTGTGTGTGTGTGTGTGTGTGTGTGTGTGTGTGTGTGTGTGTGTGTGTTAAGTCCTTACATAGGAAGCTTTAGGCTCAGGTGCTGGTTGTGCTTACATACTAGATTTTAGAGATCTTGGACCCTCCTGTTCTTTGACAGGATGGGGAGCAGCCTCTCCAGCTAGAGGGAAGGGGACTCACTGTCTCAGCTAACTTGTTGCCATGCAACAAGCCAGAGAATGTCTTGGGTCACTCTTTGAACAATCTTCTTGTTTCCAAATCTCCATATGTACACTTTATAGCTTCCTGAAATTAAAGCCTTCACCTCTGGGCAAACCCCAAATAACACACCATCAAACAATAGTTTATGCCATAGTAGCAAATGGGGTGGGGGATGCATAGGATCTTGTTTTAACCCTCATATCACACTGCAGAAATGCAGAAATATCACACTGCTGTGAGGCATTGCCTTGGAGTCCCTCCTCTCCCTGTAAGATAAGAAGCGTTCCCATAATGTGTATCACGTGGCAGAATCCTGGGAACTTGCTCCTGCAGGCTTCTCATCACTGTGCCCTGAGGGCTCTTACTGCCTTTAATCCTCCTCCCTGCCTATATATTATCTTTATCCCTTCTTATCTCCCCCAGATAAAGGAAGAATATAACTGAACAGACTCCCACTGGGTTTGTCACAGAGCTGGCTAATGTATTGGGTCAGCCACACATTCTTTCAGTCCAATCTACTATTGAGTACTGAGACAAGCAATTTCCTAGGTAATAAAACTAATTTCTTAGCAACTGGATGAGTCTGCATTATCTATAACACAACTGTGCCAAGGTATTTCAAAAAATCTACAAAGTGATGATGAAGTATCTACTCATTATAGGTTAATAAACTGATAGTATAAGACATTTATTCATTTTCATATAAATGTAGTAGCTACCCGTTATCATGATTTATTCCCCAAATTGAGTCTTGTGTGCTTAAAGTGAGAAGTTACAACATAAAAGGTTTATCTTTATAGCTGTCACTGGTGTCATATTTATATACATGCTACATTCACCAACACTTTAACAACTGAGTAGCAATATAAATTGAATAACTTTAAAGACTATATATGTTTCCCTCTAGTACAAGTGTACATTCATTTATATTACAACATCATTTCTGTAATGGATTGGCTGTAGCAGAATGGAATCCAAATGGGTTCAACCATTGCTTCCCTTTTTTCTACTTGAAGCACACAAAATATCACTTTAGTTTCCTTTCTTATTACTATAAAAGTAATATGAAATGGAAAGGAATGACAGATGAAAATACATGCATAATAAATTGTTAGCTTGAGAGTTAACTTTTTACTTATATTTGCCAGATTACTGTTCACATTTTAATATTTCTCTACATTTTTTTGAAGAGGGAGGCCCTAACATCCTACCATATAATCATTGTTAGCAAGGGCTCCAAAGTCAGGTGGACATAGATTTTAAAGAGCTGTGTGGTCTGCTAAAAGCCTTTGAATCATCTAAGCCTCAGTTTCTTCATCTAATAAGGGAGATTATAGATCTATCATATATATGATATAGTATATGATATCATCATATATAATATATGATATATAATATATTACATAGATGTATGTTATATAATCAGGGAGATAATCATGCATATGTTGTAAGGATCAATGAAACAGTGTATGCAAAGCATTAGCATTTGGAGTACCAGCCAAATAGTAAGTACTTAATAAATGCTAATCTGTATTATAAATATTGCTATTATTTCTTTATTTATACTTATTTACTTATTTTTTTAAGATAGGTTTATTTATTTATTTATTTATTTATTTATTTATTTATTTATTTAACAGAGAGAGAGAAAGATTACAAGTAGGCAAAGAGGCAGGCAGAGAGAGGAGCTCTCCCAGCTGAGCAGGGAGCCCGATGCAGGGCTCAATCCCAGGACCCTGGGATCATGACCTGAGCTGAAGGCAGAGGCTTTAACCCACTGAGTCACCCAGGCGCCCCTGTACTTATTTACTTATTTAAGAGAGTAAGAGTGCACGCATGTGGGGGTGGAAGGGGCAGAGAGAAGGAGAGAGAGAGAATCTTAAGCAGACTTCATACCCAGCAGGGAACCTGACATGATGCTAAATCTCACAACCCTGAGATCATGACCTGACCTAAGATCATGACCTGAGCCAAAATCACAAGTTGGATGCTTAATGGACTGAGCCACCCAAGCACCCCTAGTATTGCTATTATTTTAAAAGTTGGGCAAAAGGATTCCAAACCAAGCTGTTCACATTCTCCCTGTAAGTTCTTTTAAAAAAAAAAGAACCTTTGAGTAAACTTAGCAGTTTTATTCTTCTTCTAACACTAAGATTAACTAAAAGAGAGTTGGCATCCCTAGGAGTTGCTGCTGTACAATTTCAGTCCATGTGCAGGTGTAAGCATTAACATTAGATATGGAAGGTCTGTATTGGCATTTTGGTCACTATGTATTACAGGAAATTCAGACTTCTTGTCCAAGATCACAGAGTAAGAAGCAGAGAAGAGACCAGAATCAAGGTTCTTTGAGTCAATTTCTTTCATTATCAATTTTCAAATGGTTATTGAATTAAACTCAGTTAATATGAAGCTCATTTGGTATGAAGATCATTTAATATGAACATGGGGCCCTAATGTTAGGATCTATTATTAGGATTCTAACAATAGGATTTGAGTTCGTGTATAGAGAAAACTCTTGAAGTTATAAATGTAGTCCTGCTACATTACATATGTTAATATATGTTATACAGCATCAACACCCAACAGCTGAATTGTTATACTGATATCCTTTTTGAATGTCCTATAAACCTAAATATTCTATTTTCTGATAATGTTAAGCCCCTCCTACTCTTCACTCTGGCCAAAGGAAGGGGAAAAAAAGAGAGCGAGAGACAAAACAGATGGATATGTTTTAGTTCATTCAAGGAATTCAGATAAAAGTAGTTGCTAATTCCTAATAAATCAAGCATTCTGTCCTTTCATTTTCAAATAATTTTTAACCCCACCAGTTGACATTGCACTTCCTTTGCAATGTTATTTATTGCCATCCATGTAAACAGGCTACTTTGGAGAACAAAATGGAAAACTCTGAAGTGTGTTTGCAGTACCAAGTGACCAGTTTGTACAGAGGGGAGTGTGTGTTCTTGGTATGTTAATGGTTCTCAGCATTATGTCCCCTTTGTTCTTTGTGGCTGATATAGGTCTGGAAAGTGTACTTTGGATGTTATTTGCTTTAGACTTCCTTGTCTATGTCCTAGAATGATGAAATCCCCATAGAGAGGTTGAGAAATAAGAAAGGATTCCTCAGAAGAAGGATCTCCTGACTCCTAAGAGTACCTGCTGTCTTTCTGCAGAACCAAAACTGGGCGCACTGCTTACAGGCAGCAAGCCTCAAGCAGCACACAGCACCGGAGAGACCCGGGCAAGTCATGCTACCTTCCTTGTCTTTCACTTTTTGCATCTAAAAAATGAAACCAATGATATCTACCCTTCCTCTCAGCACTAAAATGTGATCCTATATGCAATGTACCTGGTGCAAAGAAGAAACCTATTGTCATCATCACCAGTGGTGGTGTTATAACAATAGTCACAGAATAAAAAATAATATATAAGGGAATGTTGCCAAAAACAGCAGAAGAAATGGAGTTCTCAGAGGCCATCAAAGGTAAAGAGTAGCAGGTACTCAAAATATGTACCTGGGGTGGGGTGAGGGGTTTGAGAGGCCAGAGTGCTGCTGGCACCATCTTCATCAGCCCAAAGACATTGTTGTCAGGCAAACACTGGAGAGCTCTTGTAGAGAGAAGCCACTGCAGGATGTCTGCAAGACCAGACTGTAATGGGAGAGCCTGCCACATATTCTACCAACGAAAATGGACACCTGCCTCATTGTGTTTCCCTTTGCATCCATTCTGCAATATGGCAAAGGATTGATTAGCCCCAGTGTCAGCCCATGACTTGAGGTCTTTAGGGCCTCCATTTTACTGTGCATTATTATCTCAGTGTCAACCCAGGGGGCACATCTTAGAGGGGCAGGGGCCCCCCCTTCCAAGAACATTTGGAGCCCAAATAAACCATTGTGAACCAGAGGGAAAAGTTGGGCAAATCCAAAGGAGGGGAGGGGAGAGTTTTTCTAAATGGTCTAGAGAAAAGTGCACACTACATTTTTAAGTAACTTATATTAGACTTCTCTCATCACAATGCCTCTGCTACAAGCAAAGACGACATATCAACAAATCCTTACACACGAGAAGAGAACCTGAAGTCAGGTTGACATGTTTAGCCTGAAAGCAACAACTCTTAAAAAGCACATACACATTTATTCAATATTTGATAAAATTATGGTCATCATGTATGAGGCATCCTTCAGCCAGCACCCTCCTCTTTCCTGATCTCAAATCTACCAGGCTGCTTCCCAGGGAGTTATATCAACATGATAGGAAAGATGAGAGGGAAAGGAGGTGGAGAGGCACCCTGCCTGTCACAGACCAGGATGCCTCAGCGAGATGAAATCAGGACCCTCGCACAGAGACCCATGTTTTCTCACATATCTGCTGTTATGGAGCCAGATCTCCACAGAGCCGGAAGTTGAAGACATGAGCCCACACCAGGGCTCTCTGCGTATCAGGCACCAGTTTGGCACAAAATGCACAGACACCCAGAGACGCATGAATGGATCAGAACTTGGGTGGCAGGGTCCCTCCAAGCTCCCCAAACAGCTTTGCAAAGATCTGTAATTTGGCAAAGCTCAAAAACCTCTTACATGAACAGAAGACACATTTTCCTTCATTTTTAAGAATTGTGGTAAAATATTATATAACACGAAATTTACCATTTTAACCATTTTTAAATGTATAATTCAGCGACGTTAAATTTATTCACGCTGTTGTGCAATCATCACCGCCCTCCATCTCTAGAACTTTTTATTATCACAAACTGAAACTCTGTACCTACTAGAAAATAAGTCCCCATCTCCCCTCATCCTCAAATCCATTCATATTGTGAATGACATTTAATGTTAGATACAGTTTGCATTCCCAATTGCACCGTGTATTACAGTCAAGAAATCCCAGTTTTGGTTCCCTTATGTGATGCTGCATGAGATGCTGATGAAGGTTCTGGAATATTTATTTTTTACCACAGAACTGAGTTTTCTTTTTTTCTTTCTTTTTTTTTTAATTTTATTTTTTAGTGTTCCAAGAGTCATTGTTTATGCACCACACCCAGTGCTCCATGCAATAAGTGCCCTCCTTAATATCCCTCACCAAGGCTCTTTTACCAGATACATTAAGACACTAAACTGAAGTGGGTGGCAGTGCTTGAATCCTGCTTCCTGTCACTCCTAAGTGGTTTCTGCAAGGAAAAGAGTGTGGCCAGTCATTACTAGTGTCTATTCCAGGACATATCATGACATAGGCTCTCCTGCTTAGCAGCGGGCTGGGGTTCTCAAAGGCTTGGCCCGGAAAAGGATGCCACTCTCGCTCTTATTTTCTCCAGGCTTTATCCTTCCAAACTCCAACAAACACACCTACCTTCCCTAAGACCCATTCTCTCCCAACCCATCCCTTACTAGAATATTTTCCACGGTACTAGAGTTATTTCCATACAGTCTAGTATTCCAAGTAGACTGCCTTCTACATTCTCACAGTGCACTGAATTAGCCATGTCTTGGTTCCCTTTGAAGGCTTTAAAAATATTCTAACAGAGTGGATGTACAATTCGAATCAGGATTACTAACTGTGGGAGCTGTCTCTTGGTTAAAATGAGATTTTCCAGTTTAGTTCACAGTTAGCTCATCAGGTCTTCTCTTGTTCCCTCATTAATTCCCACAAGCATTTATTAAACACCATCGAGGTGTCTGCTGCTGTGCCAGGCACAGGAGATCCAGAGACTCTTGAGTTACAATCCAGTGGAAAGACAAGCAGAAACATCTGGCCAGAGCCCAGCAGAGCTCCATGGAAGACATGCTTTGTGGAAAACAAAATGCAGTGGGAGCCAGTAGAAGAGGTGACATGCCATCCCAGACTTCACGGAGGATGGGACCCCTGTACTGGTCCCTGAACAAGGAGGGGAGGGAAGGTGTTCTGTGCAAAAGGGCAGCATGTTTATAGACTCAGAGTCTTCCCGGTGGTCACTCGGGGTGGAGGAGGGGAGGAATTAAGAGCAAATGAACCTGCTAGTTTGAGTGACTAGGTGGACAGTAACTATGTTCATTGTTACCCTACTCCAAATAACATCTTCAGTTTTAATAGTGGTTTGGTCTATCATCTGTGGGTAAAAAAATGAGGTGCAGGAGTTTTCACATAGACATATCTTCTGTCATTTTTTAATAAATCTCAATGAAATATTGCCTTGAGTCCAGGTTACAGAGATATATGACTGTAACAACTGATCTCTTCACTTCATAAAACCACTAATTTATGACTTTTACTCCAACTTTTTATTTTGAAAAATTTTTATCTATAGAACTTTTGAAAGAATAGTACAATGAATCCCTGCATACCCTTCATTTAGACTCAGCAATTGTCAACATTTTGCCACATTCTCTCTTTCTCTCTTTCTTTCTCTCTTCCTCTCTCTGTCTCTGTCATTACTGATCCATTTGAAAGTGAGTTGCACTTTGGGTACCTGGGTGGCTCAGTCGGCGAAGTGTCTGCCTTCGGCTCAGGTCATGACTCCAGGGTCCTGGGATTGAGCCCTGCGTTGGGCTCCCTGCCCAGTGGGGAGTCTGCTTCTTTCTGCCTCTCTGCCTCTCTCCGTCTGCCCCTCTCCCCTTTCCCCGTGCCTCCCTGCCCCTCTCCCTCCCCACTTGCTCTCTCTCCCTTTCAAATAAATAAATAAAATCTTCAAAAAAATAGGAAAATGAGTTGCATTTATGATGACACTTCAACCCTAAATGCATCTTCTTAGAGCAAGGGCTTTTTCCAGTATAACCACAGAATCATTATTGCTGGATTTTGTTTTTGTTTCTCATGATTACATTCAAGTTAAACATTTTGGTAAGAATGCTAAATAAATGATGTTATGTACTTCCCCACCATATCAGGAGGCACAAAGACAGTCTTTTTTGTTACCAATGATTCTAATTTGGACCACTTGTTTAGGTAATAGCCTTCTATTCTCTCCATTGTAATACATAAGTAATCTGTATGACAATAATTTGAGACTATGCAACATATTATCCAGTGGCTAAAGCATCTGTTGATGACTCTTGCCTATCAATAATTATACTGGTAGGCCTTAGTTTTAAATTAATTAGATTTATTTATTTAATAAATAAATTATGTTTCCTCCATCCCAGCAGTTAAAGTCATATTTTTTTGCTGTTGTTGTTTGTTGTCTAAAAATTTGAGACCAAAGATCATCCAATTCTATAAAAATATTTCTCATGAAATAGAGCACATGTTAGGAAAATGGCCAAAAAAACACTGTACAGCTATATTTTAGAAATCAACATGTATTTTTTAGAAAGGATAACTCTTGCACAAGATTTAACATTGTCCATGATGTTCAGCTTTTGTAGTTTGTGGAAAAAATCCTATAATATGTCATTTAACATCATAAAGGAATCTCATATCTGTCCACTGATAACTCATTGGCAATATACCACAGCTGTTACAAAGCAGCTCAGGAAAGAAAAAAAAAAAAAACCCACAAGCCAACCATCTGACTTTAATTAGGAAAGAGAATAGTCCCCAAAAGTACAAAGATGAGGTCTTTTGCAGGTCAAAGTATTATAGTGGAGTTTGAAAAAAGGTAACATAATGACCCTATATGTGAAGGTTAGCTCATGCTTTAAAGGATTTATAATATGGAGACACAGTCCCCACCCTTTCCCCACAACAAGCCAACCTTTGCTGTAGGTCCAGTAAACACTCACCTAGGCACAAAAATCCATGCTCTCTAATTACTGAAGGCCTGTCAGACACCAGGGCAGAGACGCCATTAACCTAGATGGGGAAGGCTGTGGGTAGAGCAAGTTCTGGGGATGAAGAAGATCAGGATTTCAGTTTGGGGCAGGATACATTTGAGACACTCATTAAACATCCAAGTGGAGATACAGAGTTGAAAGTTAATGAGTTAATGCTTAATGGGATGGTCATAGCTGGGGGCATACATTTCAGAATCATTTGACAATAGATGCTACCTAAAACCACAGAACTGGGAGAGAATCAGCAAGGGGGCGAGTGAATCAGCAAGGGGGCGAGTGCAGGGAGAGCAGGAGATATTAGGAATATTAACTAAAGATATTAAGAGATCCATGAACCAAGCCAGGGACACATCGATGCTATGACGTGAAAGGGCAAAAGAAATACTCGTACAGGATACTAAGAAGGAACAGCCAGTGGGTTTGAAGGAAAGTGAAGTGCGTAATATCTTGGAGAACTAGTGAAGAAATCACATCCATGAGGACGGAGTAATTAACTGTGATAAGTGTAACTGAGAATCAAATTCAATGGAGACCAAGATATGGATTTAGCAACATGGAGGTCATTGGTGATACAGACAAGCACAGGTTTAGTGGGGTGGCAGAGTTCAAACCCCAACCGGAATTGGCTTCAGTGAGAAGAGGAGAGGAAAAGGATGTCTTTCAAGGAGTTTTGCTCTAAAGTGGGAGGAAGCAGGCAAAGAAAAAGGGTAGTGTGGGGAGGAAAAAAAGATAATTTTGTTTGTGTTTTGTTTTTAAGATGACAGAGATAACAGTATGGTTGTGCACTGGTGGAAATGAGTTAGGAGAGAGGGGAAACTATTGATATAGAAGAAAGCAGGGAGAATTGCCGAAGCAAAGCCTTTGACTTAGAAACGGAGGGGAGGGACAGCACTGTATGTAGTCCAGACCCTGGTAGGTAGGAAGATACTGTTGTAGGAGTTTGTGGAACTTATTTTCCAAATGTTTCCATTTTGTGCTCCAGTGAAGTGGGAACCAAGGTCATCAGCTAAGAATGAAGAGAGAGGAAGAGGTGTTAGAGATTTAAGGGACTATGAGTTTGTGAAGTAG
The DNA here is from genome assembly GCA_002007465.1 of Ailurus styani. NCBI lineage: Eukaryota > Metazoa > Chordata > Mammalia > Carnivora > Ailuridae > Ailurus > Ailurus styani. The sequence continues at coordinate 1,307,480 of LNAC01000369.1, read as the reverse complement.
TTATATATGAGGGAAGGAACTGTCAATTTCAAAAAAAAAATCAGAAATAGTGCAAACAATAGTGTCTGGTCACAGTGCAATGAAGCTGGAAGCTCCTGCTTCCTGGACATTAATGACTCTTAAGAAATTTGGGTGAAGGTGAAAAGCCAAATCAAAACTATTAAATTTCTGAAAATAAAGATGATGAAGACTATTTGCAAGGTCTGCCACGATGACCCAGTGGGATTTATTCTAGAAATGGAAGGAGAGTTCAATTTTTAGGTATGTATTTACTTATTCACCATATTAAGAGATTCCAGAAGGAAAATCATATAATCAATTCCATAGATGTGGGAAAAAAATCTGATTTTATGAAATTAAGTGCCCATTCAAATTTCATTCTTAATAAATTCAATACAAGCATTTCAATTTTGCTACTGTTACGTAAGATTATTCTGGGGATACTAGCCTTCACAATTACACAAATACTAGCCTACACAATGAGAGAAAGAAATTGGAGATATAAAAAGAAGAAAGTAAACTGAGGGTTACTGGGTCGGGGAGGGTAGGGATAGGGTGGAGGGGTTATGGACATTGGGGAGGGTTTGTGCTTTGGTGAGTGCTGTGAAAGATGTAAGCCTGATGATTCACAGACCTGTACCCCTTGGGCAAAGAATAAAAATAAAATTAAAAAAAAATCAAAAAAAAAAAGAAGAAAGTAAAATTACCATTATAATTACCATTATAGGATCACATATCTGGAAAAGTTAAATATCCACTGAAAAACTATTACAAACAATAAAAGAAATCAGTAAAATGGCTAGGTACAGAGTTAACATACTGAGATTTTAAAAAAAGTTAACATACTGAGATTAACAAGCAGCAGGTAGTTAGTAGATGTAATAAGAGATCTCACATACAGTAGTAACAAGTGTAAGATGTTTAAAAATAAACCATAAAAGATACTTAGGAAGATAACTTTAAAATGTCCCTGAGTGAAACAAAAGATTTCAACAAGTGGAAAGGCAACAAGAGACTCAATATCATTAATATAGGACTTTTCTTAAGTTGGTTCATAAATTTAATAGATTATAATAAAAGTATTAAAATAGTTTTTGACAAGACAAGCTGATTCCAAAGTTTATGTGAAAAATGAACAAGCAATAATATCTTGAAGAATTATGAAAACATTTTTGAGAAAAAAATGACTAATGTAGAACCACACTATCAGATGTTAAAACATAGTATAAAGCTACAATAATTAAATAATAGAATAGAGGAGAGTGTAGTATTGACATATAAAATAGAAAGTTAATGTAACAAAATGATCTAAAATACATGTAGAAGTTTAGAATACATACATATAGGATATGCACCTATAGGAATTTATATGACTAAGGCAGCATTTGAAATCACTGGGAGACAGATAGATTACATAATAAACAATGTTTGAATAATGGGGTATTATTCTAGAAAAAAAAATCAAAGTCAATCCATATCTCGCTTCTCACACTAGAATAAATTCCAAGTGACAATTAGAGATTTAATGTCAAAAAAGATGAACACAAGAAAGTCCTAAACATTTGGTTACATATGCACTAAAAAAAAAAAAACTTTGGAAATACTCAAGAAACTGATAACATTCAATTATGTAATACAGTGTTATCAACTATAGTCACCATGTTTTACATCAGATCCTCAGAACTTATTCCTCTTACAGCTCCAAGATTGTACCTTTTACCCATCTCTCTCTATTTCCCCCAACCCCTAGCCCCTGGCAACCACTTTTCTATTCTGCTTCTATGAGTTTGACTTTTTAATAGGTTCCACATATAAGTGATAACCATGCAGTATTTATTTATTTCACTTAGCATTATACCCTCAAAATCTAACCATGTTGCCACAAATGGCAGGATTTCCTTCTTTCTCGAGGCTAAACAATATTTACTGTGTATATGTACCAAGTTTTCTGTATCCGTTCATCCACTGAGGGACACTTAGATTGTTTCCATATCTTAGCTATTGTTATTAATGCTGCAAAGAACGGGGGTGGGGGGAGAGATCTCTTCAACACCCTGTTTTTATTTCCTTTGGATACTTAGAAATGGGATTGCTGGATCATATAGTAGTCCCATTTTTAATTTTCCAAGATACCTTCATATTGTTTTCCATAGCGGCTCTATGGGTTTACATTCCCACCCACAGTATACAGGGCTCTCTTTTCTCCACACCGGCCCAAGTTATCTCTTGTCTTTTTGACGACGGCCATTCAAACAGATGTGAAGTGATAGCTCATTCTAGTTTTGATTTGCATTTCCCTGATTAGTAACACTGAGCACCTTTTAATGTACCTGTGGCCATTTGTATGTCTTCTTTGGAAACATGTCTATTCAGGGGTACTTGGGTGACTCAGTTGGTTAAGCATTCGACTCTTGATTTCAGCTCACAGTCATGATGTCAGGGTTGTGAGATCGAGCCCTGCTTAAGATTCATATGATTCTTTCTCCTTCTCTCTGTCTCTCTCTGTCTATGCCCTGCCCCCCCACTCATGCTCTCTTTCTCCCTCTCTCTCTCTCCCTCTCTAAAAAAAAGAAAAAGAAAAAAATGTTTATTCAGTTCCTCTGTCCTTTTTTTCTTTTTTTGGTGATGGTGGTGGGGGAGAGAACTTCAAAAAGAGACCTTTCTTTCTTTAGTTACCTCATTTTTATACTTTTAATTTTTTTAATTAATTTTATAAAATTCCAGCGTAATTAACACACAGTGTTGTATTAGCTTTAAGTACACAATATTGTGATTGAACAATTCTTTTTTTCTTTAAGATTTTTTATTTATTTATTCGACAGAGAGAGAGAGATCACAAGCAGGCAGAGAGGGAGGTAGAGAGAGAGGAGGAAGCAGGCTCCCTGCTGAGCAGGGAGCCCGATGCGGGGCCTGATCCCAGGATCCTGAGATCATGACCTGAGCCGAAGGCAGAGGCTTAACCCACTGAGCCACCCCGGTGCCCCGTGATTGAACAATTCTATACATTACTCAGTGCTCATTGCCATTGAGTGTACTCTTAATCCCCTTCACCTATTTCACTCCTATCCCCCCACCCACCTCCATTCTGGCAACCACCAGTTTGTGCTCTAGAGTTGAGTCCGGTTTTTTTTTTTGGTCTCTTTTTTTTTTTTTGATGTTTGTTTATTTTTTTCTCAAATTCCATAAATGAATGAAATCATACAGTTTTTGTCTATCTCTGACTTATTTCACTTAGCATTATATCCTCTAGATCCATCCATGTTGTTGTAAATGGCAAAATCTCATTATTTTTAATGGCTGAATAATATTCCAGTGTGGGGTGTGTGTGTGTGTGTGTGTGTGTGTGTGTGTGTGTGTGTGTGTGTGTGTGTTTACCTCACATCTTTTTTTCCATTTATCTATGGATGGATACATACTTGTGGTGCTTCCATAGCTTGGCTACTATAAGTAATGCTGCAATAAAGATAGGGGTATATCTTTACAAATTAATATTTTCTTTTTTGGTGGGTGTAAATACTCAGGAGTGGAATTACTGAATCATATGGTAGTTCTATTTTTACAGTTTTGAAGAACTACATACTGTTTTCCATAGTGGTTACACCAATTTACATTTCCACCAACAGTGCACATGGGTTCCTTTTTCTCCACATCCTCACCAACGCTTGTTATTCTTTTTGATTCTACCCATTCTGACAGGTGTGAGGTCATATCTCAGTGTAGTTTTGATTTGCATCTCCCTGATGATGAGTAGTGATGAGCACCTTTCCATGTGTCTGTTAGCCATCTGGATGTCTTTGCAGAAATGTCTCTTCAGGTCCTCTGCTCATTTTTTAATTAGGTTATGTGGGGGTTTTTGGTATTCAGTTATAGAAGTTCTTTATATATTTTGGATATTATCTTCTTATTGGATATATCATTTGTAAATAACTTCTTCCATTCTGTAGGCTGCCTTTTCATTTTGTTGATGATTTCCTTTGTTCACAGGCTCATTCTGGACAGAGACCATAACCTGGGCATATCTGTCCTCCTTCTAATTTTTTGTCTTGATTTTCTCTTGTCTCCTCTGGACTGAAGTTCTGCCTGCCCTCCACCCACCCCAAGAGACTCAGATTGAGTACCTAGGGCACTCAGGCTCTGTACTCAGAGTCTTTGTTGGTGTTCAAGAGAGAGGGACCAGAGAATGCTTTCAAGGATGATTCTGAGTGGGAAGGATAGGCACTGAGCCGTCAGGAGCTGGGTCCTTTGCTGGATTTTACTTGTGCTAACTTCAAGCATATTGCCCTCTGATTTCTCATGTGCGAGTTGGTGATGCATGAAGAGCAGGAAGACAAATTGTCGTGTGAAGGGTAGTTATTGTTGTTTGACGTGCATCAAAAAGTATTGCTTTCCTCCCAGTTTTTCTTCTCTCTCTCTCTCTTTTTTTAGTTTGTTTCTCTAAACTTAATCCCTTTTCACCTTTTCAATCTAACTTTATTATTTCGTACTTGATCTTTCCCTCCTCTTCTTCTCAAAGCTGGAGGACAGCAGCTTGCCACTCTTCAGTCTGTGGACAAGTTGGCCTGGGGAGACGATTCCCTACTAATTGGGCCACCTCTCCTAAATCGGCTTTGGGTAAAGTTTTGAGCCTTTTAATGGGAAAGGGGTTTTGTGCAAGTCATTTCTGACTGCCTGGCTTGACTGCAGGCAGGAAATGCAGGTCTGCTGTGCATCGAGGGGAAAAGATCCACATGCGGCAACCAAACCACATACATCATTTCAGAATTTAAGAACTGGGGCCCAAATATGCTCTGAATCAGTGATGCCTCCCGTCATGGCAGATTTTTTAAAGTCTTTAAGTTTCACCCTTAATAGAAATAAACTTCACAGCCATGTGACCCACAAGAATAATTTCAAGTCTTTGGAAAATTATTCTCTAGTATTTGATAGCTGATGTGGTAGAAGTGATATTATGCCTACCCACTAATTCTAATACTCAGAGTATAGGAGAGCAATTTATTTTATATTTATGCTTTCTTTTACGAGTCTGATTGAAATAAAATGCTGGCTGGAGGTACATTACAGTTCTCTGAACAGAGTCTCAACAGAATTGGGAAGAATATAAGCTGGTTGCTCTGAGCAGAGACTCAAAGTATAACCGTTTCGTTTGTCCTTCCAGAGATCCTTTTTTTGTGTGGTTTGTTTTTGGTTCTCTTCCAATTTGCATGTTTACCAAAATCCCAAGGAAAGGAAAAAACCATTAAGATTTTTTCTATAATCCATTTAAGTCAAAAATGGAGAAGAGAGAGAAAAATTTGTAGCTTTCAAACACCATTAGTTTGCTAATGATCGCTTTCATCCTATGACAGTTCTCAGACTGATAAGATGCTCCAAACATCCACGGAGAAGGGAGAGGGCCGTTTATAGGCCCCCGCTCTGTCTCTGCAGCTTGCACATGTTTTCAAACATAATTTCATGCCTGCTTTCTGACAGCTCATTAAACAAAGGCCTCTTGGTGCCTATATTGCCCGTCTCCCCGCTGTGAGTGTAACATATTTACGGCCTTTGCAGATTGCTGGCTGCTGGCGCCTTCTCTTCCCTGTGGCCTGCCTGCCAACTGCTTATCAGTCTCCCCCAAAGGTGACATCCTCCTCGTTTGTTTGGGTAGCGATGGTCCCGTGTTTGACCCTCGGAGGCCAGCGGCAGCGTGATTAGGAGCGGCTCCTGCACCAGCTAGATAAAGGCAATCACACTGGCGAAGACAGTGCGGGGCCGCTCAGGGGAGCCTCGCCAGGCGGAGCGCTCGCATTCAGGAGCGCGCCGGCAGTTCGTTAGTTCGACAGCTGGCAGTGTGCAGACCTTGTGGGATTTCTGCCTCAGAGAAAGCAAACAAGGGTTCGGCAGTGTTGAGGAGCTATCTGGGGCTGTGTACAAGGGTGATCAGAGGCGATTGCTCCTAATTACCTGCCTCTTGACGGCCATTAAACCATCGTTACACATCCGAACCCATAAAAGTCCCTATGAATGCGGCACCTTATACTTAATTTTTATCCTTTCCTCCTGCTTTTGCCAAAAGCATTTTGCTGGGGTCCTGGGAGGACAGATGAAGACATCTTGGATGCAGGGAGAGGCTGCGGGCTGCATCCATCTGCCATTTCAGGATCTGACAAAACTGGTAACAGGTTTCTGCCACTGCAGTGTCCTGGGGGGTGATGCATCATTTCCAATGACTAGGAACCGAGAGCGAACAGGGAGGGGAAGAGGCAAAAGAGGGAAGGAGGGAGAGAGAGCGAGCAAGACCTCTTTCTTCCCAGCCAGGTGTCCGTGAATTCAGTTCTTACCTCTTGTGGGTTAATGGCCAGGCTCCAGGGGCAGGGTTTTAGTCCAAGCCTCGGATGACCTTGGCCCCAGAAATGCCTGTGTTGTCTCTCTGGGATCTGACCAGTGGCAAAATAGGAAAAAGGTTTTGGTGTGACTGCATTTGCCTTTGTGGTGGATGACAACAATGGGCCACCAGTATTCCAGCGACTCCTATGAATGAGGCAGCGCATAACCATTTTCTCCCAGGATGTCCTCTCATGTAATGGAACACCATTCGGGTAGACCCACTGTGCCAGTGATAAGACAGGGGCTCACAGAGACTAGAAGGCACACCAAACGCACAGCCGGTCAGCAATAGAGTCCAGCTCTGTTGGTTCCAAAGTCTGCACCCTTAACCCACCCCCCAGTTTCTGTTGAATCCATGACTACACTGGAACATTCCTTCAGAATGAGCTGTTGCTAAGTCTGTTTCCCCAGGGGGTATGCCCACCAGCCCGAGAGGTGGTGAATCGTGGAGACTCGAAGCACTCTGCGTGAGGAGGTGCTCCCAGGCAAGGGAGGAGCAGTCTTCCTTTTTGCATTTCTCAGGAGCACCCCAGGCTCATTCTATGCAGGATGTCCTCAGGTGACACTTGGAGAAAACACTTCCTAACCTGGAGCTCCCTGGGGAGACAGCAGTCTTATTTACCTCTAGTATTCCACAGTTCTCCTAGCACATAGTAGGTGCTCAATAAATGCTGTAAGGTCAGGAGAATGGTTCTGTTTGATTTTATTCCTCCACATCTTGTTTTAAGCTGTATTGAAAATTCCACATCGATTAACCCTCTTGGAAGGAAGCAGGGAACAAATCTACAAAGAGAAACTAAGTGACTTTCCTAAGATGACATAGGGGGCAAGTGGCAGAGGCAAGATTTTAATAAGCTCTGGATGGATCTAAAATAAAACACTACTTTTATGTTACTATGTTGTTTAAAGAACAAACTGATGATTTCAAAACTGAATTTAAAAATGCTGGAAGGAAGTAATGGGAATTATTAATGGCAGTTGCCTTTGGGAGATGGGATTCTGATTCTTTACACTTTTCTGTATTTTCTAAATTATTTGCCTTTTATCATGGTGAGAAAGCCGAAACACATACACACACGCCACCAGGGAGCACACTATCTTAATAAGCGTGATTACTGTTAATTTGTCAGGAGAATTTTGTTTTATATTATTTTATATAATCTGAATATATGTGTTTTTGATCGACAACAACAACACTACAAATAATAAAATACAGTAGGGTCTTCTCCCGACTAAAAATATTCTGATCACAATGGAACTAGATTATTGCCAGTAGAAGAATTCTTGGTTTGGTTCCTAGCAACAGAAAGCAGAACAGCATTTGCTATAACTTGAAAATCACCATTTTCAGTTGTTACAATCACCTGCTGTTTATGACTAAGTTGAGGATGGAGTGAAGGGTCTTACGTTTTTTTCACCACCCTGCAAGTTTGCAAAGGACTTTCTCACCTGTCATTTCCTCTTGGTTTCAATAATCATTGATTCAATACACCCCCATGCACCAGGCCCTGGGCACAGTGATTTTCTGAACATTTGAACCTGAGTCCCAGCAGCCTTAGATGGTGGACTGGCTGTGTTCTAGTCCTTCTTTTACCAGTGAGGACACCGAGGGCGAAAGATGAAGTGATGTGCTGAGGGGCTCGCAGTTGGCGGTCAAGGGCAGGAGAGCTCCAGTTTTAGCTATATAACTCCAAACCCAGTGTCTTTGAACTTCACCGCTTCCTGGTACTTCGCAGGCTCAGATCCCTTCTTGAGTACGACACCATAAAGCTTATGCTGGATCTTTTGATATCTTTTCAAATTTTGTATTTCAGAACCCGTTTTTCACTCTCTCACTTGCCCAGGGCCTATAGTACCATCTTGTACACCATCCAACCACCCTACCAATGACATCTCAGGATTTCAGACTCTCCCCTTCTCCTCTCTCACCACCTCTCTGCCTCCCAGTAAAACCGGGGAAACTTGTTTTCCATTTGCTCAGAAAATAAATGAGCTGGTCTGTGATAATGCATGACGGGGATTCCGAGGCAACATTCTTGCTTTTTTAAAAAGAGGACATTTATAAATGTGGCTTTGCCCAAAGACGTTCCCCAGTGGTGGGATAATTAGATAATATAAGAGGTCAATGGGGAGAAAAATAAAAAGGAAAAAAATACTACAGAGAAGCACTGGGAGGAAAAACACATGAAAGCATCATTTCATTTGAGAGAAATACTTCATTAGCAGATGCCCAAAAGTTACAACTCCAGGAGAGCCATTTGGCCAGGAATAACAAAAGTCTCTTAAAAATTCATAACCTTTGCCTTAGTAAATCCAGTTCCGAGAATGCATCCTGAGGAATAATTCTGAAGACAGAAAGAGCTTTGCACACAAAGAAATTCATGACAGAGTTATTTATGATATAGAAAAATGGCAAAATGGTATTGATTATGTAAATTATGATACAATGGAATACAGTCATTCCAGACGATGTCTGCAAAACGTTCGGAAATAATATGAAAAATGTTCATATTATAAGATAAAAGGAAAAAGAGCAGACTGCAATTTTAATCATTAGCACATTATGATCATCATGTCCAAAATGTCTGGAAGCTAATTATCTAATTATGTTCAGAAATTGTTACTATAGGTAATGTTTTTCTTCTTCCTACATTTTTTAAAATTTTTCAAGTTTTCTTAAAAAAACATGTTAGTATGCCAATGGGGGAAAAAAAACTTATTTGGAAATATTATTTTACTCAATCCTGGTTTTTACTTAACTCAGGTAATACATAACTGTCTGTATCTAAGAGCGATATCAGAAACAAACATACTCAGTTAATGTGCAGAAAAGAGTCAACACAGCAGGTGTCATTGCTATCCTTGGGACAGGCCTGCTTACAAGTTTGGCCCATGGATGGTATCTGGGAACTTAGATTCCCAGAGGGTCCCTGTGTATTTGGGCCACTGTAATAAAAAGCTGGAGACTGAGCAGCCCACAAGCAAAGGTTTACTTCTCACAGTTCTGGAGGCTGGAAGTCCAGGATCATGGAAGCAGCGGGTTGGGTGTGTGGTGAGAAACTGCCTCCTGCATGGCCGTCTTTTCACTGTAAACTCACATGGCCAAAGGGGCAAGGAATCTTTCTTGGGTCACTTTTCCAAGGGCACTATATCCCATTCATGAGGGCTCCATGCTCAGGATCTAAGCACCTCCCAAAACACCCTCCTCCAAATACCAGCACATTGGACATTTGATTTCAGTATATAAATTTGGGAGGGATGTATTCAAGTCCATAGCAGTTCCCACTGCCATTAAATAAGAGTGGCTCACGATGTCTAAACTCTTTGGACAAACCATACAGTTTATGTTGAACACCTGCTTTCCCTCTGGGAGGGCAGAATTTGGGTTATGGGCCAGGCAGAGGCTGCCTATGTGACCAAGCCCCAATAAAAACCCGGTATTGAGTCTCTAACAAGCTTCCCAGAATGACAGCATCCTACATTTGTTGTCACAACTCGCTGCTATGTGCATCCTGTGTGACTCCCCTAGGAGAGGACCTTGGAAGCTTATGCCCGATTTCTCTGGATTGTACCCATGTGCCTTTTCCCTCCCTTTCTTTTAAGTGTAATAAATCATATCTGTGAGTATGACTACATGCTTAGTCTTGTGAATCCTCCAAGTGAATCCTGGAACCTCGGGGTGGCCTTGGGACCTCTTAACATAAGCATCACCATCATGTAGCTCTAAAACAAATCACTTTCTTCCCATTTTTGTCCTTAAGAATTTAGCTATATGTAAACCATAGAATGGTGCTTTTCTAAAATATATTAAACCCACAAATTTTAGTGCAAGGGAAGAGAACTGTGTCATATTTTTGCTTTACAGATGAGGAAACAAAGCTGAGAGTGAGTAAAGTGAGGCATCCACATCGACATCAGAACTTAGGACTCCTGACTCTTCATTTGTACAACACCCCACCCCCTTTCACAGATCACTGTTTTCCTGTGAATGGCTGACCATGAGGCATATGGAGAAAAGACAAGCAATTACAACAATATAATGTGGAGTAAGGGAAGAGTGATTTGGGATATCGGAATCAGCTAGTGATGGTAAAATCGGATTTCCTTCATTATTTATAAGGGATGAATCAATAACTGGTAATAGAATAGGAAGCACACACAGGATGGTCTCAGGTTATAGAGCTTATAACTTACTCTAAGGTAAGGAAATACTTGAAAATGTGCACCCTAGAATGAAAATTGGACCAACTTGCTCTTCCTTCTTTAGACTGGTGGTTAGTTCAAGCCATTGAAAATGAATTTTTATTGGCATTTCCCTGTGAAAATGCACATGTCCAATCAGGGTTGACTACAATAAAAATGAATGTTTCCATGCTTATTTCAAGCAGGCTATACCTTCCTGACTTACTCCCTAAAGGGGAAATGGGAAAGATTACAGGAAATGAGAATCTTTAAAATTCTTACTTCAAAGATTTTACTCATAAATTTAGAAATCTCCCAATCCATGTTCATCACTTAAAACCTGATGAGAGAATAGTGTTCTTAAAGATCTGCATTGCACTTATCATAATCCTATTCATTCAAAAGTAAGACTGTCTCTGAGTCTCTCCTGGCGATGAACACTGGTAGCAGGGATAAAGCAATGATCCAATAATAATTCCACAGAGAAAATAGACCCCCACCCTCCCACCTCCACTCCTCTGAAACCCTCAGTTTGTTTCTCGGAGTCCATGGTCTCTCATGGTTCTTCTCCCCCTCTGCCTTCCCCCCTTCATTTTCCCCTTCCTTTCTCCTAATGTCCTCCATGCTATTCCTTATGTTCCACATATAAGTGAAACCATATGATGGACTTTCTCCACTTGACTTATTTCGCTTAGCATAATCTCCTCCAGTTCCATCCATGTAGATGCAAATGGTGGGTATTCATCCTTTCTGATGGCTGTTTAATATGCCATTGTATATATGGACCACATCTTCTTTATCCACTTGTCTGCTGAAGGGCATTTTGGCTCCTTCCACAGTTTTCCTATTGTGGACATTGCTGCTATGGACATTGGGGTGCATGTGGCTCTTCTTTTCACTACATCTGTATCTTTGGTGTAAATACCCAGTGGTGCAATTGCTGGGTCACAGAGTAGCTCTATTTTCAACTTTTTGAGGAACCTCCACACTGTTTTCCAAAGTGGCTGTACCAACTTGCATTGCCACCAATAGTGTAAGAGGGTTCCCCTTTCTCCGCATCCTCTCCAGCATTGGCTGTTTCTTGCTTTTTTTCAATTTTTTGCCATTCTAACTGGTGTAAGGTGGTGTCTTATACAAATGGCTAATAGACACATGAAAAAATGTTCACCATCATTAGCCATCAGGGAAATTCAGATGAGAACTACATTGAGGGGATATCTTTCTGACTCTGGAGAAACCCCTATCCACCTACTATACTTACAAGGCATTCCACTTTTTCCTACAAACCCCAATTCCCTTGACTCTTCAGCAAACAAATACCAAAAGCTTCTATTCTAGAAGCAGGAAAGGCTTCATCTTCAAATCCTCTTCAAAGGAAATATTTTCAGTTTACCTTTCTCAGGAACCAAAGAAAGGAAGAAAAGCCAAACAGTTCAGTTTCCATATTAAAACTGTCTGAAGATGAATTTTTTGCCAAGTCACTTAGAGAGCTCTCATTTGCTGTATATTCTGGCTACAAGAAAAAAGTAATGTATTTTTCAATAGTCACGACCAATTGAGTTTTATATACAAGCCAATTTCAAGAACAGTTGTCCAAACTGACTCTTAAGTTGAAAGGTTACCTCTTTGAGGCTGAGTTTGAAAATAAACACATTGAAACATTTTCTTTTAAATGTATCCAAATTTTAGGCTGGTATTTCCCTCCAACCTAGCCTGTATATTGTAATGATTTCTGTTAGCAGGCATTTTGATCTTAAAACCCTCGTTCTGACACACTGGCAATGTAATCAGCTACAGGCAGTCCCCCATCTTCGAATCTTCTGCTTGCCAAAAGATTGTTTGCACATCTGTTTTTATTAGAGTATATATTTCAAGTGTCACAAAACAATAGCATAAATTGTTGGGGGGGTAGAGATTTTGAGTTCTTTATGGCAGGGATAGTTTCTTTCCCCCCGTTCATAGAATTTATTATTTAATATTTATACTATAAAATGGAATACATGCTTAATGCAGAAAAACTCAGGAAACGAAGAGAAATAAATTTTTAATCTATAATTTCACCACTGCTAAAATTAGGTTTATGCCCTAATATTTTTTTCACGATTAGGAATATGTATTCTTTTTATCAAAATTCTTGCCATACTGTCCATTGTTTTATAGAAATCTGCACTTCATTTGATAATATACTGGAAACATAAAAGGCTGATATTTCAGGAAGATGGCATAGTCCCACTTCCCTTTCCTTCTTCCCTTTATTCTTGGCCTTGCTCTGTTTTCCCCAGTTTCCCACTTCCAAGCACCCCCGCCCTGGACACACACACACACACACACACACANCACACACACACACACACACACACACACACACACACACACACACACACACACACACACTACTTTCCCTGTCCAACTATCTAGCTCCTTTCTCAGCCTCCTGGCTAAAATGACTTCAGTACAGCTGATCCTGTTTGGGCTTGGAAAGAAATCTGAGTGACAATATTCACATCAGCAGTAAATGACAGGCAGCATCTTAACACCCGCCTTCAAGTTGCTTGTTAAGGGATGTTTCTTAACACCAAAGAATCCTTCATTGATCTACTTTCGAGTAATACAATATCGCAAACTAGACTCACCATCTTTAGCTCCTATCTCTCTACAAACTGACTCTTTTCATTCAACAAGACTTGAAATTTCAGTCTTATTTTTGTCTCCTCCCCCATTCTTGCTCACCCACCCAGTCCCAACCCAGTCAGATCCCAGGCCTGCTGGCCTCACTTCCTGCTCCCTCAGGCAGCAGCCCCTCCTCTCCATGCTTTCTGTCACTGCCATAGGGTAGCTGTCATTCAACACCACCAAGACTTCCAGCATTCTTCCTCCAGACCTTCCTGGCTCCTATCTTTGCTATTTCCACCTGTTTTATACACTAACAACAGCGACCTTCCTGAAATATAGCCCAAACCATGTTCCTACTGGCAACAGAATGAAGTCCAAGTGTTCAGGCACCTGTGCACCCCATCAGCCTCGTCTTCTACAATCCCTGACTTCATACACACTGTGCCACAACCAAACGTGTCTATACTCTGTTCCCTGTGAGCTCCTCAAGCTTTCCCTGGTCCTGGCTTTTGCTCTTTCTGTCTCATCAGTCGGAACACACACTCTCTCTCTCTCAGCCCCTTCACATGTGTATTCGNCTTCATACACACTGTGCCACAACCAAACGTGTCTATACTCTGTTCCCTGTGAGCTCCTCAAGTTTTCCCTGGTCCTGGCTTTTGCTCTTTCTGTCTCGTCAGTTGGAACGCACACACACTCTCTCTCTCTCAGCCCCTTCACATGTGTATTCGTATCTCACAAATACTTAACATAATGTGTGCAATATACAGGCACTTGCTGTTTGTGTCAATTTCTCCTCAGTAATTCATTTAACCCTCATACTAACCATAAGAGGTAATCACTACTATTATCCCCATTTTGAAGATGGGAACTAGTGAGTTGTAAAATAAATTTCTCTGCAGCCTGTTCAAATACTACCTACATTCTGAGCCTCAGATTAAATGCCATTATCCACACAGCATTCCTTATTAAATTCTGAAATGGATTAACAAGGATAATAAGGTAAAAGAAGAGGATAGGAAGGAGTAGGAGAAGAAAACAATTTTAATGATAACCATTGCCAAGCTTTCTGCTTAGTATCTCATTTGAATATTTCAAGCCTTCCCACAAAGCTATGACTTAGGTACTGATATCCTAATTTCTCAGGTGACAAAACCAAGGCTCAGAGAGGTTAAGCGCCTTCTCTGAAGTCAAACAGCTTGTTTCTAAGTGGCAGAGCAGGGAAATGTCCCTGCACTTGAAATTCCTATCACTCTCTACCATATGATGTTTTGTATATAGTTTATGTATCTTATACACACATAGTGTGTGTGTGTGTGTGTGTATGTGTGTGTGTGCGTGTGTGTGTTTATCTCCCCATGGTAGATGGCATTATTGTTCCTAATTACTTGTTGCCCTCCCTGGCAGAGGAGCAGACATCCCAGCCTGGGGCCCGATGGCTTGCAGTGAGTGCTTCTCTGTGGGAGAATATTCACATTTCACATTTGCCAATGAGATGGGAAAATAGCCTTGAATGCCTGTCGTGTGCCTTTCTCCTTCCCTGTTCTTTCTCCTTTTCCACCTGACATGTAAATGCCATACTCTGGATAGAGGCTGCTCCTTTAGCCTGAGTCCCAGAATGAAGCAAACACACCAGCTGATCCACAGGTGATGTGAACATGAATGATAAGCCTGCTCTGTAAGCCATTGGTTGGGGGATTGTTTGTTACGATAGCATAACATAGCAAAAGCTGACTGATAAACTCCTCTTTTAGATAATAAGCATTTTGAAGGCAAGATATTTGATTCATTCTTGTACCTTCCTGTTCCACTCCCCATCTACCCATCCATGCTCCATGAAAAACTTCATTTGGAAGACCCTCAATAAATATTGGTTGACTAAATGAATACAAATGAATATAATAAATAAGTGAAATAAAACAATACAGGGACAATAATATGAAACCAAATGCCTTCCTTCCATCCCTTCTTTCCCTCCTTCTTTCCTCTCTCCCATTCTCTTCTCTCTTCTCTCTCTCTCTCTTTCCCAATAATAGGCAACCTGCAATTTATGCCACATTTAGTATTTAACAGGTGGAGCTGGTTGTATATCTAGGCAGGAAGCACTTCAACTTTGACTCTAGAGTTATATTAACTATCCATTGCTCAATGAGAGAATATTCTTGCCCAGAGCCAAGAGAATCCAAATAGAACCCAGACATGGACCATGTGATCAAACGTTTGGTGATGGCATGGGGACTCATAGATTGATATCTGGAATTCCAAGGATGCTGTGTCTTTTTTTTTTTTGTGGGAATTTCTAGCTTAATCAGTACTCCTTGAAACTTTGCCACTCTCAGTTATTCCATAATTCAGACAAATCTGAGGTGGTTCTCCAGGAGATGTAGAAATTTAAATCCAATCCCAAAGCCACATAAATCTGTGAATCACCTCTGAAATTGTGACTTGTTTAACAAAAGCAAATAAACAGCAACAACAAAATAGCTCTCCAGGTATTTGACATTCTTAACAGAGGGTGTAGGGAAATGAATTCAGGTTTCAGCTGTTAACTGTTCTCTCCACATATTCACTTGCCTTGGCTGATAGATGAAAGGAAGGAGAGGTATTCAGCATTCTTTTAATTTTCCTTCACTTCAGATCACAGCACTGGAAGCTGTGCCACATCAGCAAGAAAAATTATGAACTCCCATCATGTGAAGTATCAAATAAATAAAACTTTTCAACAAATTTCTACCACCTCGCTATATGGAGTTAAAAAAATTTTTTTTGTGGTACTCTCTTGGCTCTACTTCTGACAAATATCCCATAAATTAGCCACAATGAAGGGCCAAATGGAAGAAGGTTAATAATCTGGATCACATTCCCTACCTTAACACAGAATTATCCTGGCTTGCAAAATTCACAGCAGAGATTATACTAATGAATGAAGATGTGGAAGACAGTACACAAACGTTTCCTTCAACATCACTAATCATATTGAAACCTTTTTTCCCCCTCTATACTAGAAAATACCCAATCTGTTACAAGTGAATTTACTTTTTTTCCACATTTGGACCAAACTTCTCAGATGTTCTGCAGGCCTTACAAGTACATAGAAGATATTTGCTAAAATTCTCAGGCAGTTGAGCCATGTTTGTCCCACAGGTCACAGAATGATGCCTCTGTTCATTCAGTAAATGTTGTCTTCTCCATTTTTTTTTAAAGATTTTATTTATTTATATGACAGAGAGAGAGGGATCATAAGTAGGCAGAGAGGCAGACAGAGAGAGAGGAGGAAGCAGGCTCCCTGCTGAGCAGAGAGCCTGATACAAGACTCGATCCCAAGACCCTGAGATCATGACCTGAGCCAAAGGCAGAGGCTTTAACCCACTGAGCCACCTAGGCGCCCCTGTCTTCTCCTTTTTGTTCAGAGAAATATTGTAGCAGCTATTACTGTTGCTAATTTACCATTATTATTAGTCACCAAATAAGGAGCCCTTGATCATTAAGTGCCTGTATTTTTAACACATAAGTTTCTTTTTAATGCTCTCTGTTTAATTTGCTTTTCCCGTTTTTCATGATACCTCTCTCTATTCAAGCTGAACCAGGTTTGGGTTTACAGTCAGTGAGGGGTAATATCTTGTGTCAGAGCCTAGATGATCCTCTCTGCCAACACTCAGCCAGCGTCCCTGGAATGAAACTTATCAGGCACAGAATTGTTCATTCCAGTGTGTTTAGTAAAAATCTCTACTACATGTCTTCTCTGGGAATTTCTCCTCGTGTATTTTGAGCACAGCCAGAATTAGGCTGACAGAAACACTAAAAGACTTCTTTCCACTGTCCCTCCACTAAGAAATGCCAGGCCCCACAAGTTCGGGATGCCTTCATCCTTGCTACAAAGACATATGGAGGCAGAGCTACAACACTGAGTTGGCATCACATCTGTCCACCAAGACTCTGATTATAGAAATAGAGCTTGGCTCTATTAAGATATTAACTTGGCACTTTTCATCTTCATTCTAATGCCTTTGGGGGTTGGGGGGAGAAACGCTGAGCCAACCCCGAACAATAACATGGTAATAAAAGTGAGAATCATTATCATTGAGTCTCTGGATTTGATTCTCAGCACAGAGAATGCATAGGAAGTGCCTTTGAGAAAGAGCCAACATTCCAAGCTCTACCTTTGTCCTCCTCCCACCATCCCCCTTGTTGATTCTTTGATGTTCATGGGGAAAATCCTTCGTAGGGGCCAGATCCTCTCCCACTGCATCCCCCCAAACCTTTATAATAAGAGAGAGCCCTTGCATTTGTGTGGTACTCTTGGCTTACAAACTGCTTCCACATCCTTGGCCCGACCTCTGCAGCACGCTCCAGAGAAAGAAGACTCTGTGTTCTCAGGATGCATAGCCGTCTTGCCTAAGGTTAAGCGAGTCCACGTTCCCGACAAACCTTGTGTAACTTGGAATTTCCTTAGCAGCCACTGGGACAGTGACATATATCTCATCTAGGTTTCTCTGACCCGACAGCTTGACTGGCAAATGGCAGGAGCAGGGAAAATCCTAAAGGCTAAAGGAACAAGCCCCATGTGCTGGGGCAGGGACCTCCCCACCACAGCTTCTGTGTTTTGCACACCTGTTGGCTCATGTTTCCAAAGGCAGTTGACATCTGCTGACCCAGAGGCTACCTGAGCCTGGAAATAAAGGGGGCTGAAGTCTCTCCATGTCTAGGCATAGGTTTCAACATCTGTAACCAATAAGCAACAAGGAGTAGCAAGAGTTGGGCCTCATTATTCCAACATTCCTTCCTGCTTTCCTGTGATCTGGTCTCTCATGCATTTCTTTCCATAAATTCTCTTTTATTGGAAAACTGAATCTCATGCATAGAAAAAAATGAAAAGAGTACAAAGTTGTATACAAAGAAAAACGTACACCTCCCGTCTTCCCCAAGCTCCCCATGTCTCTTGCCAGAAGTTACAACTGTTAATGGTTTCTTGTGTATCCTTTCAGGACTATTCTATATATATATATATATATAAGCAAAACAACTAGAACAAAGTTTAATAGTCAATATAATATAAATAACAAAATTTAATAATCAAACTGCAACAATAGAAAACCAGAAAAAGAGATAGTGTGAGAGAATTCAGCACCATTCAGAAGCCATCTATGGGCCAAATTCTTCATTAGCTCTTAAGACGCTCATATATTAAAGCTTTTTGAATGATAAATTCAATATTTGTTATGCACTTTTTTTTGCACTAAGCTTACAACCAAAGTGAATAATCTTGCCTTGTCAGTGTAATTTCCTGCCTCCAAGAGAGCTCTTATATGGAACCAACGAGCTTTTAAAATTTTACAAGTAATTTAATTTCTGAGAACCTAGAGCCTCCTTGTAACTTTGTTGTAGAACCTTTACTTAGAAACTGACTCTCTCTTTGTACATTGGGTAGGACTGTTATCGTGAAGCAGCCCCCTCCCCCTTTCAGGCTCACACAGATATTCTAATTTCCTTACATCTAGCCGGGTCCTCCAGGAACTCCTAAAGTCAGAGGCTTTGTGGGTTGGCTTCTGTCCACTGGAAAATACCCTCAGGCCAGACAAGCCCTGGAAAATACTAAGTCCTGATACTAACAGCTAACACTCACTGAGAACTTCCTGTGCCAGGCACTATCTGAAAATGTCACATTCATATGTATGTACTCTGACCCCATGGGGTAGTACGCCTAGTAGGCATATTTTACAGTTGGAGAAAATAGATCTTGGAGAAGTTAAGTAACTGGCCCAAGATCAAAGTCCATCTCTAAGAAGTAGCACGCAGAACATGTCTTGATTCCACAGCCTGTGTTCTTAACCCCTTGGAACACGAGATCATACTAACTTTCAAGTGAATCTTGATTCCCAGTCACTGCATTCCCTAACCTCGCCAGCAATGTCACACAGTAATGGAAACTGTTCATCCTGCAAAGAAGGACTTCCTTTCTCCTCCAGCGAGGCTGATCTGACCTGGCTCCAGGACCCCAAGTTCCTCAGGCAATCCCCTGACACCTGTTCTCAGACCCTGACAGATGTCTCTGGATAGGGATTTGCACATGTGGCATCGTTGTGCTGTTTCCATTATTTATTATTGTAACTTGTTATTTGTATGAGGTTGAAGGACCTTTCATCCTTGTGGACTGACTGGCTTGAATGCCAAACCGTCTTGGTGAATTGGGGCCAACAGGGAGGGGTGTCCCGCCATATGAAGGTTTAGCCCAGAGACAGGGTGGGAGGTGAGCTCCTCCCCAGACCTCTCTTACTGCTAAGGAGTGAACATGCACTTTGGAATTCAAGATAAGATACTTCACCCTGGCTTAGGAAGTGACACATACAGAGAGAAATGCAAATGTCTTAATTCTGGAATGTGAACTGAGCACGGGCAGTGGATTGTGAACAGATGCCGTGTGTGTGTGTCTCATTAGTATTACCAGCATGGACCATGCTACCATCAATCCTGGCATTACATTCCTACCTGGGGACTCCTGCTCCTGCATCCCAGAGGATCTTTACCTTTTGAGGAAATATAGCTCGCATGGTCTCCAGCCATGTTCCAGAATTTCTGTGGTTGCTGAGGTGTGAGATGAGGATGCCTCTTTCCATGGAACCCTGCCATCTCTGAGGGCCACTGGGCAATTACTTTTCCCTTCTCATTACTCTCCCTGTTTAACATTCACCATGCTCTCCCTGGAATGAAAGCACAATGGACATGTCTCTTCAAAGACCAGGTGAGGCCAGCAAGAACTGCTACACCCTAAAGCCTTCTAAGGGTCACACATACTCAGTGACAAAACGAGATCACAAATAGCAGCATGGGTGGAAACTCACTTCTGGGTGAATGACTTTATTAAATCAAAGGCCTTACTCAAAGGAAAATCAGGTTTCAGTGATTGCACGTGGCACAAGAAAGCAGGCAGAGAACCCAAAGGACCAGGCCAGTCAGTCCTCCTGTTCCCTCCCCACGGGTATCACCAGTCCCTTCCTTTCAGATTCCCCTTGGTGGCCCAAGAGGGTGAGCATTCCCTTCTGAGCCTGAAATACAAATGAGTTAGAATCTCTGTGGAAGTGGCACGGTGAACTTGGCTCCAATTTAGAGAAACACCCCCAACAAGAGGACCAAGTGCCTTTAACACAGAGAGAAAGAGGAGCGATAATAAATGGGTGGGGTGGGGGGGGTGTCCTAGGCTGTCTATTTTCCCCAGCCAGTTGCTTGTTCTCAATCTCAGACTGTGCTCTGAAGCTGAATTTGTTTCTGACATGCTTCTCAGTTTAGTAGAGCCACCATTCTTTTAGTCTGGGGGAGAAGCATGTGAGTGTAGTTGAAGGGGGAGGTAAAGGTACAAATGTAGGAAAAAGTGGAAGTGTGAGCATACAGTTTTCTCTTGATGCCATTAAAAGGGAAACAGGGACAGACGGCTCTCGTCTATTTAATGGGTAATGGATGACCATTTGGTGGAGAGTGGGGCTGTCGTACTCAATACCCTCTTTGGAACGAAAGGCTCTTTCCCATCCTTGCTTATCCTCCTCCACTCCTTACTCTGCATAAAACTATTAAAAGGCTAGATCTGAGTGTTCTTGTTTTCCCTGGTGACAGATTCCTTACAGCCCTTCCACGTTTGGGTGGCTAATATTTCCAGAAAAAAGCCAGTTGCATTAATGGAATGCAGCATAAATGAAAACAATAATAGCGTGTGTTTTCCTACTTGCCAAGAAACAAAAGTGCCTGTGGTTTTTAAAAACGGGATGCCAGATAGTAGACACAAGGAACAAGTGCCTGGTCTTTCTCCAAAAGAGGCTGCCTTGAAAACTCTTGCCCAGTCATTAAAACAAAGAGGTCTGTTTTCTTACAGTGAGGTCTTTTGCTCTTCTAATTGCATTTTCTGCCATATTCATGATATTTTGTTTATGCACAGGGGTCTTTTGTTAAGAAGAAGTAAAGTGGGTTAATAGAAGTTTCTCAGATTTTTCTCTTACGTGCTTAATGTCTGTATGGGGTAAATTTCATGGTTTCTACAATAAAAGTTGCACTGACATTAGGTTTCCCAGTGCAGAGAGATATCTTTTAATCACTTTCAATTAAAAGCAAAAGGAGCACGACAATATGAAACCTTGGACTGATTCCTAAAAAGAGAATGTGGGGACATGCTGCAGATACATATAGAAATCATCTTGAGAGCATTAGAAAGATTCCTGATTCCTGTCTTGCTTTCAGGATCCCCTAATCAAAATGGCGCCTACTTGTCGGAGTTGATATCCATGACACTCATGTACTCTGTGCCTGTACTGTAAGGCAGCTTTTCAACCTCAGTTTTTGCCTCCAGTGCCGAACCTTGTCTTTATGAGACACATTGACACTTAGCAGGTTGAAGACAGATTCCAAGTAATAAGTGGGCTGGGTCCCCCCCACCAAGCAGTAGGTAAGGCCACGAGTTGACAAATGCTTCGAGTCTGTCTGCATTGTCCCTTTCATCTTTCCCACTCTGGGGAAGGGAGACTGGATGGAGGAATGTGCCCCAGGAGGACTCAACAGGGATGGTCAAAAAAATGCACACCCAGTCCAATCTGCACCTGCCGTGGATTATGTCCTTTAAGAAAAAGACAAGGAGCTGATCATGGTGGAAGGGTGAGATGTCTAGCTCCCTCTTGGTCCTTCGGCTCTGAAGTGAATGAGAATAACACACCATACCACTCTGGATTCGTCTTGCTTTGGGGACCAGAATGCCCGATGCATTGGAGAGTTTGGTTTTTTCCCCCCCAGGGCAATTTCTTTGCAGATTCCACCCATTTTTCATCGTATGTTTCAAAATTCAGCTCTCATTGACTCTTAACAATAGAGAACAAACTGAGGGTTCATGGAAGGAGGTGGGTGGGGATGGGCTAGATAGGGAATGGGTATTAAAGAGGGCACTTGTTGTGATGAGCACTAGGTATTGTATGTGGTGAAACACTGAATTCTACTCCAGAAACCAATATTGCACTTTATGTTCACTAACTAGAATTTTTTTAAAGGAATTCAGCTCTTATTAATTGCAGCTACATCATGAAAAAGACTAGCTAATCCTCTCCCTCAGTTTTTTCAATTCAACAATGAAGAAAGTGAAGAGAAACCTAACAAAAGGGGACATCTAACAAAAACGTCCCCAGTTTCTCTGCTTTCAGAGGCAGAGCTTGGAGAGTTGGGGGTAGCTATTCTCTCACTGGATCCTTTCAAAGAAATAGCTATTTTCCAGCACATGATCAAGAGGCCAAGTGTCCAAAAATTGTCATCACTCATCTGCTTCTGCTCCTGATTTCTTGCTGAACCCCAGAACTACATCTACACAGAAACCTTCTCCCCAGCAGCTTTCCTGATGTTGGTGTTGGGATTTAGTTCTACTTGTTTTGCTCTCATGAGGAAATGATTGGTTTCAGTTTTGTCTGTAATGATTTATTTTCAAACTTCTCCTCAAAGCAGTACTTACTGTATTAGGTTGATGATGCTACCATCATTCTTTTTTTTCTTTTTTTTTTTTCCCTAAGCAATAACCTAGCTCTCTTCCTGAGATAAACCTCTCCATCTTGGACCTCAGAGTTTATCCAGTCTCGTCCAAGGTGATTTTCTCATAAGAGCATTAAACTTTTCTACATGGATGCAATTAGGGATTCCTGTCATTTTAGAGGCTTGAACAATCACTTTACCAGGAATATTGAATCAATCCTCTTTGAAGATCTCACCTTTTCAAAACATGAGCTCTATCTGACAATGATTTCTAAAAAATTCCCATTGACTCATGAGCCGGACTGAGACATCGATTTCAGAAGATGGACCTACATTTTTCTCAGTAACAGGGTTTTTCTTTCTTCTTGTGATGTAATATGGCCCTCATTTTCCTAATACAAACTTATGAACTTTGCACTGCTGAATGGATGCTATAAAAACAAAATCATTTTCACCCCAAAGGCCATGTATGTGTGATTTTGACAGCTCTGTGTATCATATCCCAAGCAACAATTTTTCTTAATATCAGCCACTGAAACAAAGTTATGAGTGAGTGATGTTGCTATTACATAGAACCACTGATGGCCAAGCCCAGTGCTGTGCCATTTCTCTTCTGGAAATTGTTTGCTATCTCTGCCTTATATGCATCCAAGCACTAAAAAAAAAATCCATCTTGACTTCAGCCTCATGTTGCCCTGCTGCCACTTACATATTCCAAAACTTCTGAGGGAAATCAAACCATCCCAAACATAAGTCATATCTATTTTGAATCACTAGTCATAGAAATGATCCATGTATTTATCTGACTCTTTATCTTCCTCCTCCTAGTTAAAACTCTTGGAAGTTAATTTATTGGCCTTTTTAACCTATTGTTCTATTTGCCCAAAGATGAAATTTATAAAATTACTACCTACCAGCAGTAACCACAGCAATAACCATGTGGCTTTCAGGAGTGCTTGTTTATTTTAAATGAGACATCTTGGTCTTTTTCATTTTTAACTTCACAGCGGGAAATTTCACATTTGTACTTTCTGTTTGGGGCTCTGATCACTGGAGCAAACTCCAGAAAAGAAAACAGAGCCCACAGGAATGGAGAATAATTTACAATCAAACCCATGAAGATGAAAGGGAGAGAGCAAAGGGAATTAATGACTTAACAAGAGTTCAGCCTGACCTTCTCATAGTTTTGTTGACTTCCTCACGAAACTGAATGTCACTTTAACTCACTGCGAGCCGACCTAGAAATGGCACCTGGCCTCAATCTGGCCATTAAGTGTGGGTCTTAACATTTTCTTTTCGTATCTCTGAGAAGCAGAGGAAGATAAATTCTAGGAATTCAAACTTATTTTTCCCTATTTGGCTTTTTTCAAACCTGTTCCCTGCGTTCTATTTGTATATAATGACTTTTTTTTTCTTTTTACCAAATCCTTATAGATGATACTCCAAAGACATTGGCTCACTTTTTTTCTCATTGATTTGTCAATTCATTTACTTCATTTATTCTTTCAATGGACCATTATGAAGCTCCAAACTAGACACTACACAAGGGGCTGGGGGAAAAGGGAGTTAGCAATAGTCTTGCCTTCTAAGACATGAGAATTTAGAAGCGGAGTTGAGCTTTGCTCACAATAACCATATTTGAAATGTAAAGTACATTAGGTTCAGTGAAAGTTTATGAACAAAATTCCATGGAAATTCTGAGGAGCTAAAAATCTATCCTTGGTAAGAAGCTTAAAAAAGACTTAGAGAGGACTTAACCTTGGAATTTGTTGGGTAAGATGGAATCATTTCCAAGAAGCAGAGAGTGACTTAATGGAAAGCAGTGAGTAGGAAAATGGGAAGAAGAGGGCACAGTGGCTGAGAAGAGGGGAACTTCCGGTTTCACATAAAGCTTAGGAAGGTGGACGAAGCAGGCTGGTAGATGGTCATGTAAGGAATGACACTCTGACTTGTCTGGTGTGAGGACCTTGTCTTGGGGAATCTCTTCATAGCCTTCTAGAGTTGAAGGGCCTGTTAGAAATTTAGACCAGTCTCCACACACTTTACAGATAAGGAACCTGAGGTCCACACCAGTTAAATTACCCTTCTGGGGTCACCCAGCCACTTAGGAGCAGAGCCTGGACCAGAGCTCTTTGGAGTCAGCTTTTTTATTGCTTGGAAGTCATAGAACTCAATAAGAACGACGTAAATAGTCTGAGAAGGCAAGATTAGGAGGTAAATAAAACCACACAGCGTTTTTAGTGTGGATTCGAGATTGTTTTCTCAGGAGAGCGGGACTACTGTTTGGATGTGCACTTTGGAAGAAGTTAGAGTTAAGGGTGGGCCCCAAGGAGCTCCAGACCGGAAGAGAGGTCTCACGGTTTGTCATCCTACACACAGAGCTCTTGGCAGCCTTCCTTTTGACTTACTCTTAACTAGGAATGGACAAACAAAGAATACAAGCTTTTGAGGAAAGTCTATAATACATCAGAGAATATATAAGATAAACCAAGTGGAAAGCAGGATTCCTGAGGATTTAGAAAAAAGAAACACCACTACCTCTTAGGCCTAGAAGATGTAAGCAGACACTTGAACAATTTACTTCTAGTAACTTACCACGGTGGTCACCATGAGAGGGGAACACACATTTATTTTATTTTTTAAAATATTTTATTTATTTATTTGACAGAAAGAGCACGCGCATGAGTGAGCATGCACAAGCAGGCAGAGGGAGAGGGAGAAGCAGGCTTCCTCACTAAGAGGGGAGCCCAAAGTGGGCTTGATCCAGAACCCTGGGATCATGAACTGAGCCGAAGGCAGATGCTTAACCCACTGAGCCACCCAGGCATCCCCAGAGGAACACACATTTAAATGCAATGTTCATTTTGGCACAGCTGATAGAATTTTGGTATCCAAAGATTAGATGGTGAAGGAAAAGAATTTCCAGTTAAATTGGATCTGAACTTCAAGATCTAATTGTGACTCTATTTTCAAACTAAAATTAAATATTACAAAATGTAAGTTTATTGTATTTATCAAATTTTATCTGACAATTGTAACTACTGAGTTTTGAGGATAGATGAAGAATTCATCAATGGTAACCTTTTTTTTTTTTTTTTTGAGGGAGAGGTATAATTTTTCCATGGGGCTCCTTGAGTTCTATTCTTCTTTCTCAGTATGATCATTAAGCTCATTCTTGCAGAGATATTCAGGAGGGTCAGTTCTCTCAAAGGTCTCTCTTAATCCTTTGATATCAAACCATTCTCCTTTGGAGCTACTAGCCCATACTCTTCTACAACTGTTAACTTTAAAGAAACACTTTACAGATCCTTCTTTGCCAAAGACCTTTCAAAGGTGCAGTTTTCTGTCACCACTTTATAAAATCCTGCCTTTTCTTGAGGTACAGTTTTGCAATTTATTTTCATTGTAGCTGCATCATTTGGACTTTGATAATTCAGGGGGCAGCTGGAGGTCACTTAGTGAGTTTATTTCAAATGCACAGAGATTCCTTCTCCCCATTCTTATCCTTTTGGATTTTGGAACAGCATAGGCCAGTGTGTACTCTGAAACTAAAATGCTAATTGAAAACTTTATCATGCTCACACACACACATGCACATGCACACGCACAACCCATACACATATATTGTCCACAGATTAAAACTTTTATCTCTTTCATGTAATTAAATTTTGGAGGAAATGTGTTGCTACTACTACTTTAACAATTATGGAATCACGACTCCTGTGATTTTTGAAATCACAATATCGAGGTTAATTATAAAATCTACAATGCGATGTTGAATTTATCCAGTGACCTCTTTGGTAAGGACCATGAATGATCAGCTCACCTGGAGGAGGTAGGCCCACTGAGAACCGAGAAGTGGCTGATGGAGTTCATGGGTTCACAAATTATACCCCATTTGCTGCTACAATAAATCTAGGGTTATAAATGCTGTAGAAGATGTGACTTTAGGTTAATAACTACAGAGGGATGTGGCTAGATATCAGTGATGGTGGAAGATTCTGTGTCCAACTGTGATGTGTCAACTTGATGGCCACAAGATGCCCCTATACTTAGTGAAACATTATTCTGGGTGTGTTGTAAGGGTGTTTCTGGATGAGATTTGAATAAGTAGGCTGAGGAGAGCATATTGCCCTCCCTGATGTGGGTGGGACTCATCTAATAAGTAGAAGGCCTGCACAGAACAAAAAAGGTTGAATATGAGGGAGTTGTCCCTGCCTGGAGGCCTATAGCTGGGACATCATACTTTTTTTCCGGCGTTCAGACTCAGACTGAAACATCAGTTCTTCCTGGGTTTCAAGCCTATTAGCTCTTAGGTGGGAACTTAAATCATCAGCTCTTCTGGTTCCCAGGCCTTGAGACCCAGACTGGGACTATACTAGCAGCCCTCCAGCCTGCCAACTGAAGTTCTTAGAACTTGTCATCCTCCATATATACACAAGGGGGTAATACCTGTATCAGATGTTCCAGGTTTAAATCCTATCTCTGCCAATACTAGCTATGACTCATTTACCTTCCATGTGCCTCAGTTTCCCCACCTGTAAAATGGGACTACTAATAAAACCACCCCATACTGCTTTTGTAATGATTCAATAAATGAAAACAATTAAAACAGTACATAGTAAGTGCTCAATAAATGTCATCTATAGCCTTTGATCTCAGGGATACACACAGATGATGAATCTTGTATTTATGTTCTTGGATTTGGTTTTTCCTGGATCAGGTATTGAGTACAGGCCATGAGGTCTTCACATTTCATCTCCGCCCTTTACGAGCTTTTCTTTGTTTTCACATCTATTAATTACCCTGAATCACAATCATTCTTGTAAATATTTACATCCCAGGGCTGACATTGTCATCCCGACCAACAGAATCCCACTCTGAGATCTCAGAACTTAGACTCTTAAAAAATATTAGAACTAGAAAATAGTTAAAGAGCATCTACTGAAAACAGATTTAAATTTTTTTCTCTTGTATGATATAATCAAAAGTTATACATGCTCTTGGTAGTAAAATTTGGAAAGCAGAGAAAAAGATAATCTTTCCTGAGTTTGCATGGTAGATAAATCACTTCATTCTTTGGACTCCCACACACCAACTTTTTTCTAACCCTCTTTTATAACATTTGATGGTGCATGTTGTTCACCCATCTTCCCCAAGACAAGGAGAAGGCCCTCTTTCCATGCATCAGTGGATGGCCTGGGTCCACCACCTTCATTCATGAATGGGTGTGTGACTAAGTTACTGACTAATTATATGATGGATGAGTGGGTAAGTGAATATAGGAAGGAAGGAATAAAACAAATCAGCATTTTTCACCGCAGTTTTATCCTATGGGTGTCAGATCCCCTGAGACTGGAATGAAAGTCCTAACTCTAACTCAGGCTGTATTAAATGTGTACATATTTTTATGACTTACATTGAAAATTAAGTACTTGGTAATGAGCTATTTCATTTTTATGAATGTGTAAATTAGGACAATAAAATCTGAAATTAAATTCACAGACCAGCTTCGACTCAGCCATCTTCAGTTTTCCTTGCTCTGTCCTTTCTAAGGCACTTAGCCCAGAATTTTATTTCAGTATATTTTAAAATTTCCTGCTTTATCTTTTCCCTGCATTAACCTTTTTGTCAAATTCAATTGTTCTTTTTAGATGTGACTGAATGATCTAAGGTTAGAGGTAGTAAGTAAAAAAGTAGATTCACAAAGGTATGCGCTGAGGAGCCTCAGGTAGTAGCCCTTATCTGGGGCTTTCTCAGGAATATAATCATAGACACTTCAAATATAAAGAGCTAAGAAAGCACATTAAAAAGCGACATGAATCCTGGACCTGATCAAGCTTCTAGATCCATTAATAATTTGTAGGAAATACAGAGGACAGAGAAATGTGGGGGGTGTAGTCTCCAAAGTCACAACTGTTGGAAATTCGGCAAGGTAAAGACTGGTTCCTTCAAACACCAGAGAGAGCATGAGGTCTGGGCAGTAGAGGTAAGCGCAAACTGTTGATAAGAGGTACATCAAGTAAACCCAAGGTATGGGCCTTGTTTGTTTGATTCAAGCAAAAAAAAAGGGTTAAAATAAAGTGACATTTGTGAGAACAATGTATATTAACAAATTATTATCAATTTTTAAAAGGAAAGATAATGATATTGTGGTTGTATATTTTTTAAAGTATTCTTATCTGGGGCACCTGGGTGGCTTAGTTGGTTAAGCATTTGCCTTCGGTTCAGGTCATGATCCCAGGGTGCTGGGATCGAGCCCCACATTGGGCTCCCTGCTCAGCGGGGAGCCTCCTTCTCCCTCTCCCGCTCCCCCTGCTTGTGCTCTCTCTCCTTGTCAAATAAATAAAATCTTTTTTAAAAATAAAACTATTCTTCTCTTTTACAGGTATATACTAAAGTATTTATGAATAAAATGATGTAATTTTTCAGATTCAAAATAATACAGAGGGGAGTTCTACTTCGAGCCAAGATGTACTAACAGGGGCCAGATTTATTCCTTTCCTGAAACCCCCTCTCTGCCAAAAAAAAAAAAAAAACCCAAAATACATGAAACAGCGATATTTAAGGCAGTGGACATCAGGCAACAAAGGACAGTCTTCTCTGAGAGATGGGAACAAATAGACAAGGCCTATCATTATCACTGCTTCCTGCACTGAAAAAGCCTCCAGGTGATAGTACAGGAAAGATATATGTGACCCAAGAAGAATCCAAGGGATTCCCTGAGTTGAAGAGAGAGAGAGCTGAGACTCTAAGCTGTTGGCAGGACAGAATATTGGAAATCAGAGAGCTACACAGAAAAAAATCCTACACATATGCAGAATCACCCTTGAGCTTTCAACACAGTATATGTCGGTGCATGCATGTGGGGAAAGTATCTGGAGTGGGGGAAGAACTATCCAAAAGGGTAAGAGGGAATAGTGCCCACGTCTGATGCAAAGCTGGGAATAGTGCGTGTTCCCACCAACCAGACTAAAGAACCTACAATTTAAGGGAATGTGGTCTTGTCTTAGTAATTGGGGATAATTAGACTTAGACTGAGCATTGCTCTGGATTTTCTTAATAAACCATAAATTCAAGATCCAAAAGGATCAAGCTGTTTCCAAGTAACTTAACTGCATCCCAGAACTGCTCAAGAACTTATAAGAATACAAAAATGTCCTCAGCTCAAAAAGGTAAAATTTATAATGTCTGGCATCCAGTAAAAAATTACAGGTATGTAAAAAGCAGAAACATTCTGTCTATAATGAAGAGGATAACCACTCAATAGAAACTGACAGAGAATTTGCAAAGATTTTAGAAACAGCAGATAAGGACATTAAAAGTCGTAATAACTGTATTCCAGATGTCCCAATGCAGTAGCCAGAATGGCTATATTAATATGAGAAAAAACAGAATATAAGACAAAAAATTGCTAGAAACAAAGAGAGACATTTTATAATCATACGAGGGTCAATTCATCCAGAATATAAAACCATTTATACATATATTTACCTAACACTAAAGCCTGAAAATGGAGGAAGAAAAATGGCCGAATTAAAGGTAGAAATAAACAATTCAATCATAATAGTAGGAAATGTCAATTCCCTTTCTCAATAACTGATAAAACAACTAGACAAAATTAGCAGGTAAATAAAAGATTAGAACCACACTGTCAACGAACATGAACTAACATGTAGAACGCTCCCCCCAATAACAGCAGAAATGCATTCATTTTAAGTGCACACATAGCATTTACCAAGATAGACCACAATGTGAGCCATAAATTCTAATAAATTTTAAAGAAGCCTAACTATACAAAGTTTTTTCTCCAACCACAATAAAATTACATTAGAAATTATAACAGAAAGGGGCACCTGGGTGGCTCAGTCGATTAAAGCAGCCGACTCTTGGTTTCAGCTCAGGTCATGATCTCAGGATCCTGGAACTGAGTCCTGCATTGGGCTCTGTGCTCAGTGGGGAGTCTGCTTGAGATTCTCTCTCACCCTCTCCCTCTGCCCCTCCCCACACTCATGCATACTCTCTCTCTCTCTCCTGCTCTCTCTCTCTAAAATAAATAAATTAAAAAAAAAAGAAATTGTAACAGAAAGATACTAGGGAAATCCCTAAATATTTGTAAATCAAATAACACCTCTTAAACAACCCATGAGTTATAAAATCAATCAAAACAGAATTTACAAAGTTTTTTTCAATTGAATGAAAATGAAAACACAACATATCAGAATGTGGGAAGCAACTGAAGCAGCATTTACAGGAAATGTATAATATATGCCAAAGTAGCAAAGAATCAATTACCTGGGCTTCTACTTTAAGAAACTAAACAAAGAAGAGCAAATTAAATCAAAGTAATCAGAACAAAGGAAAAAATTAAGGTCAGAGTGGAAATCAATGAAGACTAATAAAGAAAATCAATGGAAAAAAATACCTGGTTCTCTGAGAAGATCAATAAGGCTGTTAAAATTCTAGCTAGACTGATAAATTACCCATATCAGGAATGAGAAAGGTGACAATATTATAGGCTCTACAGACACTAAAATGACAACAAGGGACTATAACTAACATTAGACATATAAACTTGACAACTTAGATAAAATGGACAAATTCTCTGAGAGACACAAAATATCAAGTCTCAAGAAAAAAATATATAGATAAATTGAATGATCCATATCTATTAAAGAAATTAAGTTTGTGATGAAGGTATTTTCACAAAGAGAACTCCAGGTCCAGATGACTTCATTGGTGAATTCCATAAAACATTTAAGAGAGAATTAATACCAATTCTATATAAACTCCTCTAATAAATTCAAGATGATGGAATATTTCTCAACTTATTCTCTGAGGTCAGCATTACACTGATACCAAAATAAGGCAATGACATTATAAGAAAAAACATCCACAAAAAACAGAGATCCTTACAAAGTTATTGTGAGAACCAATGAGATCATTAGTCCTCAAATTCTCTCTACTTTACCCTCTAATTATCATGTAAGTCACTTCTTCCCACCCCTATGAACTTTCAGGTCCCCAACCTGTTTTGTATGACTATCCAAATCTCCTTCATGTCTTCCCTTTTACCTTTGATCCCCAGAATCTCCATACTGTAGATGGTTGGACTCTTCTGAAATTGTAAATCTTGGCCTCAAAGGTGTTCCTTTCCCCAGGATAGAGCCTAACTCTTCGACAAGTTTTGCAAGATTCCTTCATGATCTGCTCTGTTGGTCCTCAAGCTCATTTTTTGTCTCTCCCCTTTTTCATGCTTCTCTCCATGACCCAGCCACGTCGACCTGCCTGCTCTTCCTCAGCACAAGTCATATGCTAGCTCTTGCTTCTGAGCCCTGATATCTACTGATCCCTCTTCTTGGAATATTTTCTCTATTCTACCCTCCTTGTCTCATCTTCCTCTGGTTAACTACAAATATCATTTTAAGAGAGATACCAGTTCTCCCATGAAAACATTTCTGACTCTTCCATCTACCCATTTCTGGGTCAGGTGCCCTCCTAATGCTCTGACAGATCATTTTGTTGCCACTGCTGCAGCATTTATTACAATGTATCACAACGGTCTGTGTGTTTTCTCACTAGATTCTCACCTCTTCAAGTGTAAAGACCATGCATTGCTTACTGTAGTCCTTCCAACACATAGACAACTCTGTGAGGTAAAAAGGATGCTCAACAAATATTTGTTAAATGGCTAATAAATTCCATTTATTAAATGCTTACAATGTTCCAGGCACCATCCAAGGGACTTTACAGACAACATCTTTTTTTTAAGCATATCCATCCAAGGGGTACTATTCTAATATCTGCTTTACAGAGGAGGAAACCAAGGTACAGAAAATGATAGGACCCATCTGACATTACAACAGAGAGTGTAGAGCCAAAATTCAAGCTCAAGTCAATGGGTTTCTAGAATCTATGCTACTAACCACAATAGTTTACGAATGAATGAATGAATGAATAATTTCAACATTTACTTACTACCATATGTCACGGCCTGTTCTAGGTGCTAAAGATATTGTAGTAAATAAAACAAAATCCATGCTTTCAAGGAGCTTACATTCTAGAGGGGAAGAGAGTCAATAAACAAAATGCATAACTAATCTGATGTATTATGGAGGGAACAAAGGCAAGAAAGAGAGATTGGGAGTCACTCAATTTTAAATAGGGTGGTCATGGGGGTCATCACTGAGAAAATGACATTTGAGCAATGACCCAAAGGTGAATATGAATGAGTGCTTTTCTAACACTTCAGAATGGTTTGCAGATAAATAATCGTTTTGGTTTTTTTTTTTTTTACTGTACGTATGTCTCATGTATAGACCATATTTATACTAAAAAACAACTTGCCTTATGTTTTTATTTGTTAAATTTGACAACTCTGCACTCATGGAAAAGCTCACCTCTAGGTCAGACTGGGAAGAACTGCTTTTCATTACAATTGGGGGTCTACAGGACCTGTGTTTTTCTGAAAATTCTGAAATATGAGCTCCCAGGGCTTTGGCTTATTAGCATGCAGGTTTAGCAGAGTTCTCCTTGGCAGCTCCACATAGATGTCTCCCAGAAGCAAGAAATATCATTTTGTAGATCTTGACAGATGGGTTTTGCCCATGAGGGAGGACATTTAGGACAATTCATACCAACTGGCATATCAACAGACTTTGAAAGAGAGCTATTAAAAATGGGACTGTGTTAGCTCTGATTTATGCTGAACAAAATAAGCAAAACAATAAACCCATTAGAAGGAAGATATAAGACATTTAACATTTGAGGACTTTGAAAGGCAGGAGAAGGGTGCATAATTAGTGCTTACTTTGTTAGATTGTAAAATTCTGCTTTTCGGGGAAGAGCTAATCATATAATGATTTCTCATTGAACCTAAAATGTTATCTAAGCTTGGGCAGAGCTGGACATGCATGCAAGTAGTTTTGTTCTTAAGTGCTGTAAACTAAACAACCATGGAGCCAACTCCAAATTGAGAAGACTTAGAACAAGTACAACCCTTAATAATGTGTCTTTCACATTGCCTTTCCTCAAGTCCAGTCTCCATAGGCTCTTACCTGGCACGTTTTTTTCTGTGACAAGCTTAATGTCATTTCCTCAGCAAGTAGTCCTGTACCCCTAGAAATCCATTAAATCTCCACATTATCTGTCCCTTCTTATAACGCTTATCTCACTGATAATTAGTTGTACAGTTCATCTTCCCCACTAGCCTGGGGCCATGTATTCACTACATCCATTACTATCTCTCCAACACCCAGCATGGTTTGGGTAAACAGGGCTCAACAGTTATGAATTGACTTGATTAAAAGCTTTCAAGGGGTTGGGAGCCTCACCAAGCTGAGCTTATCGTGGAATCTGGTCTAACTTTGAATGAAACTAGACTCAGCAGAGTCAAGAAGAACAGTAAATTGCAATGGTTATTCTTTGAGTAACAAGTATGTGTAGCACTATTTTTATAAATAAAAAAATTATAAAAACACTATCCATTAAAAAAAGGTGAAGCCTCAGGACGCAGCAGTTTGTCTTCTAAGATCAAAGGAATAAAGCTAATATATATATGGTGTCCTAGACTCTTCTTTTGTAGATAGTAAGCTGAGTACATATTAGAGAGTAATAAGGAGATTACGATCAACAGGTGCACGAGCTGATCCCACTTCCATGAGCATCCACTTGTTTGGGTAACATATTCACCTGGTGATAAGATTTGATAACTTCTCACACCTCTTCCATTTCTAGTGTTCTCTGTCTCCTAAAGGTAATCCAGACTAAAGAGATATTATGTCCACAAGAATAATAATATACTTGAAGCTAGCCTATGGTTTCTGAATCTTAGCACTATTGATATTTGGACAGGACAATTTTTTTTTTTGGAGAGTACAGCCCTGTGCATTGCAGGATATTTAGTAGCATACCTGAACTCTAGCCACTGGATGCCAGCAGCACCCCTTCCCCAACATATGACACCTCAAAATGTCTTTAAACATTGTCAAATGCCCCTGTGAGCATCATCAACCTCAGCTGAGAATCACTGACCTAATCTTTACTGAGTGCTTAAAACATTCCACCCCTCTACTAAATGCTCACAAGACAGAGCTTCTCGTTTAATCTTTCCAAGAATTACTGTGAGAGTGGCATAATCAGTATACCCATTCTACAAATGGTGAAAGTTCGAAGATCACTGAGAGGCATGCCACTGGGAAGTAGTGGAACTCAGGCTTTTTGTCTCTACTCTAGACTTCAAGCAGTTGTGGGAAAAAGAGGTAAACTGGGATTTGGTGGGGGAGAGCAAAGTCGACACCAAACATTAGCTAATGTGAAGGCTTTATAACTGCTTTCCAGCAAAGGCCAGCTAGGGACAGCTAGGAATCCCTTATAGGACATCATTAAGGAGGTAACCCCAGGGCAGTTAGAGCTAAGTCTGTCTTCATTTTCTGTCTGTGAGCTTGCCAGCTGTCAGCGGGCTACGTGCTTAAGTAAACAAGAAAGATATGAACAGGAAGATGAAAGCCAAAATTAAATGATTGTTGTTATTATTTGTTCTCTAACATTTAGAAATAGTGAACCCATACAAGGTTAGTCTATTGCCCGTGTGTCAGATTTCAACCTGGGGTGCCAGACCTGAAATCCGATGCCAAATTTCTGATCCCAGAGATCCCCAGCCCACTCCTACCCTCCATGTCTGGAAGAGCCAGAGAAGAACGGGGGCAAGGCTGGAGTGAAGGCGCTGTGTGTGGTAAAACGGCTTTATGAGCCATCCGCATCCCGTCTTGGCAACAGAAAAGCAATCCTGCTGACATCGGAGAAGGCTCCTGACAGTCCCTGTGAGGCCAGAGAGGAGGGACAAGACTCCTCCAGGCTGGGCGGATGGAAAGTTCCTCAAGCACCAGGACAGTTCGTCTCTCAGCAAGATGGTTCATAAAAAGCCCTCCCTGTGGGATATGACACTGGCTGGAGAAGCTGCCCCAAGAGAGAAAATGAGAGGTTTCCTGCAGAATACTCCTAGGCCAAGTTGCCGGCTCTGAACTTCTGCCCCCAACACCAGGCCTCACACCTATAAGCCTACAAGGCCTATAACTCAGGAGAAACCCTCACAGACACACCAAAAGGCACAAAGAGGAAGGCCTATAGCAGCGCTGCTATTGGTAGTAGGACTTGGATGCAAGCCCAGATGTCCATCAGTGGGAGACTGCATGGAATCTCTATGGGAGAGTCACGCAAGGGAACACTATACAGCACTCAAAATGAAAGAAGCAGGGGTGCCTGGCTGGTTCAGTTGGTAGAGCCTCTTTATCTCAGGGTCATGAGTTCGAGCCCCACATGGGGTGTAGAGATTACTTGCATAAATAAAACTTTTTAAAAAAAATGAAAGAAGCAGGCTTTCACTTCCAAATAAGATAGAAAATGGAACCAGGTTTACCCTCCTGCCTAAAACAACCAACACACACATCAATGAGAACAATGAGAAAATAGACAAAATATATAAAACCAACAGTTTTTAAGATCCTGGAAATCAGGCAATGAAAGACAATGATTTCTGAGAGACAAAAAAACAAATGAGATGAGCCCTACAACTACCTGCAGTTACTGACTTAATTAAGAGAGTTTCCAGGCCAAGCACAGGAAGGGCATACCCAGGTAAGGCCAAGCAAACTCCCTGATTTTTGCCCATAAAAATACAAGTTGTGTCCTGTGGAGATGCAGATGATGTTGCCTATGAACACTGACCAGTTAAGCATCTACATGTAAATTCACTTACAAGGGAAAGGGTAAAATACTTAGAATTAAAATAAATGAAGTCACTTTATATTAATATTTGTGGGAATCAGGTAAAGTAATACTTAAAGGGAAATAGGAAAATTATATATCTGGATACATTTATCATAAACCAAAAGGAAACAAAAATATACTAGCTAATTGTTCAACTAAAGAAAGCTAGAGAAGCAACAACTGAGTAAGCGTAAAGAAGGAAATAAAGGTAATGGTGGAACCAATGATATTAGCAAACTAAAAAAATTTAAATGGGGGTGCCTGGGTGGCTCAGTCGTTGAGAATCTGCCTTTGGCTCCAGTCATGATCTCAGGGTCTTGGGATTGAGCCCCCACATTGGGCTCCCTGCTCAGCTGGAAGCCTGCCTCTCCCTCTCCCACTCCCCTTGCTTGTGTTCCCTCTCTTGCTGTCTTTCTCTCTGTCAAATAAATAAATAAAATCTTTTTTAAAAATTCGAATGACTAAAAACAAATGTTGAGTCTTTGAAAATACAAATATATTTATCAAAACTTACAGTAAAATTGATGACAAGAAAAGGGAAAAACCCAAATAACAAAATATGGAATGAAAAAGAGACAACCTCAAATAAAGCAGAGATTTAAAAAATCTTACAAGCAGATTATTATGAACAACTACACTCCAATAAATTGTACAACTTAAATGCAAATGCAAATTTTCAAGAAGTTTTCAAGAAAAATATAAAATGCTAAAATTGACTCTAAAGAAACAGAAAAGTTGAACAAACTGATATCATTTACAGAACGAAATAGTAATTATCTCCCTACCCCCATAACCCTTCCCAAAGCATTTTTGGTTAGCGAGACTTCCCCAATTTTCAAGGAACAGATAAAACAAGAGACATTCTAGAGAAAAAAAAAGGAGAGAAAATGTATCCAATTAATTTTTGCAATTAATTAGTAGAATCTGATACCAAAATAGATATGAATAGCACAAGAAAGATGGAAAAGGGCTTCTTAAATAAGTACATTTAATAATTTTTAAAAACCTAAAATAACATTCCCAATAGTATACAGCTAGCATTTGAAATTTTGATAACCTAAAAGTGAAGATTTTTACTTTAAGGGAAAGCATCACAGATAAAATTAACAAAGTGAAGACATTAACAATATGTAAAACTCACAAATGCTTTATATCTACAGCCAATAAAGAACTCTTTAAAATCAAGAAAAAGCACAGGTTATCTAGTTACCACGGCTGCAAAACAAATCACCTCCAAATTCAGCGGCTTCAAATAACACATTTGTTTTGTTCATGGATTTGCAGCTCAGGCAGGGCTGAGTGGCGGCAGCTTCTCTCTGCTCCACTCACTTTTAGCTGCAACACCTTGACGTCTGGATACAGGAGCCATGTAAAGGGGGGCAAACATAGCCTCATAGCCCAAATCCTCTTTTTTTACATCCCACGAACTAAGAACGACTTAAATATATACTATTTGGCTCTTGAAGAAAATGTTTGCTGACTCATATCCTATAGCCCACTCATCCACCTGTGCCGCAGCAGAGGGCAACAGCTGAATTCTTAGCCAGAGATATAGGCAGAAACATCTAACACTGTTTTGTCATGTGGTCTGGATCCCTCACAATATGGTAGTTGGGTTTCAAGGACAAGAAGAGAAAAAGAAAAGAGAAAGGCAGGAGAGAGAGAGAGAGAGAAGGGGAAAAAAAAAACAAACGGAGAGGGCGCCTGGGTGGCTCAGTGGATTAAAGCCTCTGCCTTGGGCTTGGGTCATGATCTCAGGGTCCTGGGATCAAGGCCCGCGTCGGGCTCTCTGCTCAGCGGGGAGCCTGCTTCCTCCTCTCTGCCTGCCTCTCTGCCTACTTGTGATCTCTCTCCCTCTGTCAAATAAATAAAATTAACAAAAACAAACGGAGAAGCTATATTGCTTTTTACTACCTAACCTCAAAAGTCATGCAGTAATTTTTCACCACATTCTATTAATTAAGGTAGATACAAAATCCTACCTAGATTCAAGGAAGGGGAAGTAAATTCCTCATCTTGATGAAAAAATGCTGAAGTTCTGGAAGTGAATGTGGAAAGGAAAATATTGCTATGGCCATTTTTGGAAAATAGAGTCTGCTACAAAAGAAAACCAAAAAAGAAATGTGCAAAGAATGTGAGTAGGCATAGCAAGTAAGCCTAGATGATTGGGGAGGGTTTGTGCTTTGGTGAATGCTGTGAAAGATGTAAGCCTGATGATTCACAGACCTGTACCCCTTGGGCAAAAAAAAAAAAAAAAAAAAAAGAAATACTCAATAAACAGAGAAAATCAAATGAGAATATCTACTAGATTGGGAAAAGAAAAAATAATGTTGGATAATATTAAGCACCATTGCAGTTGTGGAAGAAACAGTAAACTTCATGACCTTATAGTAAATGGTGCAATTTACTGGAAAGCAATTTGGAGTAATTTAGTTGAAGTGTGTATATGCTATCATTCAACTTTTCCACCCTTGCTATATATATAATTGGAATACTCTCATAGGAGTACAAAAGGAGGATGTCCAGTAAAACACTGTTCGTACTAGAAAAAAAAAGTGGAACATGGAAACAGTTAAATCCCTATCAATAGAGGAATGAATGCACAAAATGCAACATATGCAAATCATAAAATTCTATGCAACACCTTGATATAAAAAGATCTCAAAAATACAGTGAGTGGGGCGCCTGGGTGGCTCAGTGGGTTAAAGCCCCTGCCTTCGGCTCAGGTCATGATCTCAGGGTCCTGGGATCGAGGCCCGCATCGGGCTCTCTGCTCAGCAGGGAGCCTGCTTCCTCCTCTCTCTCTCTCTGCCTGCCTCTCAGCCTACTTGTGATCTGATCTCTCTGTGTCAAATAAATGAATAAAATCTTTAAAAAAAAAATACAGTGAGTGAAGAAAGTAAGAAATGGAGAGGCAGGTACAGCATAGGGAAGGGGACCCACCCAAGGGATGGAGGAGAATGTAGCGATCAGGAAGAAGCGTGTCAAAAAATAAATTTATTTTTCTAGAAAACAAATAGATCACTTAAGAAGTTTTTCTTAGGCCTCACTCCGGAAATGCTGATTTGGTGGGCCTAATGTATAACCCAAGAATCTATATATTTTTTAGAACTTCCTGGATGAATCCCAAGATCAGGTGAGTTTTGAAAACACGTTACTTTAACATATTTAGAGTTTCAAGTAAGTTTCAGTTTATTTGGCAAGCAACAGAAACTGACTCAGGCTGACAAAAGCAAATGTGGTATTTATTAGAAGGATGTGAGGGAATTCAGAGAATTGTCAGAAAGGACGGAGAACCCGACTTGGAAAAAGCAAGAACTCCACCAATCCAGAGGGTCTGGACAGCAGAAGCTGGAATGAATGGGGATAAGTTGTGTCACATTCTTTTTAATGCTTTGCTCACAAAGCAACTTGAATTCTGGGAAGGAAATATCTAATTAGCCTAGAAAAGACAAACCATCTTAATCAATAGTCCCATCAGCTTGTGTTTAGTATGGTAATTCTCTGAACATAACCCAGGCTGTTGTTACAAAGCCATGTGTGTGGGCAGTTACAAATCATTAGTTTCCTACTATGTCTTGGGCAGAGAGGAAAGAATCAGAAGAAGGGCATAGAAAAATGAGAGATTTAGGAGTTAGATCAGATCTGGGTTCAAATTCTGCTTATGTCTCATCTGTCTTCCCTTGGACAGGTTCCTTAAGCCACTCTGCTGTGGAACCTCCTCTCAGGGCTATGCTGTCATGTGCAAGATGCCTGGGCTAGCTGGTTCTTCCTTTGTCACCTTGACTGGCATCAGGGCAAATGGCCCACTATGCTCAAACAGGTGGGCTAGAGAGGGTGGAGCCATGTAGGAAAGGCTGATGTGCAAGAGCTTTCATCATTAGGAAAGTAAAGATGTTTGAAGCCTAGTATCTCTTTACAGGCCCCTTACAGGGCTAATGTGCTGAGATTATCTGAGCCTCTTCTTGAGGCAGTTGGAGCCTCTCATATGAACTGGCTAATCATCTCAAATCTTTGGAACTTCCTATCATCCTCATCATCATCATCACCATCATCATCTCAGGACTCCTGGGTGTTCTCCAGTCTTCTCTTTGGCCAGTATATTTAGGTTTGATAAATACTTTGTACACATTACGAGAAGATGAACAGTTTTCCCTCCTTAAATTTATTTGTTTAAAAATGAAGGGCTTAAACCAAAGATTAAACCTAGCAATGTGATCATCTATAAGTAGTGCTCCCAGATACCTGCTGCCCCCATTAGCCTTGCCGGCAGCTGTTGCTCCTCCTCAATGCTACAGTGTCTGTCTCCATGAGGCCTATGATAACAGACAGATGTAAACA
Source organism: Ailurus styani (assembly GCA_002007465.1). Classification (NCBI taxonomy): domain Eukaryota; kingdom Metazoa; phylum Chordata; class Mammalia; order Carnivora; family Ailuridae; genus Ailurus; species Ailurus styani. The sequence continues at coordinate 1,266,725 of LNAC01000369.1, read as the reverse complement.
ATGAACCCCACTAGGGGCAGAGGTTAAGCCACTCAGTTGAGTCCCCTTGGGAGGCAACGTTCTCAAGAGTTCTGCTGCTGCTGACTTTAAATATGGGTGGCCTCCAAAGTTAACAAAAGGTCAGCTGCTCAATCCACCACAAAAACCAGATTCCAGGTCCTCCTGGTGTTATCTCATCCTCCTTATCCCAACCAGGCATTAGGTAAAGCACCCATTTACTATGCTGTCAGGTTTTTTTAATATCCCTTGAAAAGTTATAGATGGCATCCACCCACAGAAACACTCAGATGGTGGTAGAGACGAGTGGTGGGAAGTTTATAAGACAGAAAGATGTCAAGNCATTTACTATGCTGTCAGGTTTTTTTAATATCCCTTGAAAAGTTATAGATGGCATCCACCCAAGGAAACACTCAGATGGTGGTAGAGACGAGTGGTGGGAAGTTTATAAGACAGAAAGATGTCAAGAATAAGAAAGTTCTGAAAACACATTAAGAATGATATGAACATAAGGAGAAATCCAAAGAGGAATTACAGATAAAGGCACAAAAAGTCAGTCATAAATGAGGAACTAGGGTACAGAAAGAGGTAAGTAGGGCTTAGAACATGGAATTTTCTTGAGATTTTTTGGTATAAATATATTTGGGTGACACTTGGATTTTGTAACGAGTTTTAATTCCTGTAAAATTCTTCAAAAGCAATTTTCCCCCAACTGAATTCACCCAAAAAAATCACTTCTGAGAGAAACTACTCATTTCTGGGATCTATCCAAGGGGGTAGTTTGAATAAAATGACACAATGAGTATGTTAAACTAACATATAAAATCAGTTTCAGTGTCTTTTGGAACCTCAGAGCCTTCTTTTCCTTATATCACTCTACTTCATTCCACTTGAGTGTATAATACCGGAAGAGAGAATTTTTAATATAATGTGAATTATGGAATGTGTACACAACTATACAATGGGATACCAGGTAGCCATGAAAAATTATGTTGTAGAACCATCTTTCTTAACTATTCTTTGAGAAAGAATAGTATCAAAATCAGCTAGGGGTGCCTATTAAAATCATAGACTCCTGGATCCTAGTCCAGACTTACTGGTTCAAGGTCTCTGTGCAGAACTAAGAAGAGACAGTTGAACAATCCTCTCTGGGTGATTCTTAGGCATAATAAAGGTTTAGAGTCTTTGTGGTGGAAAAATATGTAATGTTTTGAGAAAATGTTTTTATATAATATGTGTGGTATAACCCCAACTTTGTATAACAGGAAAATACATAAAAATGCTAAGAATATAGATTGGAAAGTAGAATGATCCACACCAAATATGAGCAGCTGTTATCTCTAGGGTATGGGATAATAAATGATTTTTATTGTCTTTCTTTCTATATTTTGGCTTTGAAATTTGAAGAGGCAGGAAGAGGGTAACCTGGCCAAGGATGGAGCATGAAAGAGAAAGGGTCTTCCTTGAGGCAAGAGCCGGGGGGTGGGGGGAGGGTAGCAGGAAAGATAGACTTCGACCCCATGCATTACATGTTGGATAAGTACTGGAAACTGTATTTTTTTTTTAAGACGTTAATGTTGGGGGGGAAATATTTAAACATCTCACAGTAAAATGGTTGAACCACAAACTAGAGACCCCATCCTCTGTTGTTGTTTTATTTCCACTTAAAGCTACTCTTTATCATGATGTACTTAGATGAGGAAATCTTTTGCAGTGGTGCTGGAGTTCATGTGTGAGAACGTGGGAGACAGGAAGGCATCCTGTGCACGGCAGAGCTCTCTGAGGAACAGCTCGTCGCTGGTCTGAAGGAGCGTGTTCACGAACAAGGGTGATTGGTTATGTTTTCTGACAACTTGTTGGCAACTTGCAGTTTTGATGAGGAGACTATTACCAATGAAAACAACTTAGAGAAAGGACAGTTTCTCTGAATCCTATTTCTGAAGTATAAAATCTACACACACTACAGTGAGGAAATAAATGACATTTTGCAAATGGTGCCCCACTGTAATGTTATGTGTAAATATGGTTAGTATCACCACACCAAAGATTCTTTTGTGTGGCATTTATAATTAATAAATATGTATTTTTCTATTCACTGTGCTATGTATTGGAGATGTTTGTTATATCAGGGTTTATTTAGAAATCAAAGGCTTTACCTTTATTTGGTCTCCTGTTCAGAAAACTGAAAGGATTTAAACACTCATATCTCATCAATATCACCTTTTAGATCTTTCCAATCCCAAGATTAAACAGCTCTATGATTCTCTTCCCAACAGACTACAAAAACAAGCTGCAAGCGTATGTAATACTTTGCACTTCAGTGCATTTGCAGAAGAAAAATCAATAGAACAAATAAGCATTGGGTGCCACTGTTAAATCATTATACAAATATCTGTCTATTATAAATTAATATTGGAAACATATTTAAGGAGGTGAATTTATAGTTTTTAAATTGCATTATATATCCTATTAATTTCCCAACGATATCTTGAAATAGAAAGCAAAGAAAAGAATTCAATTTTCCGATTTGCTGGTAGAATACCTGAGATGTTAAGATGCTGGTTATCTCTGACTACAGAGGGTATGAGGGAAAAAAGATTGTATTAACAGCAACCTGCTGATTTAGTAGGTCTAGTGAAAGAAATGGTCAACTCAATGCGGGGTGAGGGAGGGAGGATCTGATTCAGTGAAATAGTCCAATCTAAGCAACCGTTTCATTAATTGGACTTGTATCATGACAGTCAATACAAAGGCCATGTGGAGACTCAAATACTGGCCTGTTATTCAAGATGTTGAAACAATTGGTTGATTCCGTTATACACAAAAAAGAAAAGGTCAATTCAATAGGAAAAAAATTACAAAAATCACTTGCCTTGTTTGACTAACGTAACCAGTTAATTGTCTCAAGTTTCAAACTGGGGTGAGGCATGATCTATTATTGAATGCATCTGATGCCTATCTAATCATTTATTCTCTAGAATAAATATTTCTTTTTGAATAAATAAGCCCATGTAAAAAACAGGCTCTAGTGGGTTCTGTTATTCTTGAGTATCAGGTCTGTGTCTTGAAATTCTCCATATTCTCTTCTGTCCCTTGTGTCCTGCCCTGTGAGCAAGGAGGCCTGGACTCAGTTTCTACAATGGCTCCTTGTGGAAAAAGCAGAAGAGGAGGGGGACCCTCTGGATCATTTCCCGCTGTGTGTGGGTGTTCGCATGAAGGTCAGAGAAGATTTAAGCTGTTGTCCTTGGTAGTTCCATTCAACACACCTAGTTTTAAAGCCAGAGATTGTGACTGGGAGCCAGTAACTAAGGCTTTCTGTTCATAAGGGACAATAACACTTAACTTTTGCCCTTTGGGCAAAATTGTTTGTCTCCTCAGAGCTTCAATGTCCTTCTTTATAAAGTGAGGGTAATAAGAATATTCACCCCACAGGGTCCCAGGCCAAGCACTATACCAAGTGCTTTACATATATTATCTCATTTAATTCTCACAACAATCTCCTAGCAGAAGTATACTATATTCCCATTTTAGAGATGAGAAGTCTGAGACACAGAGACATTTAGTAATCTGCTCAAGGTCATACACTCAGTAAGCAGTAGAAGCAAGGATTGAACCTGAGTTTATCTCACTTTCAAGTCTGGGCTTTTAACCCACACACCTCCTCTTCCATACACACATGTCAACTAGCAATCTAGCTTTAATATCATATGTAGATGGCCTAAAGCCAGGGTCTGATAAGTCTCAAGGCTTCCAAGCACACGTTTCGGGGGACAGTGACCCAAACAAACCTTTTCCCACATCAGCTGCTATTACACAGCACAGGTCGTCAGGAGGGTGAAACCTCAGGTCCTTTAGCCAAGGCATTCTGGGCGATACTATGGAGCAAGCCAGAAGGCAGGCATACGTGGCCCTGCACATGTTCTCTCTCAATAGATGCGTCTGTTCCAATTGGCTTGTATCAAACCAACCTAATGAACCACGCCTTACAAGCAGCAACCCCTCTCTTCATGGAGCATCAATACAGAGCAAAATAAGTGACGCGCTCCTTTCTGCATCTTTCCTAAGGAAACTTAGGATCTCTCCTCACTGGTTGTGAACCCCACCTCAGAACTGAAGAAACTGGGGCCCAAGGCAACCAGGCCTCAGAGTGACAGCCTACCCCGTGTTCTCGGGTTTGCTTCCAATTAATCACCTCTCTGCGTGGGAAGTTCTCCAGGCATATCCATTTCACGTGGCCTTGCAGAGTTAGTTCTGCTGGACCAGTCCATTTACTGTCTTATGGAGAATTGCCAAAGCCACACAGTCCCAAGGTTGGAGGAAGGGGAAGGGCATAGCTTCTCTTTCAGACCCCACCACGTTCCATTATCCCTTTTAAATCCCAGTCTCCACTTTCAGCAATGCCCCCTACCGCAGACCCCCAAAGACTCTGCCCTCCTGGGGAACACTCCTGTGACCTGAGCGACTCCTTCCCTGTATCAAAACATATCAATCTATCGTCTCATTCCCAGCCAATCTAATAAAGAAATATATTCTGCTGTGACAATGATTTAATATGTGACATCAAACAACCTACCAAAGTCTTTCATTTTTATGACGTATTTTTTCCTTTAGTAGCCCCCAAGTGCTTAGCAATATCCATATGTAAAAAGAAATCATATCTGCAGCTGTTCTCACATCCTAAAAGAAATCTCCCCAGAACCCTAATAGAAGGTTCCCAGTACTGCACGTGGGAACAGAAGTTGGCATGTCCTGGGAATTCATGCCCTCTGAGTTACTGAAAACTCCCCTAAAGAGCATCTACAAATGGTTTATTGCATGTTTAGGTGGGACTGATAGACTAATTGTTCTCAGAGTTGGCTTTTTTCTTTCTTTGCAGGAAATCCATGTCCCTATGTGCTTATTTCTTCTCCTTGTGTAAACTCTGCACACTTGTTAAAATTTTAAAATATATATATTTTAAGCAAGACTTTCCAGAATGACATCCTTGGGACCAAAGGTATAAATTAACTTTAGGTTGTGTCCACACAGGCATGGGGAAATGGTGAATTGAAATAATTATTGAGATAATTCAGGTAAAATGGCCCTTTTCTGCCACTAAGCGAAGAGCATTTTTCCTAGGGTCAGACCTTTCCAGACTGACTGTTACTCTTGATTTTGTTTTTCTCCTGGAGGTGGGAGAACTGGGGAGGACTGGAGAGGGTAGAATGGAGAAAACCGTCGCATTTCATCCACAGAACTGGGACCACATCCAGTTCAAGGCTCGCAAAGACTTCATTTCTAGGTTTTAAACCATTCCAAATCGTCACCTTGGTCTGGTAATTAGATAAACCGAGACAAATGAGCCAATCGGCCCCATGGTACTTGAATCACAATGACTCCGAAACAAATGCTTCCTCTCTCGATAATAACTGTGTGCCAGATCCGAGAGACATCCATTTCCTTGTGCTGGCTTTCTGGGCGCAGGTGATTGAATTCCTCCCCCATTTGCAGCCCAAATGTGCTATCACCGGCCATTTCAAAGCAGAAACGTTGCCTTAAGTTTGGCATAGCCTAGGAGAGAGCCTGCCTCATTCGGGGATGATAGCTTCTTTTACAAGCTTTATTATTGGCATAATCATTCTTTCAAATGGATCCCCGGAGGTTCTGCCTTCCCCAGCTGCTGTGCATTTTCTCTGATGGGTTTTAAAAATAAACAACAAAAAGTTCCCGAAGTCAAGAAATACTGAGGAGTTGGCAGCACTGTCGAGATGAGTCAAGTAGCATTGGGACAGAAAGTGGGGGGGGGGGGGGG